>JAKRSK010012731.1:932500-1437500 GCA_029891615.1 Natrix natrix natrix | reverse complement strand
AAATAAAGACTGCAACCAGAATTCAGACGCTTGGGAACCGACCCACATTTATGACGGCTGGTGTATCCCGGGGGTCATGTGATCCCCTTTTGCGACCTTCTGACAAGCCAAGTCAATGGGGAAGTTGGGTTCACTTAACAACCGTGTTACTACTTCGAGAGCTGCATTGATTCACTTAACAACTGTGGTAAGAAAGGTCATAAAATGGAGCAAAATTCACTTAACCAACGTCTCACTCGGCAACTAAAACTTGGGGCTCAGTGGCGGTCATTAGTCTGAGGACTACCTTGTACATTCAACAAAACTAAACAAGCCACATTTATTATTTAACATGATCTGTGTATCCAGTCTCCATGTATTGCCAGTCAGCATTACACATAAAATGCTTGTTGATGGTTACATACCTGTAGCCAATTTGGTCTCTCACTTCTTCTTTTCCTATTTAATCTTTTCCCTGCTTCCATAAATATTTGTAGAACTATTTAGAAGTCCTTCGTAATCATTCTATTCCAGGCATTTGATGAGTTTGACTGTTTTTTTAAATCTTGCAAGTTTCTCCAGGAATGTGTGAAGGTTTGAATGGAGGATGAGACTTTGTATATCAGACTTACTCATACTGTCTCATACTGTCCTTCCTGTCCCCTTATCACCCTATTGTTGATGTCTTTATCTGTTTCTGTTTGTTTCTGTTTCTGTTTATTTGGATTTATATGCCGCCCTTCTCCAAAAGGACTCAGGGCGGCGTACAACATTAAAAAACACACATCCCAAAAGTTAAAAAAATTATATACATATCCAAAAAAAAAAAAAAAACCCGAATTTAAGAGACAATACATTTAAAATAAGTTAAAATTAACAGGCCAGGCCGGCTTGCTGAAAAAGCCAACTTTTTAGGGCGCGTCGGAAGGACCGGAGGTCAGGGATTATGCGAAGCTCCGGGGGCAGCTCATTCCAGAGGGAAGGCGCTTCCACAGAGAGGGCTCTCCCCCTGGGGGTTGCTAGCCGAAACTGTCTGGCCGACGGCACCCTGAGGAGGCCAACTCTGTGGGATCGTACTGGATGGTGGAAGGCTACCGGTGGTCTCGCAGGTACCCTGGGCCTAAGCCATGGAGTGCTTTAAAGGTCATAATTAATACCTTGAATCGCACCCCGAAAACAACCGGCAACCAGTGCAGGCCGCCTAAAAGGGGTGTAACATGGGAGCATGTTATGTCCTGTTATCCCTGAGCTCAGCTCTTTCCATGATCCTACATTAGTCTTTAATGGCAAAAGAGAAGAGGAACTAAAGAGCCTCTGGATGTGGGTGAAGAAGGAGAGTGCAAAAACTGGTTTAAAACTCAACATTAAGAAAACTAAGATCATGGCATCCGGTCGTCTCAATTCCTGGCAAATAGATGGGGAAGAAATGGAGTTAGTGACAGATTTTATTTTCCTGGGCTCCAAGATCACCGCAAATGGGGACTGCAGGCAAGGAATTGAAAGGATGGGGAGGAAAGTTATGGCAAATCTAGACAGCACACTAAAAAGCAGAGACATCCCCCTGCCAACAAAAGTGTATATAGTCAAGGCTATGGTTCTCCCAGTTGCAATGGATGGCTGCGAAAGTTGATTTCTGGCAACTTAAAGCTTCGTGGGAGGCTGACAAAATAAATAACACATGGCTAACTTGCCTTATCTGTTTTTGAAATCTTTGACTTGTGCAAACCTGGGTAACTGGAGATTTATCTCCTGAGTCAAAAGGTGATGTCAGGGTTACGTCTTGTATTTAGGAATAAGGTGTAGTAGGTGATCTTATGAAATCAGACTTATTAGGAATTCTGGGCAATACGAAGCAAACTCTCTGAGTTAGAAATCAGAATAACTCACTTGGCCTGTGATTCAATGAAGGGATGAGTTGGGCTATTGCAGTGTTTTTCAAGCTTAGCAACTTTAAGAGGTGTGGACTCCTCAACTCAGCCAGCTCAACTCTCAACCCAGAATTCCTCAGCCATCCATAACTGTGAAGACCTGTATCTATTTCACCATTTGGAACCAATAGCCCAGCATTTCTCAATTTTAGCAACTTTAAGATGTGTAGCCTTCAACTTGCAGAATTCCCATGCGAGCTGGCTACCTGTTATGTATTGAATATATAGGTAAAGGTCCCCTCGCACATATGTGCTAGACGTTCCCGACTCTAGGGGGTGGTGCTCATCTCCATTTCAAAGCTGAAGAGCCAGCACTGTCAGAAGACGTCTCCATGGTCATGTGGCCGGCATGACTAAACACCAAAAGGCGCATAGAAAGGCGCACTGGTTACCTTCCCACCAAAGGTGGTTCCTATCTTTCTACTTGCATTTCTACATGCTTTCAAACTGCTAGGTTGGCAGAAGCTGGGACAAGTAACGGGAGCTCACCCCGTTACACGGTGCTAGGGATTCGAACCGCCGAACTGCCGACCTTTCTCATCGACAAGCTCAGCGTCCTACCCACTCAGCGTCCTACCCATATACCTTGAATATTGAATATATAGTTGTATTAATCCTTGGTAAAGTGAAACTAACCTTTGGATGACCCTAACTGTTAACTCTGCTAAAGTGAAACTAACCTTTAGATGACCCTAACTGTTAACTCTGCTAAAGTGAAACTAACCTTTAGATGACCCTAACTGTTAACTCTTTTGGAGGGAAACTTAGAACAATCATATTTGGGCGGACTTTTTCAAGCATTGTGATTGGTTAAGACCCTGTGGGCCCAGAGTATCTGTCTGAAACGGTATAGGGTTTCCTGCCTAGGCAGGGGGTTGGACTAGAAGACCTCCAAGGTCCCTTCCAACTCTACTATTGTATTATTATTGTATAAATTACAGGCATTTGCCTGCAATTCCTCAGTTCCATTTTTGAGTCAATAAATGCTATTGTAACTAGGCTGGTCTGTTTCTTGCCTAATGAAATCCACTACCCAATACTACCTAAAGAGAAAAAGGAAAATAAAAGAAAAATAAGCTTCTTTCTTTCTTCTCCTTATTTCACTGAATCTCCAAAACTAAGTATGTTTCAAAGTCATCTAAATGTCCCCCACACACCAGATTGGCAGAAAAATCTCAGTACATTTTTCTGTTCTATCTACCCAGCCATCAGCGGTTGCTTTATGGAATCTGAAGCTAGTAAAATAAATGTCAATCAATTGTAGCGCGTCCTGTCTAAAAACAAGCTTTTCCGCTATAAAACCACCAAGGGGGTGGCATTGGGAAAATACAATTAAATGCTCTTTTGACCTTCAGAAACGTAAAACAATTTGGTGGGGTATTTTAAAAACAAACAAGCAAACAAACAAACATGAAACCTTCCATGCAAATAATTACATAATTGTTTGACTTCCTAAATCAGGGGTGTCCAAACTTGGGAACTTTAAGACTTGTGGACTTCAACTCCCAGAATTCCCAGCCAGCCATGCGGCTGGGATTCTGGGAGTTGAAGTCCACAAGTCTTAAAGTTCTCAAGTTTGGACACCCCTGTCCTAAATCATCCCACAAAAAGGACCAAGGGGGCTCCCATCAACAAGATCACCATCAAATCAATCAAAGATCCACTCCTTTTAAAAGTGTGAGGGGTCCCCAGGTACTCTCTGAGACTAGTTGTTTTCTTGCAGACGTTTCATTACCCAAACTAGGTAACATCATCAGTATTCTGACCACGGCACTAGTGCTCTTTTAAAGTGTGTTGCACACCATTGCACAGATGTAAAAGAGGGCTGGGCTTTGAGCACCCTTTTGGATGCTCCATCACTGGATGTTTTTAAGAAGAGATTGGGACAACCAATTGTCTGAAATGGTATAGGGCTTTGATGGCGAACCTATGGCATGCATGCCCAAATGGCATAGAGAGCCATGTCAGCTGGCACGCATGGCATTGCCCATTCCTTTTTCGCAATGATCAGCTGGTTTTTGCGCAGGCGGCAATGTCAGAAACCAGAATAGCTGGTCTTCCGGTTTCTGTTGGGTGCATGAGTGCTGGCCAACTAATTGTCATGTGTGCATGCATGCGACTAACCGGAAGATAAGCTGACCAGCGCGCATACACGCACCAGAAACCGGAAGTTCATTTCCCGGTGTGCACATGCCCACTTGGCAGCTTCTCTTCTGGGGCGTATCCTTAATGAGCGGCGTGCACACTCCCTTTTTAGCGCTCGGTGCTGTAAAGGTTCGCCATCACTAGTATAGGGTCTGCTGCTTTAGCATCGGGTTGGACTAGAAGACCTCCAAGGTCCCTTCCAGCTCTGTTATATTATAATTCTGTAATTCTGAGGCTGTTGACCAGTGGTGGGTTTCAAAATTGTTTAGAACCTCTTCTGTAGGTGTGGCCTGCTTCGTGGGAGTGGCTCGCCAGCCATGTGACCGAATGGGAGTGGCTTGGCAGTCATGTGACTGGGTGGGCATGGCCAACTTCTAAATGTGGTGAAACTCACTTAACAATGCTATTGTTAGCAACCAAAATGTTGGCTCAGAAACTGGCATTTGAAGCACGCAAGTCTTAAAGCTGTCAAGTTACAAGACCCTTGCACCCCTAACCCTTTAGAAAAAAAAACCCAGGGGTGTTCAAACTTGGCAGCTTTAAGACTTTAAGGTTTAGATAGGACTCTTAGAGGTGGGCGGGGCGATTGGAGAGCCAGCCAATCAGTGAGCGGTGGGCGGGGTAAACGTGGTGTGGACGGGGGGGGGAGGGAGGGAGCTGGAACCGATTCTAAATGGCACAGTAGATTTGTGGAACCTGTTCTATAGAAGAGGTTAGAACTGGCAGGAACCAAGCCCTGCTGTTGACCCTACCAACTGCAGATAAGAGAGGGCATCTTTGCTAACATTTTCCACAGTTGCAAGTATTGTATTGTTTGTAGGGGAGAGAAGCTGTGCATTCCCAGCCTTTTATTTGTTTAAGTGTGAGTTGCTTAGACACATCCACAATCTAGCGTCACATCTTCACTGATAGAGGAAGGGGAAGTGAAGAAGAAGTGTTTCCATAGCTCTCCAACTCAAAAACAGCAGCTAGCTTGTTCTGGTTTAATGAGGAATTAAAATAATTGGATGAAACATGAGTTTGGATAGTCATATATACATATCACTTAGAATTCAGGAGATACAAATCTGAAATATGCTTTTTACAACCAAGTATAGGACGCAGTGGCTCAGTGGCTAAGACGCTGAGCTTGTCAATAAGAAAGATCGGCAGTTCAGTGGTTTGAACCCCAAGCGCCACGTAACGGAGTGAGCTCCCATTTCTTGTCCCAGCTTCTGCCAACCTAGCAGTTCGGAAGCATGTAAAAAATGCAAGTAGAAAAATAGGAACCGCCTTTGGTGGGAAGGTAACAGCATTCCGTGCATCTTTGGCATTTAGTCGTGCCGGCCACATGACGACGGAGACGTCTTCAGACAGCGCTGGTTCTTCGGCTTTGAAATGGAGATGAGCACCGCCCCCTAGAGTCAGGAACGACTAGCACATGTGTGATAGTTTCTTTATGTACAGTTCTGACATTTTGCCTTCCACCGGCTGTATCTTATTTTGAAAATCCAGAGATGATGAATGACATTCTGAACATATTATGCACCATATACTGCATGGTCTGAACATGTGAACCAAATTTCATTCTGATTACCTTCAAATTATGATGACACGTGTGCCAATATATGCTTTCAGTTTGCAGAGATGCACTCTCAAACCCCAGGAGCCATGCAGACAAAAAGCAGAACAGGTTTTTGGTACCTTCACACACAGGGGGGGGGGGGGGGGGGGAGGGAAGGGATATAATCTAAAAGAAGACAGGTTAAAGCACCAGCTGAAGAATATAAAACGTTCTCCGGTAGCAATTTGCATTAGAAAATGCCTCGTTTGCATTTTTATTGCAAAGTGTTTTGAGAAAAACCTGGATTCTGCAGGGAAAAAAAAGAATAAAATACTTAAGACTCCAGGCCTGACAATGTCACTGAAGAGTAAGCCTCACTGAAAGTATAGAGCAAGGTTGATTTATGAGTGAAATGCATGACATGGCAATGAGTCAGTGGTGGGTTGCAGGCAGTACACACCAGTACGGGCGCACTGGAGCCTGCCTGGAGCACCAGGTACCATTCCGGTACGGTGCTCCGGAGGGCCCACCCACCTGCCTGAGCTCCTTACCTGTCCTTCAAGCCTTTGGCGCTTCCGCGCACGCTTCAGTTCAGTCCCCTGACTGAAATCCGAGAGACCACACCTGTTCCTCATTTTTCATGGCCTCCAGGATGTCACCTTCTATGTCAGGGGAACTAGGGCCCCTTCAGGACTTGTGGACTTCAACTCCCAGAATTCCTAAGCCAGCCATGTTGAAGGAAGTTGAGTGATAAAGGGGGCCACAGTTCCCCACCTCTGTTTTATGCGAAGGCGGCCCCATACATATTGTCATTTTTTTCTCCACAGGGGTTGTGGCTGGCCTTTCCTCGTTTCTTCCCTTACAGGTCGTCCTCGTTGAGTGACCACAATTGGGACCCACAACACGGTTGTTTAAGCAAAGCAGTTGTGGAGTGAAACCCTGCTTACAATCTCACCTTAGCTTTCCTTCACTTTACAGACCTTCAACAATTATTACATAAGTCAGGGGTATCCAAACTTGGGAACTTTAAGACTTGTGGACTTCAACTCCCAGAATTCCCCAGCCAGCATGGCTGGCTGGGGAATTCTGGGAGTTGAAGTCCACAAGTCTTAAAGTTCCCAAGTTTGGACACCCCTGATATAAGTAGTCCTCAATAGTTCGTTTAGTGACCGTTCAACGTTACAACAGTACTGGGGGGGAAAATAACCTAGGATCATGTTTCACACTTATAACCATTGCAGCATCCCGCTGGACATGTAATCAAAATTCAGACACTTGGCCACTGACTCATATGGGCTGGATACGTGCAATGAAGGTTTGTGTTGCTGCAGAGAGTCTCCTCCTTCAGGGTTTTTTTGTGTGGGTCGGAGGGGGGCAGAAATTCTGACTTGGGGTCTGCTTCAGCCTCCTGGTGGGGAGCTTTGGGCAAAGGCTGGAGGGAAGGGCCGCTAGTGGCGAACAGCCGGAGGGCCTCATTCCAGTGGGACTGCATCATGGTCTGGAACTGGCTGACCATCTCAGCCCTCTGAGCCTCCAGGTGCTGGTACCTGGCCTTGCACTCCTGCAGGTCTTCCCTCTGCTTGGAAAGCCACTGCTCCTAGTCCTCAGTGAGGTGCTTCTGCTGAGCCTCCTTCTCGGTCAGATCCAATTTGAACTGAGCTGTTTTGCCAATTCTTTCTCATGGTGGCTGCTTAGCTCCAAGAACTGCTTCCTATTGGGGCCCTAAGGAGCCCATGCGGACAGGGGAGGAGTGGCTGGGAGGGGAGGGGCGAGTAGAGGCCGGCGAGGTGCCCCTCGACATGAGTGACATCAAGTTGGCCACACCCACTCAGTCACATGACCACCTAGCCATGCCCCCCCCCCCCATGCCCGGTCATTAGGCAGATCATATTAGTAGTCCGCAGATTTAAAATTATGAATTTAGAGGTCCAAAAGATTGGTGACCCCTGCCTTAGAGTACATCGGCTTACAAATTCCCTTTGTCTAGCTTCTTTTCCTTGTCCCCCCTCCCAAATTCCAGCAGGGGAGAGAGATAGGAAACACCCCCCCCCCACTCCCCACACACATACAACCTATGGGCCTTATTGGCAAGCAGAAAAGCAAGGAGGGGAATTGGTAAACATGAAATTAAATTTGATAGACCTTGCCCCTCTAGACCTTGCTTTGGGACTCTGATCAATCTCACAAGACTTAAATAAAATAAAGCTTCACTTAAAAAATGGAAAAGAGAAAAGTTAACCATTCTTGTTCAAGCTTAAGTAGGCAGAGGAAAGACATTTGGTGATGCAGGAGAGAAACAAATACAGAGCTGTTAAAATCACAGGCACCATCCTTTAAAAACATCCAATAGAATGTAGGAAAGGAAAACGTTGATAGACAAATGATGATGTCTCCTTCTAGTTTCAACACAACTTATACATCCCTTAGCTTGTCAAGCATAACACTTTCTTCTTCTCGCGATGACATGCCCAAAGTATTGTGAGTTTTCCCTGCCAACCTCTTTCAATTGCTTAAGAACTCATCTGTCTTTTTGGTAGTCCACAGCAGTAATTTTAATAACTTTCTCCAACTCTGTAATTCAAATTTCCTCTTTCAATCTTTCACAATTTTCCGCCTTCCCTGCTATTCATTATCTCTTAAAAACCAACGTTTCAGCTGGTTTTATATTCCTTCAGAAAACAAGCCAATTCGGAGAGGAGGGGGAAAAACTGGAAAGAATTACAAAAAAAGAGATCATTCTTCGTCTTCCTAAACAACTTGTGTTGAGTTTAGTAATGTCATTGAACTGTCTTCCTACCACACACTTCCCTGCGACCGATTCGCTCTCACAGGGAGGGGCTCCTCTGGGTGCCGTCCACTAGGCAGTGCCAACGGGCGGCACCTAGGAGTAGAGCCTTCTCTGTGATGGGCCCAACCCTCTGGAATGACCTCCCCCCCCCGATATCAGAACCACCACCGACTTTCTCTCCTTTCGACGAAAACTGAAGACTCACCTGTTCCGTTTAGCCGGCCTGGACCATTCATAACCTTATTATACCTCTTGGCAGATATATTTTAACTGGGTAATTTTAATTGGGTATTTTTTAGGATTGTTGATATACTGTTTTTATCTGCTTTACCTGTACAGTGTTGTATTGCCTCCTCTTCTATGTTTTTATGTTTTTATGTTTGCATGTTTGTAGTCCATTTTATCTATTCCATTTGACTGTACACCGCCCTGAGTCCCTTTGGGGAGAGGGGGCGGTATAAAAATCGAAATAAAGGTAAAGATAAAGGTCTTATAGCATTTGGGAGTCATTTCAGAGCTTGTTTTAGTTGAGAACACAGGATTAGCTTTTCTGGAGTTAAAAAAAAGTCTATGAATGTGAAGAACTCCTTTGAGAAGGATTTTGAGAGAAGTACAATTTCTTCTCATTTGGAAGCTGAAAAGAGAAGCAGGAATTCCCCCCAGTTGAATTTCCAATAGCTAACCAAGTCAATTCTCTTTTACATTCTTTCCAGGAAACCCAACACGTTCCATCCAGATGTTTAATAATAATTTCTAGGCTTCCCAGAAAGAGGCTCCCACTCAAAGAGAATGCCATGTTCAAAGCTACACATGTCAAAAACAGAGAGGTCACATGCAAGCCAGAAGTTAAAGCAGCTGCAGCTAATCATTACTTTGTCTGATTTTCCGTCGGAATATGTAGGAGACGAAGTGGCAGAAGAGGAAGGGGGTGGAATCAAAAGAGGAATCAGCCTAGTTATGTAGCCACAAATGCACTAAGTCCAGCCCTTCTTGAATTCAGTTGACTCCTATCTACGCAAAAATCAAGAATCAAGATCATGGGATGTGTTAATACCACTTTATGGTAAGGCCACACTTGGAATCCGGCATTCAGTTTTGGTCGCCACGATGTTAAAAGATGTGGAGACTCTAGAAAGAGTGCAGAGAAGAGCAACAAAGATGATTAGGGGACCGGAGGCTAAAACATATAAAAAATAGTTGCTGGAACTGGGTATGTCTAGTTTAATGAAAAGAAGGACTAGAGGAGACATGATAGTAGTCTTCCAATATCTCAGGGCTTCCACCCAAAAGAGGGAATCAAGCTATTCTCCAAAGCACTTCAGTGCAAAACAAGAAGCAATGGCCGCATCAGGGTTGTGTTTGACCTCAGGGAGATGGGATGGGCGTGGCCATAGTGGGTGTGGCCAGCTTGACATCACTCCTATCAGGGGTGGAGTGCTCTGCCAGCGAAAATAGGCTCCCAAGCTCCATTTTCGGCTGCGACGGCTTCCTGCAACCCTCTGCTGTTTTCACTGGAAGGGAGTTGCAGGAGGCTGTGGCAGCCGAAAATGGAGTTCGGGAGCCCATTTTTGCTGGCAGAAGCAGTGCAGGCCAGTCCTTCGCTGTTTCCAGGGTGGCCCCACTGGCCAGATCTACAGTAAGTACCCTGCAAGCCAGATCCTCCCCCGGGGCCTTGTGTTTGACACCCCTGGTATAGGCTCTCCTGCAGCGGTGGGGTTCACTTACGTTTCCTACCAGTTTGCAAATGCGGGGGCACACTTGCTTTGCTTGCACGCACAGCATCTGCGCATGTGCACATCTTCTGTGCATGCGCAGCACTTCCGCATTATGTTGGGGTGGGGGTGGAGGCTGAATCTCCCATAGCTGCCACTACCAATTCGCCCGAACTGGAGAGAACTGGCCGAATACCACCTCTGGGGGTTAGACTAGAAGACCTCCAAAGTCCCTTCCAACCCCTATTATTCTATGCCCTATGAGCTTCAGACGTTGGGTTAAAAAGGAAGAGAATAAACCTTGTCCTGTTCTTATATAAACCACTAATGGGAGCAAAATTAGACATGTGTCCTTCCATTAAAGAGGGCACCCCAGCATCTACCAAAATCTTTTTAAGGGAGACGTTACCACTCCCCCATTCAAACTTTCTCAACAGATGGGTGGGAAAGCTCCAGGCCATTTGATAACTGAAGCATTCTGCCTGGTTTCTGAGACCCTCCCGTGTTATTATTCAGGCTCTTAAAACCTATGCCAGGCTGCTAATGGCTTAATGCTTATTCAAGTGTCAGGGAGCGCTGGCAGATGTCGGAATAAATGGGGGAGCTGTCAGCGAGGAAATTATTTACCGTTCACAAAGTGATGGCTGCAGTCTGTCAGATAGCATTGGAGCTCCCTTGTCATCAGGCTGAAAAGGGGGGGGGGGAAACGGGGAGAAAGGATTGTCAGGGTTTTAAAAGGGGTGGGTGGGTTGATGAAAGGAAAAACTGAGGCTCCAACAAGGTTCGCCATAAATCAGGAGATTAAAAAAGAACCATAGATCTTTTCTAAGGGTCATGCTGGGTTTTTTTAAAACCCCCCCTTTTTTTTTTGTTAAGTGCAATTATTACATAGAGAGTTAACACCATTTGGGGCTGTCTGCAAATTGCACTAAAGGGTAGCACAGTCTCAAATTTCACTCTTAAATCCTGTTCAATTTTATTCTGTTCTCTAATAGAGGAATCTGACGGTTGCAGGAAATTATCGTTCTTTTGATCAGGGTGAGCCATGCGCAGGGCCCGTCCACCCACCCAAACAGATGAGTTCCCTTTTAAAATTATTTATTTGTTTGTTTAAATCTTGTTTCCTTATTTATTATTTCCCATTCACAATCACAACTTGGGCATAACTTTCAGAGAAATTTTGGCTGCGGCGAAATTGGGGAGGGGGGAGGCTGATAGCAAGAGCAAGCAAACTCAGATTGAAATTTCCTAAATAAGAGAAACTTAGCACAGTCTCATTTTTAAAACTTCCTGCTGTGAGAGATCACACCATCCATATTCACACAACCCCCCCCCCCAAACCTGGTTAAATATAAGCTGGGCAGTTCATGGTAGGAAGCCAGCCTTTGTAGACTGTTGTAGAAGCAGGCCATTGGAGTTTAATCTTAATTAGAGGGTTCTGTAAACCATGGCAATTCTGCTTGGTTCAATTCTAATCTAGTGAAAAGGACTAGGGGGTGATATAATAGCAGTATTCCAGGATTTGAAGGGCTGCCACAAAGAAGAGAGGATCAAGCTATTCTCCAAAGCACTTGCGGGTAGAACAAGAAGCAATGCATGGAAACAAAGCAAGGAGAGAAGCAACCTAGAACTAAAGAGAAATTTCCTGAGAGTGAGAACAATTAATCAGCGGAACAACTTGCCTCCAGAAGTTGTGAATGCTCCATCAGTGGAGGTTTTTAAGAAGAGACTGGTATAGGGTTTTCCTCTGGAGCAAGGGGTTGGACTAGAAGACCACCAAGGTTCCTTCCAACTCTGTTATTCTGTGATTCTGAGTTTGGTAAAATGAGGACCCAGATTGTTGGGTGCAATTTTTATTTGTTTGTTTGTCAAACATGTACAAGATAGCAGGTATAAGTATGGACATAGGAAATGAGTACAAATAAATGGGGACAGTAGGACAGGGATGGTAGGTACGCTGGTGCGCTTATGCACGCCCCCTTTACGGACCTCTTAGGAATGGGGTGAGGTCCACAGTAGACAGTTTAACGTTGAATCTGTTTGAGGGTTTGAGGATGTAACAACTGAGTCAGGTAGAGCATTCCAAGCGTTGACCACTCAGTTGCTGAAGTTGTATTTTCTGCAATTGAGTTTGGAGCGGTTTACCTTGAGTTTCTATCGATTGTTTGCCCGTGTATTATTGTAGTTGAAGCTGAAGTAGTTGTTGACAGGTAGGACGTTGTGGCAGACAATTTTGTGTACTATGCTTAGGTCCGACCGCAGGCCAGATTGTCCAGGGCCAAAATTTCGAGCCTGGTGGCGTGAGGGATTCTATTGTGAGCAGAGGAGTGGAGGACTCTTCTCATGAAATACCTTTGGACTCGCTCGATCGTATTAATGTCCGATATGCAGTGTGGATTCCAGGCAGACGAGCTGTATTTGAGAATTGGTCTGGCAAAGGTTCTGTACACTCCTACATTGTAAACCCCCCAGAATATGATAAAGTGCTAAAGCCAAAATGCTATTGCTAAATATAACTATATTCATTCCCACTCCCTCTTCTTAGGCCAATAGTTAGTAATGACAGAAAGTACTGAGTCACTGATTCCTAAATAATGTTTAAGCTATTCTCAGTACACATTAAAGTGGAAGTGGGAGTCGAAAGGGGAGAGATAGAAAAGTGTTTAAGGAACTTCAATTCTTCCTCTTTTGGACAGGGAATTTTTTACAACCTGGAGGTGAGATTTACTTCTCCAGTTAGAAGTTGAGCGGGGGTGGAAGACAAATTAAGATTCATGCGTCTTTCTCAGATGTCCTTCAAGCAAACATTTAGAATTACAAGAGAGGGAAATGATAAGGAAAGGAAATTGGGAAGTTTTTTTTTTTAAAGAAGAAACTTCTCACATGACAATGACACATACAGCATTTGGAGAGTGAAACCTCCTTTTCAGTGTAAACGAAGTCACGTTGTCTACCATTTTTATACTTATTTTTCCATTGCAACTGGAGTATAGAAATTCCCTAAATCAGGAGTCAGCAAACTTAAACACTCAAAGAGCCATTTGGACCCGTTTCCCACAGAAAAGAAAACACCAGGAGCCACAAAGGTCCTAAACGGAAGCCCCCTGTTCAATTCTGGAGCTGACTGGAAGTTCAGTTCCCCCCCATAGAGTCTCCTCCTAGCGCAGCATACTTTTTCCTCTACCTGTCATAACCGAAAGCCCTATCAATTGTGGAGACAACTGGAAAACCCTCCCCTTGCCATAGAGTCTTCTCCTGGCGCACTGTCCTTCTCTTCCCCCCCCCCCCCCGGAAGCTCCTCTCAAAATTGTGGCGCCGACCGGTGACGGAGCCGCAGCAGAGGGACGAAAGAGCCACAAGTGGCTCCAGAGCCGCAGTTAGCTGACCCCTGCCCTAAATGGAAGTTAAGAAGATGGAAGGAGAAAGGTGTTGCAAAACAAGATGAAGGCGGGGGGGGGGCAAGAAAGTGACCCAAACTGTATTATATGTATATGTATGTATGTAAAAATGAATATAGAGACTATGATGAGTAGACAAATGTTAAATAGCAATTATAAGGATATATATCTAAGAATGAATTTGAAAGGGAAAAATAAAACAAACATTTTACAAAAAATAAAAATTCCCTAAATGAACGGTTGTAAGTTGAGGACTACGTGTACCTCTGACCACAGGTAGTCCTCAACTTGCAACAGTTCATTTAGTGACCGTTTGAAGTTACAACGCCACCGAAAAAAAGTGACTTGTGACCATTTTTCACACTGACGACTGTGGCAGCGTCCCCATAGTCATGTGATCAAAATTCAGACACTTGGCAACTGATTCAGCGTTATGACGATTGCAGTGTCCCGGGGGCATGTGACACTGCAATTCTGACAAGCAAAGTCAACGGAGAAGCCAGTTTCGCTTAACAACCGTGTTACTAAACTTAATAATTGCAGTGATTCATTGAACAAACGTGGCAAGGAAGGTCGTAAAATGGGGCAAAACTCAACCGATGTTTCATTTAGCAACATACATTTTGGGCTTCATTCACAACAACATAATTATGTGCAAAAGCAAAAAGTTAAGGATGGAGTCCCTTTATCTTGTACTGTGCTAAGAAGAGTCAGAAGTCAATGCCTTCTTTCTTTCTTTCTTTCTTTCTTTCTTTCTTTCTTTCTTTCTTTCTTTCTTTCTTTCTTTCTTTCTTTCTTTCTTTCTTTCTTTCTTTCTCCCCCTCCCTCTTATATCTCCCCCTCCCTTTTCCCTACTCCTTTTCCTTCGGCTAATTTCCTATTCTATTTTCTGTTCTTCGTATTTTATATATTAAAACAAATAAAAATGTGAACGATTACAAAAAGAAAAAGAAAATTGCCAAGGTTGAAAAATAACTGCTCCGGAGTCCAGAAAGGCTCTTAAAACAATCCTGGAAATGGAAGCATTTGAAGACACGGCACAGCTGAACTTCCAAGCGGTTGTTCTTCAGAAGTTTGTGTAGGCAAGATGAAACTCGTTCTTTACTACGCCTTCTCCATTCTATGGTCTATGCCTGCATTGCTTTAATCCTCTATAATTGCTTTCCCAGGGCAGCACCCTGGAAATGACCAAGTTACGTATCTCCTAGGCTACAGGGGGTGACGTTATCGTAGCAGTTATATACATCAACCTCATTTCCATGGCCCTTGGCCTTACTTGCACATTTCGGAGTGCACAGCCAAGACGAAGGAATGCCATCAAATAACCCCACTGTAGGACGCATGAGTAAGCCCTCCAGACGACCTTCTGAATCACCTGTCAGAGATGTCTGTCTACAACAAGAGCGAAAACTTGAATGGCACTGATAGGATTGGAGACTATATGGAGAAATGTATCGCAGGATTCTCCCTGTAGGCCCCGGCTAGGAGGAAAAAAAAAAACCCTCCATTGCTCAATAGCTGGGAAGAGATACGGAAGCAGGAGGCTGACATCACTACTCATTCTGATAAACAGAATTAGGGGGTGGGGGGTGGGAATATCCACAGGTTTAAAATAAATCCTTTGAATCAAGTGGATAACTCCAAGGACACGTCCGTTTCTATCAACATGAGTGGAGTGCTTGGGAATTTTTAAGCTAGTCTAGAGCAGAAAGTACAATACAATAGCAGAGTTGGAAGGGACCTTGGAGGTCTTCTAGTCCAACCCCCTGCCTAGGCAGGAAACCCTATACCGTTTCAGACAAATGGCTATCCAACATCTTCTTAAAGACTTCCAGTGTTGTGGCATTCACAACTTCTGGAGGCAAGTTGTTCCACTGATTAATTGTTCTCATAGAAAGTTTCTCCTTAGTTCTAGGTTGTTTCTCTCCTTGATTAGTTTCCACCCATTGCTTCTTGTTCTACCCTCAGGTGCCTTGGAGAATAGTTTGACTCCCTCTTCTTTGTGGCAACCTCTGAGATATTGGAAGACTGCTATCACGTCTCTCCTAGTCCTTCTTTTTATTAAACTAGACATACCCAGTTCCTGCAACCGTTCTTCATATGTTTTAGTCTCCTCCTCTTCCCATAAGCCCTTGACTTATGACCACAATGACTTATGACCACAACCGAGCCCAAACTTTCTGCGGCTAAGTGAGATAGTGAAGCACGTTTTGCTCCATTTTGCCACAGTTGTTAAGTGAATCTCTTTTGAAGGCGGAAGAGGGCTCTACGCTCCAACAGCAGAACCATCTTCTAAGAGAAGGGAAACTCTGATTACAAACCTCCTCTGCTTTCTGGCTCTATCCACTACTGGAAAAACTTCAGGAGTCAACCTCCAGGCAAAATCCAGAGCTGGAGTCCCGGAAGCAGTTTGTGACTGTGTACAACCACGTTCTGGTAAATTCCTGCGACGCAGCTGGAACCCATCGTATCCGCTCTGCCGTTCCATTGGACTATTTCAGCGACATGGAGAGGGCAGGGGGATCTGCTACTTCGATAACAGTCTATCCTCCATATTAATCTATCCAGGCATGTGCTGGAAAGGACACTCCAGCTTTGCATACCGCACACCAGATGCTGTTTTAGGACCTCTTTCCAGAGCACGGTGCCATTGCCTGTTGAGACTGAAGGATGCCAATGCGGTAAGTGAGTCACTGCAGTTGTTAAGTTGGCAACCCGGTTGTTGAGCGAATCGGGCCTTCCCCATTGACTTTGCTTGTCAGAAGGTCGCAAAAGGTGGTCAGGTGACATTGTGGGTCGTCATAAATCTGAACCGGTTGCCCAGCATTTGAATTTCGATCACGTGACTACGGGGGATGCTGCAACGGTTATAAGTGTGAAAAAGTGTGCAATGGTTATGTGAAAAAGTGTGCAATGGGTATAAGTGTGAATTGTAATTTTTCAATTCCTTTGTAACTCTGAGTGGTGACTAAACACTGGTTGTTAAGTTGAGGACTGCCTATAATCTACAACCCTAAAATATATGAATGGCCAAACTCTGCTTAGTTTTGAGATTAATCTAGACTTGGATCTGCTTCCTTAGATCTTAGATCTGTAATATGGAACAAACGTTTGCTAACCCTCTGAGCCGTGAAACTCTAAACGTGATTTTGGACAACTCTGGCCGAGACTATTTCCGCTCCAATCAAAATGGGAGCTAGTGGCTTTTTTTTTTTTTAGAGCAAAGCAATGTATTAATAGTAATTGATTAAATGTTGTTAGATTGGGTAATGGATAGGCACACATAGGCTTAACGGTAACAACAGCTCTTTATTAAGTACAGCAAGTGAGAACAATCCAGCCAAGGTTGAGTCTGACAGCAGCCCTTTTATAGGGAGCTGTCAGACCTTTCGACCAATAGGATTAAACCTCTGTGCCCGCCGGAACAGAGGACCTTGGTGGAAACCACTGTAGTTAGAACAAGTATCTAACAAATGTAGAAGTCACTTGTAGTGGGGTGCAGTGGCTAAGATGCTGAGCTTGTCGATCAGAAGGTCAGCAGTTCAGCGGTTCAAATCCCAAGTGCCACGTAACGGAGTGAGCTCCCGGTACTTGTCCCAGCTTCTGCCAACTTAGCAGTTCGAAAGCACGTAAAAAATGCAAGCAGAAAAATAGGGACCACATTTGGTGAGAAGGTAACAGCATTCCGTGTGCCGTTGGTGTTTAGTCATGCCGGCCACATGACCACAGAGATGTCTTTGGACAGCGCTGGCTCTTCAGCTTTGAAACGGAGATGAGCACCGCCCCCTAGAGTCGGGAACCTTTACATTTATTAAATGTGTGAGAGGAACCTTTACATTTATTAAATGTATATGCCACTTGACTCCCAATAACCCCACATATGGAAGGCTCTTGAAATAGCAAAATGAACGCCACCTAAGCCCTACTCTTTTTTTGTCTGTGTCACATGCGCGGTGCACATAAAATGGACAGTTTTCACGCCAACGTTGTACCCGCCATCTGGTCCTTCCCATCCCCTGCTTTCCCACCTCAAGGACGGTTCAAAATTTGACAGCTCAAACGGACCGATGCTTCATTTAAAGTAATCCATTAAAATAAGAATCCAAAAGAGTCCTTTGATTAGAGTTTATTACTCTTTATTAGAGCTTCTCCCAGGAAACCTCTTCACTGGGCCAGTGATTTCAAGGCTAAAGAAATGCCAGAGAGGAGGGAGAAACAGGAATCTTAGTCACTGTAAGAAGAAAACTGTGTGGAGACAAGATTCCAAATGAGGATGATCTTCATGTGTTAAAATGAGTCATGGCAAATTTATTTATTTACTTTTCACATTTCTGCATTGCCCACCTCCCTCAGAGAGGGAGCCAAATATTTACTAGTTCCTGTGCATGCGCCCCCCCCCCCCACAGAGAGATTGAGATAAGATTGTTTCCAAACTCATCTTTTAGCTCTGACCATCTCTACCAGAACTCCTTTGGAGTTACTTCATTTCAGCGCCATCTTTACTGCGCCCAAAACCTGATTCATTACTCTTGCTGATTTGACAGATCAAATGGTACCGATGCTTCATTTAAAGTAATCCATTAAAATAAGAATCCAAAAGAGTCCTTTGATTAGAGTTTATTACTCTTTATTAGAGCTTCTCCCAGGAAACCTCTTCACTGGGCCATTGATTTCAAGGCTAAAGAAATGCCAGAGAGGAGGGAGAAACAGGAATCTTAGTCACTGTAAGAAGAAAACTGTGTGGAGACAAGATTCCAAATGAGGATGATCTTCATGTGTTAAAATGAGTCATGGCAAATTTATTTATTTACTTTTCACATTTCTGCATTGCCCACCTCCCTCAGAGAGGGAGCCAAATATTTACTAGTTCCTGTGCATGCGCCCCCCCCCCACCAGAACTCCTTTGGAGTTACTCATTTCAGCGCCATCTTTACTGCGCCCAAAACCTGATTCATTACTCTTGCTGAATCTGGAAGAAGGGCCAGGAAAGGCCGTGATTACATTATTTGTTTGCTTCTTTGTTTATTTCCTGCCTTTATTATTTTTATAAATAACCCAAGGCACTGAATAGAACTCATACTCTTTCCTCCTATTTTCCCTACGACAACAACCCTTTGAGGTGGGTTCGCCTGAGAGAGAAAGTCACTGGCCCAACGTCATCGAGCTGGCTTTCATGCTTAAGGTGGAACTAGAACTCACAGTCTCCTGGCAATTGGCCCAAACCCATCCAGCCAGCTTTCCTGCATAAAGTGGGACTAGAACTCACAGTCTCTTGGTCATTGGCCCAAACTTATCCAATGAATCATGCAGTCATTAAACTAACCCAACATCCCCATTGGCTGTTGGCTGTGGGGAGCCAGCAAGGAAGGTCGCAAACTGCAATTATGTGATCCAGGATACTGCAACCATTGTAGATGAATGAATTCAATTCAATTCAAACTTCCTTGAATTCATTCATTGAATTCATTCAATGAGCCAACATTGTGTGGTGGCAGCTGAAAAAGCCAATGCAACTCTAAATTGCATTAACAGAGGAATTCAATCAAGAACAAGTGAGGTAGTAATACCACTTTATAAAGCCTTAGTAAGACCACACCTAGAATACTGCATTCAGTTTTGGTCACCACGTTATAAAAAAAAGATGTTGAGACTTTAGAAACAGTGCAGAGAAGAGCAACCAGGATGATTAGAGGACTGGAGGCTAAAACATATGAAGAACGGTTGCAGGAATTGGCCATAGCTAGTCTAGTGAAGAAAAGGACCAGGGGAGACATGATAACAGTCTTCCAATATTTGAGGGACTGCTACAGAGAGGAGGGTGTCAAGCTATTTTCCAAAGCACCCGAAGGCCAGACAAGGAATAATGGATGGAAACTGATGGTCAACCAAGAAATAGGAATTTTCTGACAGTGAGAGCAATCAGCCAATGGAACAGAAGTTGCCTTCAGAAGTTTCATCACTGGAGGCTTTCAAGAAGAGACTGGACTGCCATCTGTCAGAAATGGTGTAGGGTCTCCTGCTTATGCAGGGGGCTGGGCTGGATGACCTATAAGGTCCCTTCCAACTCTGTTAATCTGTTCATCTTTAAACAAATAGTCTTAAGTAGAGGGCCCCTTGTATGTATTAATAATGGTTTAGCAAGTATTGCAAATACAGAGTTAAACCATAAACTGAACAAACTTTAAATGTTAAGATTTAAAGCAATGTGGAAACATGGCATTTTCAACAGAGAATGCCCGTAAAATATGATGGCTGTATGCTCCCAACACACTAAGTCTTGGTTTTTTTTAGCCAGTTTACTAAATAAACTATCATTGTCTGGCTTTGTAAGAAGCGTAAGTGATGCTTCTCATAGTATAATGGCTAAATTAGTACAACATGTTCATCTGATGGCCCAATTGTCTATGGTTCATTGAATGAACCCAATTTAGTAAATCATATTTTGACTGGAAATTGTTGTGACATAATCACAACCTGCAGTAGTAGCTACCTCTAGCTAATGTGTTTGCAAGTGTAACACTCGGAAGCCATTATGGGTTATTGCTTCAGCTAGTGACGCAACCACAACTAATGATCTATTTATACATTGATCACTTACTGTATGATTCAGCACCAACAGTCCCACTGGGAATATAATTCTCCTCCCCGTTACAATTCTTAAGAAAGGGGTCTCTCTCTTAGCCCGTTGACAGTTCTGAGTAAATCACATCATAGGAGCTACACCTTGCCAGGGCTGCAGGCATTTCTCACTAAAAGGAATGATTCAATGACCTTTTTGCTTAAATAGCTGGTAATGATTCCCATTAAAAACAGAATTGCTCAACTTCTGGGAACAATGTCAGGGCGATCAACACAGAGGAAAGGTTTTCCAGTACCAGCATATTTCTTTTTTTTTATAACTAGGCATCTCTCCCACATCGTATCAACACCTTGACTCAAGAAGGAACATGGGAGGGAAATACAACTTCATGAGAAGTGATAATACCACTCTATCATGTCTTGGTTAAGGCCGCACTTGGAATATGGCATCCAGTTTTGGTCTCTATCCGAGGGACGTGGTGGCTCGGTGGCTAAGACGCTGAGCTTGTTGATCAGAAATGTTGGCAGTTCGACGGTTTGAATCCCTAGCGCCATGGAACAGAGTGAGTTCCCGTTAGTTGTCCCAGCTTCTGCCAACCTAGCAGTTTGAAAGCACGTTAAAAATGCAAGTAGAAAAAATAGGGACCACCTTTGGTGGGAAGGTAACAGTGTTCTGTGCACCTTTGGCGCTTAGCCATGCCGGCCACATGACCACGGAGACATCTTTGGACAGCGCTGGCTCTTCAGCTTTGAAACGGAGATGAGCATCGCCCCCTAGAGTTGGAAACGACTAGCATATATGGGCGAGGGGAACCTTTACCATTTACCTTTGGTCTCTATGATGTAAAAAAGACGTTGAGACTCTAGAAAGAGTGTGACAAAGAGCAGCAACGATGATCAGGGGATTGGAGGCTATAATATATAAAGAACTGGATATGTCCAGTTTAATGAAAAGAAGAACTAGGGGTGACATGATAACAGCGTTCCAATATTTGAGGGCCTGCCATAAAGAAGAACCTATTCTCCAAAGCACCTGAAGGCAGGACAAGAAGCAATGGATGGAAATTAATCAAGGAGAGAAGCCATATGGAGCTAAAGAGAAATTTCCTGACACTGAGAACAATTAATCAACGTGCCTCCAGAAGTTGTGGATGCTTCAACACTGGAAATGTTTAAGAAGAGCTTGGACCACCATTTGTCTTAAGTGGTGTAGGGTCTCCTGCCCGAACAGAGGGTTGGACTAGAAGACCTCCAAGGTCCCTTCCAACTCTCTTACTCTGTCTGTTAACCAACATTTGGTGACTCAAAGTGCAAGGAAAGGACAATAAGATGCGCGGACCCTTCCCATCTTAAGAAGAAGAAAAAAGACGCTAACACTTTTACTCTGGACTCCGACTTGATTCCCTCCCCAACCCGCTTCTACGACCTTCCTTATTTAAAAGAGACAAGCCAAGATCCGGACAAGGCGCTCGCCTCACGGCCCCTCCCCTGCTTTAACTTCTCCTGCTCCGGCCCCGCCCTTCCCAAAGTGGCCAATTCCAGGGCCGGGATTGGTTGGAGGGGGTGGGGGAGAATCCTGGAGAGGCGGAGTCAAGGCGCGAGGGGGCGTGGACGCTACTAGTGCCGGTTAGACGCGGTCGAGGGGCTCATTCGAGAGGAGGTCGGGCAGAGTGACGGTGCTGCTGCTGTTGCTGCTCGGCTTTCGCGCGGCCGGATTTCGGGTGAGCGCAGCAAAGCATCCAGCCGTCCCGCGGCTCCGCAGGGCTGCTCGCTCCTCTCCCGGAGCCCAGGTGCGCCGCGTCGGCTTGGACTTGAGCGAACGACCCCGAGAGGTTCGGATTCTCCCCACACCTCCCACCCCGCTCTGCGTTTCGAAGGATTCGGCGTCGCCTCCCTATTTGATGCGCCCAAGCGGGTCGGTAGGTGAAGTCCTCCAACCAGAAGGCCCCGGAGCTCTGCCTTCTCTCCGGCCATCCGGAATCTCTGCCTTCCCTGGGGGCGTTTTCAGGGCGCGAGGTCGCCTTCCCGTGGCGGGTCTCCCTCTGGCTCACCTGTCCCGGGCTGGGAGATTTTCCCAGCCGCCGCCGTCGCCTTCACCTGCGGGTGCTTGTTGAAGGGTTGCGCGCAGGAACGACGACTTCGGAACCTGCCTTGCGGTTGCTGCGAACCGCCGGCGTCGGAGTAAAGCCCCAAAGATCATCGCGGGACATTTGAAGGCGCTGCTGTTGGAAGGTAGCCAAGCCTCTCCCGAATAGAATAGGAATAGAATAGAATTTAGAATAGAATAGAATTTAGAATAGAATTAAGAATAGAATAGAATTAAGAATAGAATGGGAATGGAATAGCATAGCATAGCATAGAAATGGAATGGACAGGAATAGGAGAGGAATAGGAATAGTAAAAGGAATAGGAATAGGAATAGAATGGAATGGAATAGGAATTGAATTCTTTATTGGCCAAGTGTGATTGGACGCACAAGGAATTTGTCTTTGGTGCATATGATCTCAGTGTACATAAAAAGACAAGACACATTCATCAAGAGTCTCAAGGTACAACACTTCATGATAGCCATAGGGAACAAATAAGCAATCGGGAAACAATATAAAAATAAATCGTAAGGATTCAAGCAACAAAGTTACAGTCATGCAGTCATAAGTGGGAGGAGATGGGTGATAGGAACTATGAGAAGACTAATAGTAATAGTAATGCAGCCTTAGTGAATGGTTTGACAGTGTTGAGGGAGTTATTTGTTTAGCAGAGTGATGGCGTGTATGTGTGTGTGTGTGGGGACTTTTCTTGTGTCTAGTTGTCTTGGTGTGCAGTGCTCTATAGCGTCGTTTTGAGGGTAGGAGTTGAAACAATTTATGACCAGGATTGCGAGGGGGTCTATAAATATTCCTTTTTGAGTCAAGGGGGGGATGCATTTCACAAGTGGTTTTCCGAGAGGGGAAGGCAGGGGCGAGAGATAGGGGGACAGGAAGTGGTGTGTACAGGGCTCGGTATGGTAAATTAACTCTCAAAAGTACAGTATTGGCAATGCTGTCTCCCTTGTAGGTCTGATGATGTTGCCTAGTTGGATAATGAAACGTCTGCAAAACAACCATGATCGATATTGCATTTTCCTCATGCCGGGTTGTTTAAAGCAGGCTAGGAAGGCCTTCATCGACTTAGCTTGCAGGGTTGAATTTAAAACTGCGATTCTATGGTTGTGGATCCCCCCCTGGGCTACGTTACTGAAGGAGATTCCTTTTCAAGGCGAACCTGCCAGTCCATTCTTTGCCCCACTCCAGTACGGTATTAAATGCAATATGAAAAGGAGAACCTGACTGCCTCTTATCTGGAATTAGCATCCTGAAAGGAAGCGAAGAATTCCTAGCCGGATTCCAGAAGGGGCTGCTTTTAGCCCCCAGGAATCCAGATCGGATTTGGGGGGGAGCTTGTGTCTCGGTGTCTTAGATGGGTCTTAAAAGGGGTGTAGGAATCTGACCACTTGTGTTTGCTGCTGGTCAGTTTCTCACAACTGCTTGTTTAGGTCAGTCAAAGGTAGGGTGTGTGTGGCTGTGTTAGTCTTAGTTTTAAAATTGCTGTGGGCTCTTTACTGGCTTAATACATTGTGTATTTGTGCATTGTGTATTTGCTTGATGTGTTTTGTAACCCACAAGATGGGTTAATTCAATAGCTGGACTACATGTTTATGTGAATTTGTGCTGGGCTCCCTGCCTGATTTGACCTAGGTCAGATGCAATAAAATTATTCCTCCCCCCTCCAAAAAAAAGTTCCCTGCCTGTTTGAGCTGCTTATTTTGTTAGTTTTGAAAGCAGAAGCTAAAACAACCTGATCTCTGTGTCACTAAATCACTGTACATTTTGAAACTTTTGAAGTCAGCTGACCCACTGCTCTGTTTTTTCAGCCTTGTTGGCCATAATTCCTAGATAAGTGCCTTAACGGTGTTGAGGCTGCTGTAATCTCAGTTCAGGGAAAGGTTATCACAAAGCAAATAGGCTTGAGCAGAAAGGAACAATGTGCGGAAGTGGTGAAGGACCAAGGATACTCGGATTCAAGTTTCTATTGAAAGTAGGAATGGACAGATCTACTGGTTGTCTGAACGCCATTGACTGATTCTAGTGACTGAATTGAACTATTTTATGAGCTTGCACAATGCGCTGAGCCCCCTATGCTTTGAGTCTACCGTAATCCAAGAGGCTAAAAAGCCTATTTCAATTGAACTCCAATAAAACTTGGGGATGCACACAGCTACTGAGTTTTTAGCTTGATCAGATATGTTGCGAAGTAAAAAGCTAAGTCAGTAAACTTCTGGCTGGTCACTTTTCTTCCTGACCAAAGGATAAATTCTGATGTAATGGCCTTATCCAGCCAGATGTTACCCAGGTATCTTGACATTCAGTTCCCAGAATTTCAAGACATTTTGAAGAGATGCCAAGTTGGGCAGGTTAACAATAGATCATTGGGGGGGGGGGGAATCTCATTATGGAGTTGCTCAGAGTCAATATAAACTTGAAGGTGCTTAATAATAGTAAAATTTGATCTGGTCTGACATAGGATCAGTTTGGTTATTCCAATCTTGGTGATTGACTTCTAGTAATATAATCATGGAGATTAGAATTGTCAAATTAGGATCTTCCAAAAGTGTGATCAGCTAACATTTAAAGCTAAATTTAATGTCCTTATGCCAGGGGTGTCCCAAACTTGGGAACTTTAAGAATCCTGGGAGTTGAAGTCCACAAGTCTTAAAGTTCCCAAGTTTGGACACCCCTGCCTTATGCCTTGCCTTTAAATAATAATATAATTATTTCAGGAACTTCATGCTGTGGAAAGCCAGATTTCCACACTGCTAAATTACTCCAAAAATAATAATCTGAACCTGCAACAATTTTAGGATAATCAATACTAAGAGGGTTCTCATTATATTGCTTCCTTTTAATTTGAGCCGGTGACTCTCTGTTTATCTGCGGCCCAGGAGAAGAGCGGAGAGAAATGGCGGGGAATCAAAACAAGATCCAATTATCAAGATCAGAAACGAAAACCACAGAGACAGCACTTTTAATGTTATCTTGGCTGGCTGGTGTTTTTCCTTCCACGGCTGGGGTGTGTCTTTAGCCTTCTTTTCTCAGCGAATGGATTAAGAGGCTCGTTTTGGCTTCCTTTGCCAACTTTGATTCCCGTGTCCCACAATATGCCTGTGTCTGTGTACTGCACAGTTTTCTAAATTTAGCACTTGGGGATGCTAAGGCAGAAAGTATCTTGGAAGTTCACAGAGAGGGAGATTGGAGCGATGCCTTGTTTTGATCGTAGCATGGCGAGGAGACAAGTAAGAACTCGGCTAGCCGGTGACGCACCGTTGCTCTTCCATTGAAAAGGAGGGCATATTTATATCCAACTACGGGTTGCAGTTCCTGGAAATGAGCAGGTTGCTAGGAAAAAGAATAGGAAGCTTAATTTCAAAGGGAAAACGCAGTTCTCTGTGACGACTCAGAAATAAGCCTTGTTGGCGTTCAGCGGGGCTTGCTCGTTGGGACTGCAAGAAAGGTTACTCTTGGGTCTGCTTTGTCTTAAATCAGGGGTGTCAGACTCCAGGCCCCAGCCTGCGGGCTGCTTACATCTGGCCCATGAGTCTGCCCCAGAAACAGTGAAGGACCTGCCCGCAGTGCCTCTTCCAGCAAAACATCAGTCCCTGCCCCCCTAGCTTCGTTTTGGGCTGCGATGGCCTCCTGCAGCCCTCTGTCAACAAAATCGGAGCTTGGGGGGGGGCAGCGTGCACCCCCCCCCCGAGCTCCATTTTTTCTGGCAGAGGGCTGCAGGAGGCCGTCGCAACACGAGTGATGTCAAGATGGCCACGCCCACCCTGGCGTCCCCCAAGGTCAAACAGAACCCTGATGTGGCCCTCAATGAAATCGAGTTTGACATCCCTGTCTTAAGTCATTGTTGATTGAGCCATAATTGATGTAGGTGCTCCCAAGAGCATATTGGTTGGAAAAAATCAAAAGAGGCCTTCATTCTTCAGTCGATAGACAATGGATGGAATGATGATGTTGATGATGATAATGACAGGGTTTTTACAATATGGCAATCATGAACAATAGTTTTGGAAGGCTAAAGGACAGCTTTGGCTTTGCACCGTACATTCTAACTTTTACACACCCTTTGCATCTCATTGCAATGTGTTAGCTCAGACGCTGTTGTCCATAAGTCATGTTTACGTGCCTCAAAAGATTCCTGAGGTCAGCAAGCCCAACCTGTTGTGATTCAGTTAATAAATTATGGTTTGTGGTGGTGATTTAACTGAACTTGTGGATCCAGTCATAGAAAACTACCGGGTACACCAGGAGCAGATAGATATTCAGCCTCATGACCTCCTGCTGCAGTCAGTAGGGCATCCAAATTACGGACAGGAAAATTAGACGTCTGGAATGGACGCATCTCCTTTCGCCGACTTACAAAATCCTCCAGCCAAAATGAATCTGGAGTATGAAAATCCTGCAGAGTGAGATTCCCATCATGTCTGCACGATATCAAGTTGGTAAAGAAGTTATTGCTCGCTTGAGGACCAGAGATTGACAATATGTGCAGTGTAATACATTGTGTGTGTGTGTGTGTGTGTGTGTGTGTGTGTGTGTGTACACATAAACATACATACACCGTGTTTCCCCGAAAATAAGACAGAGTCTTATTTTCTTTTGACCCGTGAAATAAGCGCTTGGCCTTATTTTCGGGGAGGTCTTAATATTTTTGAGGTGCAGGAGGCGGCGAGCGTGGTCACCTCGTGGCTGCTGTTGTGTTGCAATATTTTTGGGGAGGGCTTATTTTCGGGGGAGGGCTTATTTTAGCGCATGCGCTCAAAAGCCCGATTGGCCTTATTATCCAGGGCTGTCTTATTTTCTGGGAAACTGTGTGTGTGTGTGTGTGTGTGTGTGTGTGTGTGTGTGTATAGGATTTATATATATAAATCTTAAGTGCTATTGCTAATGAGCCGTGGTGGCACAGGTAGAACTGTGGTGGCGCAGTGGTTAGAGTGCAAGTACTGCAGGCTACTTCTGCTGACGGCCGCCTGCCTGCAATCCAGCAGTTCGAATCTCACCAGGCTCAAGGTTGACTCAGCCTTCTTCCGTCCTTCCGAGGTGGGTAAAATGAGGACCCCCGATTGTTGGGGGGCAATAGGCTGACTCTCTGGAGGGGCTGTAGTCTACAGGTGTTGTTATCTGTAGACTGATTCAGAAAGGTCATGGAGATCAATGGCTATTATTGAGGACTGACACTGAAGCTCACCTGATGATAGACTGGTAAAACTGCCTTGCGCGATTGCCCACTTGAGAATAGACCGGTGGGCTTAAGTGGGCCAGGGGTTCATTCTGCAAGCACGTGGGTTATTTTCTTATAAGACTTAAGATTGCTTCCTGCAACCTTCTGTCAGTGAGTTCCGTTTTTGCAGCAGAGGCACTGCAGGCCGGTCCTTCGCTGTTCCCAGGTCGGCTCCGCGGACCAGATCTAAACACTCCCCAGGTCGGATCTGGCCCCCGAGCCTTGAGTTTGACACCCCTGACCTAGGCCCTTCTTTTTCTCTATTGGATTTTTATCCCACCTTTATTGCTTTATGGGTAACGCAAGGCAAATGATGCTGAGGACAAAACCCCTCTTGCTCTTCAGAAATCAGCGGGCGATTGAATGTGGGATGATTGAAATGGCCTCTGAATGCTAACTCATTTAATGTGCACCACAGAATCCGCAGAAAGCAGGACTCCCGACTTGTACTGCAGTGCGTTGAGATGCAGGCTCTAAAAATGTCAGGCTTTGATTCATGTCCCCCTGGTGAAAGATACCTAGAACACCTGCATTGAAAGCATTCCCCTTCCTGCTTCCTCTACCAGCGTTTTTTTCCAGGTTGCAGCTGCCGCCGGCTGCCACTCAGATTTCTGGTGGTGCAGTATCTGTCACTCTTTAAAAAGAGGGGTGGACTTCAACTCCCAGAATTCCCCAGCCAGCAGGTTGAGAAGGTTGGGGGGGGGGGGAAACCCGTAGAGACTAAAAATCTGTGATGAGGAAACGCTTGCGGGCCAATTTTTTTTAATTTAAAAAACAACAACCGTGCTTTGTTAGGAAGGCGAATTCTCATATCAGACAGGCTGTCAGGAAGACAAGTTACTTCTTTTCCATGCTCTTTTATGCTGTGGATTTCAAACACTTCAACTAGAACAGCGATGGCGAACCTTTTTGTCCTCGCAGGCCGAAAGTGTGTGCGTGTGCGCCAGTGCGCACATGTGGCCACACCCATAATGCAATGTGGCTGCGCCCCGCCCCCTCCACATGTGTGAGTGACCACCACCACCCCCGCACCTCATTTTGGGCCTAGCAGGCCTCCCTGGAGCCTCCTAGGACCGAAAATGAGGCACAGGGGGGGGCACCGCACCTTCCCAGCCTGTTCGGGGCCTAGCATGCGCGTATCTCCTGCATGCGTGGCAGAGACCCGTAAATCAGCTGGTTGGCGGGAGGTATGCATGATGGAGCTGAGCTGGGGTAATGGGTCACATGCCAGCAGAGAGGCCTCCGCCTTCCACTTGTTTCAGTGTTCCAAATATCATCCAGAATTAAATCAGAGTCCAAGGCAGAGCTTTCCTCAAAGTTCCAATTTAATAAGAGAGACATGTTGGTACAATCTGTGGGAAACCCGAATCTGAAAACTTCCTGGGTTTTCCACCCAGTTGAAAGTTCATGATCTTGCCCCCACCCCCAGAAGTCCATCACATGGTCCAATCTTCTATTGCCACGCTGGCATTTCCACCCATCTAGTTCCGGTCAGGTGCAGAGGTGCGGAGACAAAGGATGACGTTAGATTCTAGAAAGGAATGTTTTATTTTGACAACACATTCTACAATTCTACTCCTTACTATTCCCCCTCCCAATTACCCCACTAATGAAACAGCATAGTAAAACAACAGAGAAAGATCCTAAAAGGAATATGACTAAATTTATGGCCATAGGTTCGCCATTATGGGACTAGAATATCGTATTGCTCCTGACACTGTCAAACTACCGCACAACAGATAAAATGTTTGGTTTTTTTCCACCAGTACTTATACAACCATCTTTGTCGGGCTGTCAAAAGAGAGATGGGACTCTTATCCAGGGCACCGCAAATTGTGCAAAAATCCATGTTTTCGTTGGTTGAAAAACCCCCCCCCCCCACAAAATAATCAGAAGTGGCAAATGGTTTCAAAAAAGAGAGCAAAACTCCACAGTCCAGCTGATAACAGTTTGATGGATTTAGGTCAGGCTGCATATCTCGCGCACAGATTTCAGTGGCAACTTGGTATGTTCGGTTGTGACATGGTGGGGACAGAGTGGGGGGGGGGGAAGACTTGGAAAAGGCAATTTTTCATTGAGAGTTGACAGCTCTCCTTTTAAAATAGAACAGAACAGAATAGAATGGAATTCTGTATTGGCCAAGTGTGATTGGACACACAAGGAATTTGCCTTTGGTGCATATGTGCATAAAAAGACAAGATACATTTGTCAAGAATCATAAGGTATGACACTTAATGATAGTCATAGGGTACAAATAAGCAATCAGGGAACCATATAAATTGTAACGCTACAAGCAACGAAGTTACAGTCATGCAGTCATAAGTGGGAGAGTAGGGGTGATAGGAACGATGAGAAGATTAATAGTAATAGTAATGCAGCCTTAGTGAATGGTTTGATAGTGTTGAGGGACTTATTTGTTTAGCAGAGTGATGGCGTTCAGGAAAAAAACTGTCCTTGTGTCTAGTTGTCTTGGTGTGCAGTGCTCTATAGTGTTGTTTTGAGGATAGGAGTTGAAACAATTTATGTCCAGGATGTGAGGGGTCTGTAGATATTTTCCCAGCCCTCTTTTTGACTCCTGCAGTATACAGGTCCTCGATGGAAGGCAGGTTGGCAGCGATTGTTTTTTTCTGCAATTCTGATTATCCTCTGAAGTCCGTGTCTGTCTTGTTGGGTTGCAGAACTGAACCAGACAGTTATGGAGGTGCAGATGACAGACTCAATGATTCCTCTGTAGAACAGAATCAGCAGCTCCTTGGGCAGTTTGAGCTTCCTGAGTCGGCACAGTTTCTCTCATTTTCTCTCCTGCCTTGCAGTCTTGCGCCATTTGGTTGCTAGATTTAAGGCAAAGCATCCTTTGGGTTTCATTCTGTTTTATAATAGAATGGTACCCTCGCTAATCTGGATTCGATTTGTACTCGAGAAGGAAGCTGCCAGTTTATAGAGAGATTTATAGTAGGAAGGCAGGATCTCTGTTCCAGGCAGATAATGAAATAATGAAAATGCCTGCCTTGCGCTCTCAGCTAGAAGGCAGATTGCAGTTGGGCAGACTTTTGAACTTGCGAGTTTAAATGCCGAAATGGGCAGAGGGCAGAGGTTGCCACTCCGTGTAATAAAAATAGTCAAAGAGACAAGATCTTTTCTGCGAGGGTGACTCAGGTCCGTGCGTGGGGTAAGGAATTTTGTTTTCCAAGGGCCCCTCAAAACATTGTGGGTGTGCATGTTGGAAACGAGGCTGGATAAAGAGGTTAAAGCTTCAGGCTCTTACTCATCTTGGAAAACAATCTTCCATTTCTCCCCCTCCCCAGACAGCGTGGGCATCTTTTTCTTAAACGGAGAGCGCAATCACTTGTTTTCGTTTCTCTGTTCCTTTGGTGCCCGTGCCACCAACCTCCTTCAATCTGTTGATTTTATAAGCATGATTGCTTCCAAGGCTGAAGCTTTGAGCAGAGAGAGTTTAGCGTCTAGAGTTCCACCTTCTGTGCAACATGAGAATTTCTGGCAGATAGCTGAAATAATCCAGCTGCCGGAGAATTACTGTATTTTTCAGACTATAAGAAGCAACTTTTTTCTCTCCGAAAAGGGGGTGAAAATGTCTGTGCGTCTTATAGACCGAATAGTGCCAATGCCATGCCCATCCGCTGTTAATTTTTTGCCCTCATGTGACCTGTTTTCGGGCCTTTTTCAGGCCTTTTAGGGGGGGGGGGCTTTTTTCAGCCCATTTTTGAGGCTTTTTTCGGGCCATTTTCAAGGCTTTTATTCGGCCCGTTTTTGAGGCTTTTTTCGACCTGGATTTTTTTTAATGGGCTGAAAAAAGCCTAAAAAATGGGCCAAGAAAAGCCTCAAAAACGGACCACAAAAAGCCTAAAAATGGGCCAAAAAAGGCCCCCAAATGGCCCAAAAACCCTCAAAAATGGGCTGAAAAAAGCCCCCCAAAAAACCTTGAAAAAGGGCCAAAATCCTCGCATCTGGGTAGAAAAAAGGCCTGGAAAGGGCCGAAAAAAGGCCCCCAAAAGGCCCCAAAATGAGGCGCGCAGAGACCAGAAACCTTTTTTTTTTGTTGCTATTTTCCTCTTTTAAATTTAGGTGCGCCTTATAATCTGAAAAATACGGTAATCATTTTTCCTTCATTGCATCCATCCCTTTTGGGCCAAGTCCCACTAGAAGGGATTAGCATTGGTGTAATCAGAAGAGATTTCACTGAACATGGAACTCTGGAATAGGAGAAGGAAGGAGTCACAGGTCACTCCTTGACTTTCGGCCATAATGGAGCCCAAAATTTCTGTTGCTGAGTAAGATAGTTGTTAAGTGCCTCATTTTACAACCTTTCCTGCCACAGTGAATCACTGCCGTTAGTTAAGTTAGCAAGATGGCTGTTAAAGTGAAACGGGCTTCCCCGTTGACATTGCTCGTCAGGAGGTCACAAAAGGGGATCACATCACCCTGGAACACTGCAACCGTCACAAATATGAGTCAGTTAACAAGTGTGTGAAATTTTGATCACATGACCATGGGGATTGAAATTGCCATTTTCTTTTTTTTGCAAGAGAATACTGCTTCCTTCTCCGGTGTCCCTTTAGACCAGTGTTTCTCAAACTTGGCAACTTTAAGTCCTGTGGACTTCAACTCCCAGAATCCCCCAGCCAGCATAGCTGGCTGGGGAATTCTGGGAGTTGAAGTCCACAGGACTTAAAGTCGCCAAGTTTGAGAAACACTGCTTTAGACTTTTGGTGCTTCTCTCTGACACGGGGGTGCTCCCCAGATTACATAAGCACCAGATGCCTAGTATTGCCAGGCCCTGGCAGAAGAGAAGAGGGATCACAGCATTGTGCAAGTCAGCTAGGGTTTCCTTCAATTCGGCTATTCAGAGGTGATAGGATTAGCATCAAATTGATCCAGTTTAATGGAAGATTCAACAATAAGCTCTAAAGGTAATATGTCAGAATCCTTTCAAGGGTTTTGGGTTTTTTTTGGCAGAACGGGGTGAAAACGACAGGGATGGGAAACCCCTTAGTCTAGTGGTTCTCAACCTGTGGGTCGGGACCCCTTTGAGGGTCGAACGACCCTTTCACAGGGGTCGCCTAAGACCACCGGAAAACACATATTTTCAATGGTCTTAGGAACCGAGACACCGATTTTATGGTTGGGGGTCACCACAACATGAGGAACTGTATTAAAGAGTCACAGCATTGGGAAGATTGAGAACCACTGCCTTAGAGGCTGCCACTAATCCTGGGAAATTTCAGCTGGATTTGCTTCAAAGGTTTCACTACATCTTAAAAATATTTCCTTGAGTCTTATTTTTTAAGACGGAATTAATGGGGACGAGAAGAGGACAGCTCAGCAGCCTAGACCCATGATGGCGAACCTATGACATGCGTGCCAGAGGTGGCACACAGCACCCTCTCTGAGGGCATGCAAGCCGTCGCCCCAGTTCAGCTCCACCATGCATGCTTCCCATCGGCCAGCTGGTCTTCGGGTTTCTGCCACATATGCATGGGGCACGTGCGCAGAGTGCATGCCTAGGGACCACAGGTGCATTGCATTTGGGGGGGGGTCAGATGCATGCACGTGCTTTCCCGCATGCATGCACTTTCAGTACTCAGTCTGAAAAGGTTAGCCATCACTGACCTATACGTTGTCCAGCAAGAAATCTGTAGCAGGGGTCACCAACTCCAGGTCCGTGGATTGGCATCGAGCCATGGCATGCCAGAAGCAAGTTCACATAAACAAGCGAAGCCTCATCCGTGGGATGCAGGCAGCCCTTGAAACCACGTCCCCTCTGGTCCACGTAAAAACCTCTCTCCACGGTCCCTGGTGTCCCAAAGTTTGGGGGTCATGCTCACTGATCTATAGAATAGTTCTTCGACTTAAAAAATTGACATTTAAAAATATTTTTTAAGAAGTAGATGGTAAAGGACTCGCACATATGTGCTAGTAGTTCCCGGCTCTAGGGGGCGGTGCTCATCTCCGTTTCAAAGCCGAAGAGCCAGTGCTGTCTGAAGACATCTCTGTGGTCATGTGGCCGGCATGACTAAACGGCGAAGGCGCAGGGAATGCTGTTACCTTCCCACCAAAGGTGGTTCCTATTTTTCTACTTGCATTTTTACGTGCTTTTGAACTGCTAGGTTGGCAGAAGCTGGGACAAGTAACGGGAGCTCACTCCGTTATGTGGTGCTAGGGATTTGAACCGCAGAAGTGCCGATCTTTCTGATTGACAAGCTCAGCATCTTAGCCACTGAGTCACTGCATCCTGAACTTCTTTTAAGAAGTAGGCGCTTAGAAATCTACCACTCCCATTCTTGATGAGAACCTTTAAAATCTGTCCATGTACGATCATTTAATTAGTGATGGGAGCAGTGACATTGTTCGCAACTAATGCCAAGCTAAGAATGAACTGGCTTTTTTTCCTTTTTACTTTGTTTTGAATTGAATTAGCATGAATTGCTCGTCTTCTGGTTATAGGGTAGGCACTCGTGTGAATCAGGTCTCTATGAGGCAGACTTTTGAAAAGCAAACCTGAGTTTAAGTACCTTTGACTAGCAGTAAGTTGCAAATTAGTGGAGAGATGGAATTCTATAATTCCATCTTTTCATGTGTGTTCATTCTTTGCAGAGCATTTAACGTGTGCCAATGTGTTCACACACACCCCACTCCCAAAACGACAATAAAACATTATCTTATCATTCAGCTAATCATCATCTTCATTTAACAACCCCATAATCCCTTGCGGGGTGGAGGTTGGGCAACTGAATGGAGCAAGCGGAGTGTTTTCATGGCCAGATGCCTTTCTTGTTGCCAGTAGGGAGTTTTGTTCAGCAGGCATATTTCTCAGTGTGCCCAGAGAGAGAAATATCTGCCTCTACCTAGGATTGAACTCACAGACTCCTGATCGTGAGGTGAGAGCTCCACCTCTAGGCCACCGTACTACTCTTATCTTATCATTCAGATAATGTGCTCTGTAATCTGTACTCAGTTCTTTTGGAAGCATTCTCTTTTATTTCACTTCTGCTTAGATGCACAAGCTGGATTCACACGTGGCAGAATAGAGCTTGATTTGTTTGGTTTAGCATCTTGTATAAACACAGACAACTTTAGTCAACAGTCTAGTTCAGGGCTGTCCAAACTTGGGAACTTTAAGACTTGTGGACTTCAACTCCCAGAATTCCCCAGCCAGCATGGGAGTTGAAGTCCACAAGTCTTAAAGTTCCCAAGTTTGGACACCCCTGGTCTAGTTTAACTGTGAGGTCCTTGGTGCTCTCTGAGCTTGGTGGTTTTCTTGCAGACATTTCATTACCAAACTACCGTATTTTTCGGAGTATAAGACGGACCAAGATTTTGAAGAGGCAAATTTTTTTAAAAAAGGTTTTGCACTCTGCATACCTCCCAAAAAACGGCCCATTTTTTGCGAAAACGGGCCCATTTTGTTTTCAAGAAAGGGCATGAATAGCCTTTAGGAGACTTGTAGAATGCTCTTGAGGGGTGGGATGAGGGCAAAAACGGGCAAAAAACAGCCAATTCTTTGCAAAAATGGGCCCGTTTTTTGTATTTAAAAAAAGGGGGGCATGCACAGTTTTTAAGAGGCTTATAGAGTGCTCCTGGGAGCTGGGTAGGAGGCAAAATTGAGGAACAAACGGCCCGTTCTGGAAGCCTCCTAAAGGCTATGCATGGCCATTTTGGTGAAGGGGCGGGGTTTCAGGAGGCCAAAAATGCTGTATTCAGTGTATAAGACGCACCCAGATTGTCAGCCTCTTTTTTTTGAGGGAAAAAAGTGCGTCTTATAGTCCAAAAAATACAGTACACCATCAGTTCAACCCTGCGCTGAAAATATTATCTACTATGGAGACTAGCGATTGTTTAGAATAACTTGAGTTCCAAACCGCTTAGAAATCTTTCCACTTTGGGTTCAAAGAAGGAGCCCAATAAAGTCAACATCAGGGATCCGAATGGAGATAATAGGTAGAAAATGCAGATGTGAAGCTTGCGCTTTTGTTTGAAACGGCTTCCTTGCCAGCTGCTTGGTCATAAATAATGACTTGGTAAGACACCGGCCTAAGATGCTACATGGAGTTAGGGCAGGCTCAGCTCGGCTTTGGCTATCCTCAGATCTATTGTGTATGCCAGGGGTGTCCAAACTTGGGAACTTTAAGACTTGTGGACTTCAACTCCCAGAATTCCCCAGCCAGCATGGGAGTTGAAGTCCACAAGTCTTAAAGTTCCCAAGTTTGGACACCCCTGGTGTATGCCTTTCCAATTCATTCAGTCCATAAATCACCTGAGCTTTCCTTTTGTAACAAAAATAAATAGCTGGCGGGATTTTTTCCAGGGTTTTTGGGAGGAGGGTAGTGCTATATGTAAGTCCTTCTAGCATAAGAGTTGGTAATTATGGTAACTTTAGGACCTGTGGACTTCAACTCCCAGAATTCCTCAGCCAGGAAGGCTAGCTCAGGAATTCTGGGAGTTGAAGTTCGCACGTCGTAAAGCCATCAAGGTTGAGAAACATTGGCCTGTTTCAAAGGAAGCACAGTGCAATCCTCGCAGTAACAAACATGGTGAATAAACGGCCCTAGCGCATTGTACGGGTCGTCCTCAACTTACAAGAGTTCATTTAGTGACCACTTGGAGTTACAGGGGCACCGAAAAAAGTGACATCACCATTTATCTCACTTAATGACCGTTACAGCATCCCCATGGTCATGGGAATAAAAATTCAGGTGCTTGGCCATTGACTCATATTTATGGCGGTTGCAGTGTCCCGGGGTCATGTGATCCCCTTTTGCAACCTTCCGACCAGAGAATTCCATGGGGAAACCAGGTTCACTTAACAGCCGTGTTAACTAATTCAACAACGGCAACGATTCGCTTAACAAACGTGTGAAGAAAAGTCGCAAAACGGGGCAACATTCTCCTAACAAATTTCTCACTTAACAACATACATTTTGGGCTCAATTGTGGTCGTAAGTCGAGGACTTACCTGTATTAACAAGTGGTTTGGGATGGTATGCTTAAGTCACAGCATAGAATATTTGGTTTGAATGATACGTCCATTCACCCATGGGTTGGTTCATGCATCCTATATGGGCCACCATCTTTTAAGGTCTCCACTTAATCATTGTTTGGAAGATAAGCAGGGATTAATACCAGACAAACAATCAAGCAAAAAAAACCCCACAACCAATACCCTAATCAAAGAGAAAACCCACACTCCCACCAACACATGCAGGGCGGGCTACTGTTTGGGGAGGAAACTCCACACTCCCTTGCACCTGATGATGTTACCTGGTTGGGTAATGAAATGCCTGCAGACAAAGAACCAAGTTCAGAGAGCGCCAAGGACCCAAAAGCTCACCCCTGGCCTGCAAATATTATCCTCTATTAATTTCTACATTACCTCTTCCTCCTACTTTCTCTCTCCCTCTCTCTTTTTTAATTTTTTTCTTTTAAGTATCTTTTCCTTCCAAATCCTTCTAGGACTGCTTTCTTCCAGCTTCTTTAAGACTCCTAGTTTTCATGCATTATGCCCCCCCCCCCCAATCCATCCTGTTACGGCATGTGGAAGCCTTTCCTGCAGGCCCCCCTCCTGACCTATTTGCACTGGGAAGAATCCAATCTCCACCCCCCCCCAATTGAACAGCTGCTCCCAGGGATGGATGTGACTTTTCAAGATCTTTTGCCTGCTGCCCTCCCTTATTTTGATGCAAATCTCCTTTGGCATTTTGAAAAGAGGGATTAGCAGAAGGGAAAGGGGGGGGGGTCCCCACAGGGTGGGAAGGCTCCCCTCCGCGTGTCCTCTATCCTGTCCTCTATTCCCTGTCGTTTTGCTTTCTTTTATTCTTTACTGGCTGTATCCTTGGGGGGGTGGGAGAGAAGGGGCCTTTTGAAAGCATTCATTGTTCCGACCTGCTGCCAGAAGCTAGCCAACCTTTTGAATTCTTTGCGCACGGCTGTGTTTTTCTTTTTTGGGGGTGGGGGGGGGGTTAAAAATGTCCCTAGGAATCTGGCTAATAACTTAATAGCTTCTCTAACTCCTACTGCAAATGCTTTGTGTGCCACGGAGTGGACAGATGGAGCCCCCCCCCCCCAAAAAGCAGATTTCTCTGTCGGATGCCCCATTAGCTCTGGCTTTTTCAAAAAAAAATAATCAGGTGTTTTCCCAGCCTATCTTTTCCTTGGTTTCATTTATGCTCGGGAGAAGCTTTTGTTCACCTTTCACCTCGCGCCTGGTCCGCCCGGAAAGAAGGAGGATATGGCATAATGGCTGGGAGGGAAGGAGCGGGGCGCATTCAAGCTCTTTAGGGGCACCTGGGTGCGCAGTTTGCCAAGGCTGCGCTGCCAGCAGCTGGCCTGCGCAAATGAGGCTTGCCATTTGGAGATTGCTTCTGGTTAATTGGGGGAGCGGCAACTGTGCCAAGAGAAGGGGGTACATGTGCATCCCCATATGTGCTTAGAAAAAGGTTACAACCCAGGTCCGTGTGTGTGTGTGTGTGTGTAGCTAGAAAACCATGAGAAGGATCAGGGACAGGTGGCCTCGATTTATACCCATTATGTTCTCTGATCCAGCTCCCCAAAGATAACAATCCCTCTGTATTTTAAATCAATGATTCCTTTAGTGTCGGCAGCCCCGGCAAAAAGTTTCTCTCTCAACGCAGGCTAACAAGTCCGTCCAGCTGGAAGATGAATAGTTGTCTGCCGCATCTATTCATCGCCGCCCCCTGCCTTTTATCCCCAGAGCTAGGGTGGGGCTTCATTAGCAGCGGTGGCTCTTCGGTCCCAAGGACCGGCCCATAGATTTCCACTGCTCTCCTCTCCTCTGCCGCATCTATTCATCGCTGCCCCCTGCCTTTTATCCCCAGAGCTAGGTTGGGGTTTTGCTAGAAGCATTGGCTCTTCCTTCCCAAGGACCGGCCCATGGATTTCCACTGCTCTCCTCTCCTCTGCCTTCTGTGGATCCACCCGTCAGGCAGTGTTCCTCCTTTTCTTCATCAGCCACTTTCAAACCTGGGGGCTGTTGACTCTCCATTTGAGGGCTTGACAGACGGCCTCTGTCTCTCCCTCTGCCAACTCCGTTCCCCTTCGGAGCTCTCAGGTTGCCTTGATGCTGACCCTGAGTCCCATGCCTCCTCCTCCTCTAATTTGGCCTCTGGACACGCCACAACATATTCGCTTAGTGACTGCTCAAATTGCAACAGCCCTGAGAAATGGGATTTACAACCAATCCTCACACTTATGACCATCATTGCGTCGCCAGAGATGCACGGTCAAAATTCTGATGCTTGGCAACTGGCATGTATTTACAGTGGTGGCACCATCCCGTGGTCATGTGATCCCATTCACACCCTTCCCAGCCACCCTTCTGGCAAGGAAAATCAAGGGGGGGCAGGGCAAAGTTTCGATTCATTTACAACTGCAATGATTTGCTTAACAACTGTGGCAAAAAGACACTACTCACTTAACAACCGCTTTGATTCGCAAGGTAAATGATTGCTTGTGGTCCTAAATCAAGAGCTACCTATAATTGGTGAGTGCAGTTAGAGTGGTCTTATTTTTGGAGCCCAGCGTTCTCCTTACGGCAAAGGACTCGGCTGGGGCTCCGTAATGCTATGACATTGAGCTGTTGTCTGAATGCTATGAACTCCAGGTGAAAAGTCTTGGGTTCATACCTTCCTGTTGGGATGAAGGAGGCCAAGATCCTAGTTTCAAACTTCAGACTTCACTCTGGATGTTGTTTCCTTGATCCTTAAAACAAAATCGAATGAAGTATTAGTAAGGTGAAGGGTAAAGGTTCCCCTTGCATATACGTGCTAGTCCTTCCTGACTCCAGGGGGCGGTGCTCATCTCCATTTCAAAGCCAAAGAGCCAGCGCTGTCCGAAGGCGTCTCCGTGGTCATGTGGCCGCCATGACTAAACGCCGAAGGCGCACGGAACGCTGTTTCCTTCCCACCAAAGGTGGTTCCTATTTTTCTACTTGCATTTTTGCGTGCTTTCGGACTGCTGGATTGGCAGAAGCTGGGACAAGTAACAGGAGCTCACTCCGTTACGTGGTACTAGGGATCTGAACCGCCGAGCTGCCGACCTTTCTGATCGACAAGCTCAGCGTCTTAGCCCCTGAGCCACCATGTCCCTTAGTATCACTACCATTTTATAAATCCTTAGTAAGGCCACACCTTGAATATTGCCTCCAGTTTTGGTCCCCACTTTACAAAAAATATGTTAGGATTTAGGGAAAAGTGCAGAGAAGAGCAACTAAGATGATTAAAGGCCCAGAGACTAGAACATATGAAGAACGGTTGCAGGAACTGGGTATTGTTAGTCTAGGAAAGAAGGATTAGGGATGACATAATAGCAGTATTCCAGTTTAGAGGGGCTGCCACAAAAAAGGGGGGTGTCAACCTATTTTCCAAAGCACCAGAGGGCAGGACAAGAAACAATGGATGGAAATTAATCGCAGAGAGAAGCAGCCTGGAATTAAGGAGAAACTTCCTACAGTGAGGACAATTAATCAGAAGTTGTGGGAGCTTCATCACTGGAGGTTTGAAAAAGACTGGACAGCTATTTATCTGAAATTGTATAGGGACTCCTGCCTGAGTAGGGGGCTGGACTAGAAACCTCCCAGGTCCCTTCCAGCTCCATTCGGATTGAATTGAATTCTTTACATCAGGGTGTCTAACCGTGGCAATTTTCAGACTTGTGGACTTCAACTCCCAGACTTCATGGCTGGCTGGGGGAAATTCTGAAGTCCATAAGTCTTAAAGTTGCCAAGGTTGGACATTCCTACTTTACACAGAGACCTGCCTGATGTATTGGTTGGATCTTGGATGAAATGCCTATATATGGCATTTTAACCAACCAGCCTAGAGGTAAGCGAGCAGCCGCTGAGCGAAATATTTGAAGAAGCTCCTGCTGGGTTGCTGATTCATTCTTTCTCCTGCATGGCTGTGACACGGCCGTGTAAGATGAGCAGAAGGTCATGAGTTGTGCACAGTCTTTGAGAGGGTGCAAGCTTGCCTGTAAAGGGACGAGGTGGCTCAGTAGCTAAGACGCTGAGCTTGTCGATCAGAAAGGTTGGCAGTTCGGCGGTTCGAATCCCTAGCACCGCATAACGGAGCGAGCTCCCGTTACTTGTCCCAGCTTCTGCCAACCTAGCAGTTCTAAAGCATATAAAAATGCAAGTAGAAAAAATAGGAACCACCTTTGGCGGGGAGGTAACAGCGTTCTGTGCGCCCCTCAGCGTTTAGTCATGCTGGCCACATGACCACGGAGACGTCTTCGGACAGCGCTTGCTCTTCGGCTTCAAAGCGGAAATGAGCACCGCCCCGTAGTCAGGAACAAGTAGCAGGCATGCGCGAGGGGAACTTTTACCTTTACATTTATTAACCAAGTTCTAACCAGGCCATGTCGTTGGTTGCTTTGAACTGCGGTATTTTGTTAGGAACAATAATATCATTTTCATTATGGCCAGCGATGGGAGGAAATTTAAAGAATTTATGGAAAGCGAAGCAATGTTTGTTCCGAGATCCTAATGCAGTACAAGAGCTCCATTATGCTGCTCTTGAACAAAAATGTGCCAAGCGCTCATATTTTATTTACTGCTTACAACAGAGGATTAGCACTGCTGTGATCGTGGTTAATATTGCACATCTTCAGAATATTTCCTTCGCTAATCGCAGCTTGTAGCTTTAGTTACATGAGCTGGTGCTTCTAGAAAAACTTGATTTTCCAAAACTTTGGCATTGGGATTAGGTTCTTGCAATGGGATACCTGCAACACGGCATTATATAAATACAGTTTGCACAACTTCTCTCCTACAGCTGTGATTTGACTCGATTTGAAATTGAATTTAATGTACTTTGGGGTACATTGGGTACATGTTTTTGATTTTGAAATGCCCCCCTCTTGAGAACAAAACAGCTGTTGGGAAGGCAGAACAATTTGTTTCCACCACTTTGGAAGATATTTTGAAGAGGGCGTTTCAAACTTGGGGTGTTTTGCACAATTCCTTTTGAATTGCAAGTTGAACATAATCCCTCAAAAAGCTTCCCTCTGACCTAAAAATGTAGGTGCAATTCAGGCAATCATAACTTATGCAATATAATTTAAGCAAGAAATGATGGCTCTATTCAGGATTCCTTTGAGAGCTGATAAAAATAGTTAATCCAATGTAACATTAGTTGGTACCAATTAACATTCCTGGAGAAACCTGATGATACAAAAAAAAATAGTTAATTTACAGATCAAGATGTCAAAGAACTGTTGGCTTGACGTGTTGGATCTTTAAAAACGGGCTAATTTTTATTGTGTTTGACAAGTTGATGGCATGCAATCAAGCTGAATAAACAACCACAGCCGCAATCCTACAGATCTAGACCAGAATTCATAATACAGTCCTCGACTTACGGCCGCAGCCGAGCCCAACATATCTGTTGCAAACTACAACAGTTGTTAAGTGAGTTTTGCCCCATTTTGCGTCCTTTTGGTCACAGTTCAGCAAATCACTTCAGTTGTTAAGTGAATCATGCAATCATTAAACGAGTCTTGTTTCTCCCAGCTTGTCAGAAGTCTGCTGGGAAGGTCACAAATGATTGATCCTATTAGAATTTTAAATTTAGGAACATGTTATTTGGCCAAGTGTGAATTAGAGACACGAGTAATTTGTCTCCAGGACGGTGCAATTGCCATAAATACATACCCCAAAATTTTGATCAGGTGACCATGGGGATGCTTCAATAGTCATAAATATAAAAATTGATCGTAAGTGACTTTTTTCAGTGGTATTGTCACTGAACAAATGATTGTAAGTCAAGGACAACCTGTGTACCTTGTTTTCCCCAAAATAAGGCCCAACTGGAAAATAAGCCCTAGCATGATTTTTTTCAGGATGCTCATAATATACCGGGTGAAAATCTGGGTGCGTCTTATACACTGAATACAGCATTTTTTTGGCCTCCTAAAACCACGCCCCCTTTGCAAAATGGACGTGCAGAGGGTTTGGGAGGCTTGAAAGTGTTCCTGGGGGCTGGGGAGGGCAAAAACAAGGAAAAAACATGCCCCAGCCCCCAGGAGCACTCTACAAGCCTCTCAAAGGCTATGCATACCCCCCCTTTTTTTGGAAAAGGCCCATTTTTGCTAAAAATGGGCAGGTCTTTTGCTCATTTTTGGCCCAGAGAAGCACTCTACAAGCCTCCCAAAGCTCTGCATGCCCCCCCCCTTTTTTGCAAAAAAACGGGCTGTTTTTTGCTTGTTTTTGCTGTCCCCCCAGCCCCAGGAGTACGCTACAAGCCTCCCAAAGCTCTGCATGCCCCCCCCCCCTCTCTCTCTCTCCAAAAAACCAGGGTGTGCAAAGCGTTTGGGAGGCCTGCAGAGTGCGCAAAAACTTTTTTTAAAAAATTACCTCTTCAAAATGGTGCGTCTTATACTCCGGTGCATCTTATAGTCTGAAAAATACGGTAAGCCCTACACCAGAAATAGAATCCAGTTAAGATCGTCAACCAGACGGATGAATTTAGTACTGTATTTCCCAGAAAATAAGCCCTAAGCAGAATATAAGCCCCAACGCGTCTTTTGGAGCAAAAGTGAATATAAGATCCCGTCTTATTTTGAGGGGAAATATGGTAGTTCTTTGACCTTATTCGTTTGGGGATCCACATGTTGGCCGAGTCTCCTGGTTTCTCAGCCATAAAAGAGTTGGGCTAAAAAATTGTGACTGTTGGGAGTATACTCCTAGTGTTGGGCAGGCAATATCTATCTATCTACCATGACAAATAGTCGCTGTTACTTTAAATGAGTGGAAGTACCTAACAGATGTAATTAGCTTTGCTATAAGAGGAAGTCAGGAGAGCTCATTTTCTCTCTGATTCTCTCTCTGCTTGTCCTATGATTGATGACTTGATGACTGGAACGTGAACTGCAACTGTAAGCAATTGTTTGTTCTTTGAATTGTATTTGGACTAATATCTACTATCACTGCTTGTGAAGCAAATTTAGTAGTAAAGCTACTTGTTATTACTAGCAGTGTCTGTGACTCTATTCGTGTGTTTCTACTAGCAACGTTTTCCTCTCCGGCTGCACATTCCGCTGCACTACTCTCTGTCTCCCAACGGAGATACCCCCTAACGCTGGTTATGGGCCCAGTGTATTCTGTGTATCCAGAGTGCCAGCTGCAGCGTTAAGAGGGTGGAGTTGCTACACACGTTATAGTTTTGCAAATATCTAGAGATACCCCCTAACAGTGACAAGCTCTGGAATGAGCTGCCCCCGGAGCTTCGCATAATCCCCAACCTCTGGTCCTTCCGACGCGCCCTAAAAAGTTGGCTTTTCCAGCAAGCCGGCCTGGCCTGTTAATTTTAACTTATTTTAAATGTATTGTTTTGTTTTTTTAAAAATTTGGTTAGTTTTTTTGGATATGGATTTAATCTTTTTTAACTTTTGGGATGTGTGTTTTTTAATGTTGTACGCCGCCCTGAGTCCTTTTGGAGAAGGGCGGCATATAAATCCAAATAAACCAAACCAAACCAAACCAAACTAGCCTTAAACCATCTGACTGACTCTAACTGTTTTCTTGTGGCTGTTTTTCCCCAGGAAAGTATGCCCCAGACGCCTCCCTTCGCCGCCATGTTTGACAGCAGTGGCTATAGCCGATACCTGTTCCAGTCCAAAGAGGACAGCTGTGAAGGGCTGTATTACCATGACAACAACTTGCTGTCAGGATCTTTGGAAGCTCTCATCCAACACTTGGTGCCCACTCTCGATTACTATCCAGATGTAAGTCTTCTCCATTTGCAAATTAAATCCGCTCACCCTGCTGCGATCGAAAGTGGAAGGGCGTGGCAAGGTGCCATAAGGCATTTGCATTAGAGGGAACAGTTGGAGAGCAGCTCCTTGCCAGCCCCAGTTTCAGACTGCATTTCTTTTTTCTTATTTATTTCCACGATGTATCTTCTTCTTAGTTTATCAAAATAGCAAATGTGGAAGTGCAAAGAAGAATGAAAATAAGGGGAAAATAAAGGGGGAAGAGAGAGAGAGAGAGAGAGAAGTGTAGGGTAAGGTATCCCAAAGGTGCTTTTTCAAACTGGACTTTCTTGGTTTGTCCTTGAAGGCGTTTCGCTTCTCATCCAGGAAGCTTCTTTAGTTCTGACCGAACGTTCAGATCTAAGGACCTTGAGTTTGAGTGTTAGAGAAGAGAGGGGCCTGACTTCCACTTGAGATGGAGAAAATAGTTGTTCCTCCTTCCACTGCACTTATATGAGTTGCTCTCAAGCCGAATTCCGTCCCTACAGATGTACAGGCACTCATTCATGCCGTTTTCTTTGCAAAATTCACAAATGGTTGCTTTCTCTCTCTTTTTAGTTCCCAGACTAAAATGCAGCCGTGATTATGAAGTCCCCTATCTACATAATAGGTGGGGAACCCGCACTGAGCCAAAATCAGCCATGTAAATCGTAGAGCTGGACAGATTAACCCTTTCATGTACCCATTTGTCAAATGAAGCTTTAGAATTAGTATCACATTTTTTTCCAATGCAAAGTCTACCTCGCCAGGCTAGTTTTAAGTTTCAGAAGAAGAATTGAGACCGGATACTTTTTCTCATTTTGTATAAAGTACTACAAAATTGCTGTCTATTTTGCTGATTTCAAACAAGGTCTGATCAGTGCCAGCTGATTCTATTTGAGTACTTCCCTTTCACCCAGTTCATATCAAAAGCATCTCTTGTTATGAGAATCACTTCGTGTTTGGAGAAACGATTGTTGTTGTGTCTTCTCGGAAATCTTCATTCCATATGCTTAAAAAAAAAAACCTGAAATCTTCCCAAACAAATTCTTCTGGCTGTTTGGTCTACTTTGGGTGGAATTCATGCACCCCATCTGTCATGTCTTTCTTACACCAACACACATTGTATTATTGATGACAATATGGTAACCACCCTCTTCCACACAACACGGCTATTTCAGTAGTCCTAACATTAGGCGATGCTAGGAAACTTTTCTAAGATTGTTAAAAAAATAATCTGCAGCTTAAATTCTTCCAAGAGGAGCAGCTTTCCAAGTTTTAATGAGCCTAAATTGTGGAACAATCCTAGTGACATCAATACAATACAATACAATACAATAGTAGAGTTGGAAGGGACCTTGGAGGTCTTCTAGTCCAACCCCCTGCCTAGGCAGGAAACCCTATACCGTTTCAGACAGATGGCTATCCAACATCTTCTTAAAGACTTCCAGTGTTGGAGCATTCACATCAATTATATGTGAGCTGACTATATGCAGCTTATGCCTCTTTCTCAGTTTAGCACAAGCCCATTCCTCTTCCCACAAATCATGAGGCATCCCAAGAGTTCAAATGAGGTAGAGAATCTCCCCCCCCCGCCCCGCCCTGCTTTGTGCTAGACCAGTGATGGCTAAACCTTTTGTCATGGTGTGCCGAAAGTGTTTGGGCACCCATAATGCAATGCATGTGCAATTCCCCCTGGGCGCCCCCCCCCCCCCGAGCATGCAGCATGCCCCCCACGCATGTACACCCCCCCGGCACCCCATTTTGGGTAGTAGGCCTCCCTGCAGCCTCCTGGTGTCAGCTTTCTAGAAGAACCCAATTAAAAACTCAGAGACAGGCATTTTCTCAAACTTCTCTTTTATTAGGGTAGCTATACTGGCCCATCTGGGAAAACCCGAATCTGAGAGTTCTGGGTTTTCCGTCAGTAAATCAAAAGCCCAAACCCAGACCCTGCAACCACCCGTCCATCCCATGGTCCAATTGCAATCCGTCCCAACTCAAGATAATCACTTCAACCGCTCTTCCCCCCAAGTGGAGGAATACCGTGACCTTGACCGAAAAGAAGAATGCCATTATGTCTAACTACATTCCCCCTACTAATTTCCCAAGCAGAGGAATGTGGCAGCCTAGAAGCTTCCGGTGTTAATGTGGCCTCCAAAGCTAACACCTGGCAGCAAAAATGGACCGCGGGAGGGGAAGGAGGCCGTGCGCGGCAGAGACCCCAAAAGCAGCGGGTCACCGGGAGTTCGGCTTGGCCGACGGCTTGCATGCCTGCAAAGAAGACCCTGCATGTTAAAAAAACCAATAAAATTTTACAATACAAAAAAAGAAGACCCTGCATGCCACCTGTGGCACGCTATCACGGTGCTAGACTCTAACAAGCATAAAATTGCAATGTGTCTTCTCTTAGCTTTCAATAGGAAATATGTACCGTAGGCTTCAGATAGTCGTTGACCAACGACCATAATGGAGCCCAGATTCAAAACTGTGCGAGTATGTGAAATTTAACACACTCTTGTGATTTGGCGCATTTCTTTAATTATTTCCCCAGAGGTTGTAGGTGCCACACTTCCGTGAAGTAGAGGGCCCAACAGATGGAAAGACTTATTGCTGACTCACGCTTTGTGCACTAGCTTGTCCTAGACAGCTGCAGTACTTACAGCCTAGTATCAATCACATAGATAGCTACTCATCTCTAATTTGTCTTTGATCTAAACAGCAGGTCCGCGATGAATGATGGGCCTGTTTCCATCTTCGGTTTCCTTAAGGTGAAAACGACGTGCTCGATTCCACTGGTGTTTAATGACTCCAATAAGTTGCACGGATATTTTCAAAGCACTCCTGTTGCCTTACAAAGCTGATTCGCCTCTCGCACATGGAAGGGTAGAATAAAGTGACTAACACCCTTCTGGATAACTCACGCAGGGTTGGTCAAACTCTGGAAGCCTGGTGGAATTTTCCATCCTGTGATTGACGGGTGGATGATGACCGTAAAGCAACAGAAATTCCATGTTGGAAAATTGCAAGCAGGGTTGCACTCCATGATAAAATAAAATAAAAAAATGAAGCCTGTTAACAAATGTATTGAATGTAGTAGAATTTGTCAGCCAGGCTGGCTCGGGAATTCTGGGAGTTGAAATCCGCAGGTTGTCAAGAGGCCATCGTTGCTCTTCTCTACAATAGAGCCATGGTTAGAAATCAGTGTCATATCTGTCCACCCAACCCTATATATAAGGATTGTCATACAGCTGAGTAACTGCCTCCTTATCTCTTGCCTTATTCAATCAGGGTGTGATGTATTCTAAGCAGGTTCTGCAGAGAGTAGCATTTGGTGCAATTAAATTTTAACACCTCTGCATCACTGTAGTTGAACCAATAAGCAGTGAACTTTATTTCTCTCTCTCTCTCTCTTTTTCACTCGCTTACAGAGAACATACATCTTCACTTTTTTGCTGAGCTCTCGGCTTTTTGTACACCCTTATGAATTAATGGCAAAAGTCTGCCATCTCTGCACCGAGCAGCAGAGGAGAGCGGATTCTGCAACTGATCAAGTAAGTGGCCGGTTGAGTCGTTGGATTTTAGGCTTGTGGAATGGCGTGGCATAGAATAGAATAGAATAGAAAATATGGAATAGAATAGAATATATGGAATGGAATGGAATCAAATAGAATAGAGCTGGAAGGGACCTTGGAGGTCTTCTAGTCCAGCCCCCTGCTCAAGCGGGAGAACTTATACCAATGTTTGAGTACTGAGGACAAAGACAGGATAGAACACGGGTGTCAACTCGATTTCATTGAGGGCCACATCAGGATTGTGTTTGACCTCGGAGGGGAGGGGTCGGGGGGGGGCATTGCTGTGGTGGGTGTGGCCAGTTCAATGTCACTTGTCTTGGGGACACCTGTGGTAGCCCGAGCGCTCTGCCAGCGAAAGCGGGCTCCCGAACTCCGTTTTCAGCTGTGATGGCTTCCTGCAACTCTCTGTGAATGAAAACAGAGCTCAGGAGGGCCACGGAAGCTCCGTTTTCAGCTGTGACGGCCTCCTGCAATCCTCCTTCCCGAGCTCCATTTTCGCTGGCAGAGGCACCTTTGAACAGTCCTTCTCTGTTTCCAGGGAGCTTGGCATGCAACAATGAAAACCTATATTCTGCCCAATTTAAAGGAGATTTCCCCCAGTCATCTTGGTAATCAATTTGCCTCTCTCTTTCACTTAACCTTCCTCTCCAGAGCCGGTTAAGGAAAATTGCCCCCAAAATCCTGCAGCTCTTGGCGGAATGGACGGAGACGTTTCCGTACGATTTTCGAGATGAGCGCATGATGAGAAATCTAAAGGAGCTGGCCCATCGAATAGCCAGTACAGATGAGGTGAGCCTCGGGGGTGCAAAACGGTAACCAACAGAAGAAAATGCAGGCAGAACAGTTATATATGCGGAATATAGGATAACGTGGCTTATGGGATAATGTGGAATGTAGATGTCAGCGTTCGAAATAATGCGCCCATAGAAATGAGAACTCCGAGGCAGGCAAGTTCTTCAAAGAACAGTTTTATTGGATACATCGGGGGTCGGCAACCTTAAACACTCAAAGAGCCATTTGGACCTGTTTCCCACAGAACAAAAAACACCCGGAGCCACAAAACTCTTTTGACAACTACAGTGAAGATAATACTTGCATATATTGGCCTACCAAAAAGCTCAATAAATTGTGTGTCAGCGGGTGTCGCATATTGGCGGTTGTAACGCGTATTTTGAGCAACAGGGAGCCGCAGCAGAGGGATGAAAGAGCCACATGTGGCTCCAGAGCCGTGGGTTGCCGACCCCTGAGATACATCATATTGGCACAAGTGGTGAAAGCCAACTTTAAAAGTTCCCACGGCTTTCATCTAATTAAAAGTAAACATTTTCCCTCTCCCTCCCCCAGGTCATGTTGTCCAATCCAGTTGCTGGGCAGTTGCCTGGTTACCATCCTCCTCCTGGCCAGCCACCTGTGAGAATGATCTTGGTTCCTCCAGAAAAACGTTCTTGTTTCGGTTACAAGCCGCCATCTAACTACTATCCCCCCTCCCTCTGTTGTGTGGCAACCTCTAAAATGGCTCCCACCAGGCTCACTCCAGGGTTGTGCTGGTTATATCTGTGGAAAGGAATATACAGGTAGTCCTCCACTTACGACCTCAGTTGGGTCCCAAATTTCCACTGCTAAGCAAGACAGTCATTAAGTGTGTTTGCTCCATCTTACGACCTTTCTCGACGCAGTTGTTAAGCAAATCACTGCAGTTGTCAAACTAGCAACCCGGATGCTAAATGAATCTGGCTTCCCCGTCGACTTTGCTTGTCAGAAGGTTGCAACAGGTGTGCACGTCACCCCAGGACAATGTGACCGCCATAAATATGAATCAGAGGCCAAGCGCCTGAATTTTGATCCTGTGACCAAAAGGGGGGATGCCTCTGTGGTCGTACGTGTGAAAAAACGGTCATAAGTCACTTTTTTTCAGTGCCGTTGCAAGATCAAATGGTCACTAAACAAATGGTCGTAAGTCGAGGACTATCTAAGAAATGATTAATTCTGCTGTATTTGCAGAATGTATATAGGAGGAGAATTTCAGGGATCTTCGATTAAAATTTCTGTACAAGTGGAAACATCCACACGAAAGGGCAGGAAAACTGTCAGATTTCAGTCTTGACATGTTGTAATAAAAGCTAGATTACAATATTCAGGGAAGGCAAAATCCAGTTCAGCCATTTGGTAATTAGTAATAGTTCATAGAAACTTGCAGACCATTGCAAATTTGCACGAGTCCCCCAAGGAGGAAACATGGATGCTTCCTTTGGATCTGTCACTCTCATTTATTCAAAGCAATTTCGGATAATGTTCGGTGTTCTGATTTTGTTAAAAGTGCCCCTGAGCTTTGTTTAGAGGGAATATAATATAAGCAGTTACATCACAGAGAACTCATTCCATTTCGCATCCATTCTGGGGATGGTAAATTAGATTTAGTTTCCATTCCTTTTCTCAACTTGTTTCTTTCAACTTCTTACTCTAGCACAGGGGTCTCAAGCTCACGGCGTCACGTGACTTATCTTTGCTAAACTGGGCGGGGGCATGGCCAGCATATGGCACATCCGGCCCGTGGGCCAGGAGTTTAACAGTCCTATTCTAGCATAAAGCTGCTTACCTCCAAACATAATAATTTCTAATGTTAAATTTTCCCCCCTTACCAGAGGGAGCCCCCTTGTGGAGTACTGTGAAGCCATTACCATGGCAACTCCACTGTGCTGTACAGTACAAGCCATTTTACGGCAGTAGAAGCCATTTGAAGGCACAACAGGCTGTATCTTAACAGAACAACTCCCCCTGAGGGTTATTAGGGGTGTCTTACCCCCACATTATTTGTTTCCAGAGAGTAAGTCATCTTATGTACCAAGTTTGGTTGAAATTACTTGAGGCGTTCCAGAGTTATGCTGGAACACACACACACAGAGCCATTTTTATATAGATAGATATATGTATAGTTTTCTGCATAGAAAACTGATTTGAATAGATAGATTGCATATAGATAACATAGAATCCCAGAATATTTTAACATGGATGTATGGATTCATCCCCGTTGGATAAATTTCATGGTTCCCATCTTTACCTTTACCTTTATTTCGATTTTTATACCGCCCCCTCTCCCCAAAGGGACTCGGGGCGGTGTACAGTCAAATAAAACAGATAAAATGGAATACAAACAATACAAACATAAAAACATGGAAAGGAGTGCAATACACACTGTAAAAAACGGTATATAAAAAATACCGCAATTAAAATTACCCAGTTAAAATATATCTGCCAGGAGGAATACATACGGTTATTATGAATGGTCCAGGATACCGGCTAATCGACAGTGAGATCTTCAGTTTGTCCGTCGAAAGGAGAGAAAGTCGGTGGTGGTTCTGATATCGGGGGGAGGTCATTCCAGAGGGTTGGGCACATCACAGAGAGGCTCGACTCCTAAGGTGCCGCCCGTTGGCAATGCTTAGTTGGACAGGCACCCGGTAGGAGCCCCTCCCTGTAGAGCGAATCGGTCGCAAGGGAAGAGTGTGTGGTAGGATGCGATCTCCGCAAGTACCTAGGTCCTGAGCCATGAGCGCTTAAAGATGGTGGATTAACACCTTGAAACACACCCGAAGAAGACCACAGCAGCCAGTGCAGCTCGCGCAGGAGCGGTGTTACGTGGGAGTACCTAGTACTCCCCAAAATAGCCCGCGCGGCGGCGTTCTGGACTAGCTGCCGTCTCCGAGCGCGTCCCAAGGAAACCCCATGTAGAGGGGCATTGCAGTAGTCCAGCCGAGCCGTCACCAGTGCATGAGTGACTCGTGCGTAGGGCATCCCGGTCCCGTAGGGAGGCGCAATTGGCAACCAGGCGAACCTGTGGAACGCCCCCCTTGCACGGCTGCCACATGGTCATCCATTGACCATGAAGGGACATTCTTTTAGACAGATGCTAGTGGGAAGGCTATCAATCCACCTTGGTTGACTAGCCTTCTCATAGTATAGGGGTATTCAGGTGTAACATCTTTTAAGACCTTTGGACCTCAACTCCCAGAATTCCCTCGCCAGCATGTCTGCCTGGGGAATTCTGGGCGTTGAAGTCAACAAGTCTTAAAAGTGGCCAACATTGGACACCTTGGTCATAGAAGTTCAATTAGTACTGTCCTTGGCACCAATTCTATAAGGCTGGCCTTTTGCAACTAAGATTATGGCAATTGAGTGGTTAGTCACTATTTTTCTAGTTTTCATTGTATGCCACTATACTGAACTTGTTCTATCATTGTGTAACTCTTTTATTATTTTGAATTCGATGCTTTATGCTGTTTCAATTGTTGGAAACCACAATGAGTCACTGTCTGCTTGTGATGTTGTACAAAGAAAGACAGATTGATAGATAACTGTTGTTGAGGAATGCAGAACCATCCTGAGAAATACTTAGAGGCAAGAGCAGCTGGAATATTTCATAATCAAGGAAAATGCTCACACTCTACTCAGGGCTAGGAAAACAAATATTTTTTTAAGGATGAAAGTTAGGCAACTTTTTGCAGTGCTAGAGTCTTTCAGCTATATTGGCCTTCAATTCTCAGAATTCATTCATTCCATTCATTCATTCATTCATTTTACCCTTTAATTAATTATTTTATATACCGTACTTTTCGGAGTATAAGAGGCACTTCCGCCCCCTCCCCCAAAGTGGGTGGAAATGTCTGTGTGTCTTATACAGCAAATGTTGCCAAAGCCCCGCCCACCCGCTTGCCCCCACCCTTTGGCCTCTGTCTCCTAGCAATTTGCTTCCTTGCAGCAAAGAGCAAATGGCCTGGTCAGCTTCAGCACGAGCAGTTGATTGGTGGTTGGATCGATCTCCCGGAATACCACCTATCAGCTGTTCCAGGCTGCAGGGATCATGCTGCCCATTGGCGCTGTGGCCGCCCATTGGCGCTGTCTCCTATCGCCGCCCCAACACGCCCCATTTTTGGCCCATTCCAGGTGGCGGGTATAGGCAGCAGCACCAACGCTAGGTGACAGCTGCGATGGTCGGCAGTGGCGGCGATGGGTGGCGGCGATTCCCGCAGCCTGCAACAGCTGATTGATGGTATTCCAGGAGGCCGATCCAACTGCCAATCAACTGCTCGTGCTAAATCAGGCTGTGCTGAAACTGACCAGGCTGTTTACTGTTTGTTGCAAGGAGGCAAACTGCTGGGAGGCAGAGGCCGATTTTTTTTCTTGTTTTCCTCCCCACAAGCTAGGTGTGTCTTATACTTCGGAGCATCTTATAGTCCAAAAAACACGGTAAATAACCCAAGGTGGTGAACATACATACTACTACTTTTTCCTTCTATTTTCCTCATAACAACAACCCTGTGATGTGAGTTGGATTGAAGGAGAGTGACTGGCCCAAACTCACCTGGCTGGCTTTCCTGCCTAAGGTGGGACTAGAACTCCCGGTCTCCTGATTGGCCAACTGATTATATCAGCTTTTCCACCCAAAACCTAAAAAGATAGTGCCATATGACATCAGATAAGTTCATCAACATTTTACCCAGGATCTCGTGGGACTGTAACAATGACAACAGAAGAGAAGTCAGTTGTGTAGTTGGCCAATCAAACACCACACAAAGGAAGAACAACGGGGGTCTATTTTCTGTCTCCCCAGCCCCATATTACCATATTTGATGGACAAAAAGGCATGCTGCTGAAAGAATTTGAGGATAGAGGAAGAGAAATTGTTATAATATATTTTTCATCCATAAGTAACCTGGAGACTTACTTATTCTCAGTGAGCGTGTTGTGGAACAGTGTAGTGGCAGTTGTTTTAATAAATGTTTGACCTTAAGGCAGACATTTCTCAACCTTTGCAACTTTAAGATGTGTGGACTTCAACTCCCAGAATTCCCCAGCCAGCAGACAGTGGAATCCTGGGAGTTGAAGTTCACACATCATAAAATTGCCCAAGATTGGGAAACACTACGTTAAAAGTTTATACGTGGTTGGCTTTGACCCTATGAATTGTCTTTCAGTTAGTTATGAAGCTGTTAAGAAGGATTTTTATTGTTTATTTAAACCAGGGGTCCCCAAACTTGACAACTTTAAGACTTGTAGACTTCTACTTCCAGAATTCCGGGAGTTGAAGCCCACAAGTCTTAAAGTTGCCAAGTTTGAAGACCTCTGATTTAAACTTTCAAGCCACCTTGAAAAGGGTTGTTTTGTCCACGGGCAATCCATATGCAATTTTAAATAAGTGCTTCTGTGTTTGCCTACTGAAAAAGGGATTTGCAAAAAGAAATGGAAAAGTCAATATTGTAATAGAATTCGGAGCGCCATAAATTATTTGTGATGCTGGCTAGCAGTTTCTTTGGAAAAGTAAATGGTGACCTTGTATTTATTGCACTGCATTGCAGACCAGGACAAAGGGATGTCAGACTTCTAAGAATATAACTCCCATCAAGTTCTCCTTCATAGGTTTAGGCTTTCGACTTTTTAAATTCAGGAACTGAATACAGATAGTGCTCGACTCACACCAGTTCATTTAGTGATTGTTCAAAATTACAAAGCTTCTGGCAAGCAAAGTCAATGGGGAAGCCAGACATGAGCCTTGATGGCGCAGTGGTTAAAGTGTGGTACTGCAGGCTACTTCTGCTGCCTGCCAGCTGCCTGCTATTTAGCAGTTCAAATCCCACCAGGTTTAAGGTTGACTCAGCCTTCCATCCTTCCAAGGTCGGTAAAATGAGGACCCAGATTGTTGGGGGCAAGAGGCTGATTCTGTAAACTGCTTAGAGAGGGCTGTCAAGCTGTATATAAGTCTTAAGTGCTATTGCTATTATTTCTATTCACTTAACAACCATTTTGCTAGCTTAACAACCGCAGGGATTCACTTAGCAAATGCGGCAAGAAAAATCATAAAATGAGGCACTTAACATGTCTCAGTTAGGAACAGAAATGTTGGGCTCAATTGTGGTCATAGGTTGAGGACTACCCGAATTCCACTTTAATGCATTTCGACTAGAGTTATCGTGTCCCAGAAGCATCCTCATTTTTGCTCCCTCAGTCCATCTGCCGGTGTTTTTTTAGCAGTCTGCAGATGTCTGAGAATCCACCACGCCTGGCTCTTGTTGAGGTAACCAGACAATGTTCTCCGACCAAGAAACTGCCTCTTCCCCTGCATTGATATGTAACCCTCTGGTTTTCTAGCTAAGATAACACCTGTGGTAACGCCTGCATTGCAGAGTTACCCCCAAAGAATACAGTAGTTTTGACAAGGAGACCTTCCCATTCCTTCTCAGCTGTCTACAAACCAAAGAGAGAGGCAAGAACAGTCGTTGCCCTTGTTCTCTTAGGAGGCCACTTGTCAAAACAAGTCAAAAGATACAAAAGAAATGGAAAGGAAAATTGAAGCAGAACATCTGGGAGAGAAAAACGAACCTTACTACCTCTGGCTGTTTGATGCAACTGTCTTCATTGTCCTATATAGCTGGAGTCCCCAACCTGTGGGCCGCAGCTCACTCCCAGGCCGTGGCCGATTCAAAATTGGATTGTGTGCGTGGCGGGCTGTTGCATGCGCAGCCCACGGGTGGGTTCCGGCCGGCTTTTCTGCCACTTCACTTGTGCATGCGCTTCGCTTGTGCGCACATACACAGTTCAATTAAAATTGTCCTGCGCATGTGCAGAACTCAAAAACAAGATGGCGGTGACTGGGGAACCTATTCAGGGCGTGGTAGGCCTGGGTCGCTGCCAGTTCCAGCGATCCAGGCCGCCATACCACTATTGGTTCAACCGAACCGGTAGGAATCTACCTCTGGCGCAGCCCCATTCACTCAAGGGGCACCCCAAGGGCTTCCCTTTTGCATGAGGGGAGCGACATGTGCGCCAGCCTGCCACTTGCATGGCTTGGGGTCCTTTATCCCCCCGATAAGTATGAACCGTTCTCTCAGTTTTGAGCATGCAGATGCTACGAAGGTCATAAGTGTGCAAAGTGGTCATAAGTCACTTTTTTCAATGCCGTTGTAAGCTCAAGCTGTCGTAAGTTGAGGGCTACCTGTATTTGGATGTATATTTTTAGTTTGGGTATTCAAAAGCAACACCTGTTATTTTCACTTTTCATGTACATTTTTATTGTCCTTGCCATAACTTCCTAACAGTGAGGCAATTAAGCAGTGGAACAGCTTGCCTCCAGAAATTGTAGGCGCTGCATCGCTGGATCTTTTTTTTAAAGAAGAGACTACACAGTCACTTACCTATCTGAAATAGTATGGGTCCTTCTGCTTGAGCAGGATGGACTAGGGCCTCCAAGTCCCCCAGTCATTCATTTGTCAGGATGTCAAACTCATTTTCATTGAGGGCCACATCAGGGTTGTATTTGACCTTGGGGTGGGTGGGGGGCATGACCAGCTCGACGTCACTCATGTCAGGGGCGTCTGTAGTGGCTCGAGTGCTCTGCCAGTGAAACCGGGCTTCCGAGCTCCGTTTTTGCTGGTATGGCCTCCTGCAACCCTCTGCCATAAAAAAATGTGCTCCAGCCCTCCCGAGCTCTGTTTTCACTGGCAGAGGCGCCACGGGCCAGTCCTTTGCTGTTTCCAGGATGACCCGGTGGGCCAATCTAAGCAGCCCCTGGGCTGGATCTGGCCCCCGGGCCTTGAGTTTGATATCCTTGTTCTTTTCTATTCTGTAATGATTAAAAACAGCTATAGTGCCAGCCTCTAATGTCCTTTTCAGTTGTCTCTGTCCCTCTAGGGCATGAGAGATAGAATGTGATCAGGGAAGAAGAATCAGGGGGAGTGAAAGAAATGAAAGTAAATAAATTGCCCTCCCCTATAGTATCCTGGTTTCCCCCCCAGAAACTCAGACATGATGTATTTCTTGTCTTTAGGCACCCTGAAAATATGCCTAGCATGCAAGACACCAAGGTCCTTCACTCGCCTCTGTTGACTTTTCACAGCTTGATCCCAACCTTTAATCAGAAGTTTAAATTTTGTTTTCCTTTTTTTGAAAAAAAGCTTTGATTTAAGAATAAAAATCTAAAAGGATAGATAGATAGATAGATAGATAGATAGATAGACAGACAGATAGATAGATGATAGATAGATAGATGGATAGATAGATAGATGATAGATAGATAGATAGATAGATAGATAGATAGATAGATAGATAGATAGATAGATGATAGATAGATGATAGATAGATGATGGATAGATGATAGATAGATAGATAGATAGATAGATAGATAGATAGATAGATAGATAGATAGATAGATAGATAGATGATAGATAGATAGATGATAGATAGATGATAGATAGATAGATAGATAGATAGATAGATAGATAGATAGATGATAGATAGATAGATAGATGATAGATAGATAGATAGATGATAGATAGATAGATGATAGATAGATAGATGATAGATGATAGACATAGATAGATAGATTATAGATAGATAAATAGATGATGATAGATAGATAGATAGATAGATAGATAGATAGATAGATGATAGATAGATGATAGACAGATAGATAGATAGATAAAGATAGATAAAGATAGATAATAGATGATAGATAGATGATAGATAGATAGATAGATAGATAGATAGATAGATGATAGATAGATGATAGATAGATAGATGATAGATGATAGACGGATAGATAGATAGATAGAAAGATGATAGATGATAGATAGATGATAGATAGATAGATAGATAGATGATGATAGATAGATAGATAGATAGATAGATAGATAGATAGATAGATAGATAGATAGATAGATAGATCTGTTCTCTCTCGCGCAGCATGGATGTCCATGAGAAGTTATCCTCCAGATTGCAAGTTGGTTTCTATGGCTTTCTTGCTAAAGTTGCATCATAGCCTCAAAAATGCTGGCAAGTCAGTTGTGTTGGAAACTCAGCTTGCGCAAACGATGTGGTCACATAGCCACAAGCAAAGTCTGTTGACGGAAGAGGTGAAGCTAGAAAAAGAAAGATTTTTGCTGGAAGGGCCTGTGGTGGACAACTTAATTGGAATCATTTCATTTCTCTCTCTCTCTCCTGTTGCTTTAGTTTCTAGCCCCAGTTTTTCTTTCTTTTTCTTCTCTCTTTTCTTTTTCTTTCTTTTCTTTTTTCTTTCTCTTTCTTTTCCTTTTCTCTTTTCATTCTTTTCTTTTCTTTCTAAGGCAGGGGTGTCCAAACTTGGGAACTTTAAGACTTGTGGAGTTCTAAGGGATAGGCTTACAAAATCATGTTTTTCATAGTACAAAGAGGCAGTGCAGATGAGTCAGAAGTAAATTTTAATCCTGGATCTCCGCTTTAGCTTCCTTTAGTACCTGCCTAATTCTTTGCTTCCATTTTTTAAAAAAAATTGTATTCCTTGGAAAACTGCATGCATGAGCTTGTCTTCTGCACATGAAAAAAGCGAGCTTCGAAGCGTAATAGAGATAGTCCTTGACTTACAACTCTCTGTTTAGTGACTGCCTGAGTTTGCAGTGGTGCTGAAAAAAGTGATTTATGACTGTTTTTCAGGTGACAATGGTAGCATCCCCAGTGCCCTGAGGTCACGTGATCCTTTTTTGCAACCTCCTGACAAGCAAAAGTCAGAAGGGAAGCCAGATTCACTTACCAACCGTAACTGCAGTGATTCACTTAGCAACCGTGGCAAGATAGATTGTAAAATGGAGCAAGATTCCCCTTACAGCTGTTCTTGCTTAACAATAGAAATTTTGGACTCGATTGTGGTCGTAAATTGAGGACTACCTCCGTTGGGGTTCCCCCCCCCCAAGAACAAATGTCACATCCTGAGTTGCGTCCACTATAGCACAGGTAGTCCTCGACTTATAACAGTTCATTTAGTGACCGTTCAAAGTCACAACGGCACCGGAAAAAGTGGCTTAGGACCGTTTCTCTCAGTTATAACCTTTGCAGCATCCCCATAGTCACGTGATCTTCTTTGTTTACAGTAACATCTGCACACGACATTCCAGTTGCAAAATAAACAGACCAGATCCATCATTGTCATCCCCTACTTGGGAGGGCGCTTCCCAGAATATCCCAGTTTTTATATTTGATGAAGCTTGGTTTTTGTACCTGCTGCTCCTGCTGTCTCTCTCCCTCCTCGTCAGCTTTACGGGATTTAGTCGGTTGAGGTGGAAGAACTCAGTGGGGTACAATAAGACTCGCCAATTCTTTTTCTTCTTTTTTTAAATGCAGTGAGACTTGACAGACTCAAGTCATGACAGGAATATCATTTCTTCATTTCGCAACCCAGCAGATTGATATGGTTAGCAATACGTCCTGGTGAGAATTTTCTCCTGCAGTTATGCAGACACACACCCCTGTGCCCGCAAAAGCATCAGGTTGGCATTCTTACCAAGAGTAGTAAGAAATCTAAGGCACTGGCTTTGTCCACGCAGCAAGAAATGTGGCACCCCTACCAGTGGTAGGATTCAAATTTTCTTACTACCGGTTCTGTGTCTGCGGCATGGCTTGGTGGGCATGGCATGGTTTGGTGGGGATAGCTTGGTGGGCATAGTTTGGTGGGCGTGGCAGGGGAAGGATACTGCGAAAACCCCATTCCCACCTCACTCCAGGGGAAGGATACTGCAAAATCTCCATTCCACCTCACTCCAGGGGAAGGATACTGCAAAATCTCCATTCCACCTCACTCCAGGGGAAGGATACTGCAAAATCTCCACTCCACCTCACTCCAGCGGAAGGATACTGCAAAATCTCCATTCCACCTCACTCCAGGGGAAGGATACTGTAAAATCTCCACTCCACCTCACTCCAGCGGAAGGATACTGCAAAATCTCCATTCCACCTCACTCCAGGGGAAGGATACTGTAAAATCTCCATTCCACCTCACTCCAGGGGAAGGATACTGCAAAATCTCCACTCCACCTCACTCCAGCGGAAGGATACTGCAAAATCTCCATTCCACCTCACTCCAGGGGAAGGATACTGCAAAATCTCCACTCCACCTCACTCCAGCGGAAGGATACTGCAAAATCTCCATTCCACCTCACTCCAGGGGAAGGATACTGTAAAATCTCCATTCCACCTCACTCCAGGGGAAGGATACTGCAAAATCTCCACTCCACCTCACTCCAGGGGAAGGATACTGCAAAATCTCCATTCCACCTCACTCCAGCGGAAGGATACTGCAAAATCTCCATTCCACCTCACTCCAGGGGAAGGATACTGTAAAATCTCCATTCCACCTCACTCCAGGGGAAGGATACTGCAAAATCTCCACTCCACCTCACTCCAGGGGAAGGATACTGCAAAATCTCCATTCCCTCCCCATCAGCTGAGACTCGGGAGGCAGAGAATAGATGGGGACGGGCCCAGTCAGAGGTGATATTTACCGGTTCTCTGAACTACTCAAAATTTCTGCTACCGGTTCCCCAGAACTGGTCAGAACCTGCTGAACGACACCTCTGACCCCTGCCCACAATTGGAAAGTGCTCCAATTGATTTTTACCTCTTATTATGACATCTCGCCCTTCGTTTTCCACCCCTTTCTACTTTCTGAATAAAGTAATGCCTGTAGCGCTGTCATGAGAAAATAAGAAAACGTCCTGTTTTTAAAAAGGGTTTTGATTTAACAGTTGCTTGCTAATCAAGCTAGTCAAAATATACATATGTCGCTCATCATTTTTGGTGAGTTTTTTTTTTTTTTTTTTGTATATCATCTAATAATTCCAAAGAGAGTAAGAAGAAAGCCACAGTGCATTTAAAAATAGTAAAAAAAAAAAGTAAGCACAAAAGTGAAAACAGAATTCTGGGTTCAGATTCAACTAGAAATCGTGATTGCTGGCGTTTAGAAGTCTTCAAAAGATTGTGGTTTCCAATTCTCTTTGGTTGCGAAGCAACAGGGGGCCAGTTTGGTGTAGTACCATGATGCCGGAACCTATGGCAGGCATGTGCGAAGGGGCACGCGGAGCCATGTTGCCTTGCACGCATGGCGTTGCTTGTTCCTTTTCTGGATTTCTGGCGTCCATGCGTGCATGACAATCAGCTGGACTTCATGCGTGCGGCAGTGCCAGAAACGGGAAGAGCTGGTCTCCCGCTTTGCGGCGTGAGCATGCCCCCCTGGGCAGCTCCTCTTCCGGATTGTGGCCCTGACATACGTGAGCACACACGCTCCTTTTCGGCATTCGGTGCCGACAAGGTTCGCCATCTCTGGTCTAGTAGTTAAGGCACTAGGCTAGAAAGCAGGGGACAGTGAGTTCAAGTCCTGCCTTAGCCATGAAAGCCACCTGAGTGACTTTAGGACAATCATTCTCTCTCAGCCCACCTCACAGGGTTGTTCCTGTGGGGAAAAACTGAAGGAGGAAGTGTGTTGGACGTGCTCGCTGCCTTGAATTATTTGTAATATAATATGTAATATTATAATTAATTAATTAATAATAAAGGCAGGATACAAGTGAAAACGTGACTGTCAGGTTCTGAAGGGTTAATGAAAACAGCCAAAGAAAGAGACGGTTTGAAAATGCAGTTTATGTTCCTCCGGCACCAACTGACCAACAAAGCACTAAGGCAATGAATAAATTGTCATCGGTGCTCCCCACCACCTTTTATAGTTACCTGGTAATTAGGCTAAACCCCAACCCTGCACACCCATCACTTCGTGACTCAGAGTGAAAACCACCCGGCAATCAATCATGGATTGTTTTCAGTCAGTTATCGGTTCTGGAATGTTCTCAGTGGAAACCTCCCGTCAGTCAGTCATGAAGAGTTATGTAGAGTTCTCAGCTGGACTGTTTGTGGAGGAGGGAGATCTCCATCTGGTAAGCACGATTCTCGGCAGCTGGCCCAGTCCCCGTCTCTCCACCCCCGAATGGCAGCTCCGGGCCTCTGAGCTCTCTGGAGCTGACATGCAGCCCCTCTACCATGGAGACAGCATCTGGGGAGGTAAAAACAGCCTTCCACCCTGCAGACAGACAGTCTGAACAGACTTCAGACGCTCAAACGCATCATGAGTGGAAGACATCTTCTGGCATACTGTTATGTGTAAGCTCCACCAACAGAAAGCAATTAAGGTATTCAAAAAAAATGATCATTTTTCATTATTTCTCTTCCCGTTTCTCTCCAGGCCTATCGGAAAAACGTGCAGCAAATCATCCAGAGCCTCATTCGTAAGCTGGCCTCTCTTAACCAATATGAGGAAGTTCTTGCAAAAATCAATGCTACTTCAACCGATAGGCTGACGGTGTTAAAGACCAAACCTCAGGCCATCCAACGAGATATCTTCACGGTCTGCAGTGACCCTTACATGTTAGCCCAGCAGCTGACTCACATAGAGCTTGTAAGTTTATTCCCCCGCTCTATATCTTACTCTTGTTTGATCATTTTTCTCAGTGGTTTTCTACAAAGGGAGGCGTGGTGGCTTGTTAGTTAAGGCGCTTGGCTTGTTAGCCGGAAAGCTGGCAGCCCGGGGGTTCGAGACCCGAGCGCTATGCGACGGAGTGAGCCAAATGCAGTTCAAAAGCATGCAGCTGCAAGTAGATAAATAGGTACCACTTTGGTGGGAAGGTGACAACGCTCCTGTCAAGTTTCCAAGGAATACATCCAGTGGTGGGATTCTAAAATGTTAGCAACCGGTTCTCTGTCTGGTTGCTGGGTGGGCGTGGCCTACTCGGCCTCCTGCACCATGGCGGAGTGGAGGGTCTTCTAGTTCAACCCCCTGCTTAGGCAGGATATACTATACTATCTCAGACAAATGGTTATCCAACTTATTCTTAAAAAGAGTTGGGGCATTCACAACCTCTGGAGGCAAGCTGTTCCAATGATTAATTGTTCTCCCTGTTAGGAAATTTCTCCTCAGTTCTAAGTTGCTTCCTTCCTTGATTAGTTTCCACCCATTACTTCTTGTCTTGCCCTCAGGTACTTTGGAGAATAGCTTGACTCCCTCTTCTTTGTGGCAACCCCTGAGATATTGGAAGATTGCTATCATGTCTCCCCTGGTCCTTCTTTTCCTTAAACTAGACATACTCAGTTCCTGCAACCGTTCTTCATATGTTTTAGTCTCCAGTCCCCTAATCATCTTTGTTGCTCTTCTCTGCAGTCTTTCTAGAGTCTCAACACTTATACAAGGATGAACGTTGACCATGAGTGGATTTTTTCTTCCTTTCTTTCAGGAGAGGCTTAGTTATATTGGACCACAAGAATTTGTCCAAGCTTTTGTACAGAAGGACACTCTGGACAACGAGAAGGTGAATAACAGGAACAATTATAAACTCTGGTAAAAATCACCGGCTGGGATTGGATGAACCAGGGGACTAATTTATACTTGGTTTTTCACTTGTGCTAAACGCCACACGAATTGCACTTTTCTTCAACTCTCTCAAAGGGTCCCACACATACATACGTGTATCTTACAGCACAGAGTTTTGCAAAAAATGTCTCCTCAAACAATGCACTTTTCTGCAAGTTAAGTACAGGATTTCAATGGAAAGTTCAGACAGATATTCGCCACTGTTGCAGATAAATTCAGAAAGTGCATATGGGTAAATTTGCATTAAAATATTTGCCCAATAAATGTGTCTCTCATCATCTCCAATGTTAACATGTGTAACTGGTGTCTCGTCCTCTCCCCCTAGTTTAGTTTTCCAAGTGAGTTTTCTCATTCTGGCACCATGCAGATCTGTTGCGACTACAACTCTCCTCCTTACCAGTTAGCCAGTATATTTACCAGTATACTCACCCAGCATGCCATTACCCATTGGTGCTGGGTGGTGGTGAGTCAACATGTCTAAAGAGAAACAGGTTGAGTAGGATTTGCTACAAAGCAGTGTTTCTGAGCTTTGGTATCTTTAAGATGTGTGGACTTCAAATCCCAGAATTCCCCAGCCAGCATGCTGACTGAGAATTCTGGGAGTTGAAGTCCACACAACTTAAAAGAAGGGAAGGTTAAGAAACACTGCTGTAGAGCATTGCATAATAAAAAGGAGACATGGAGTACAGCAAAGAGGTACATATGTTGGATTACTGGATCTGCTGATTGATACTACTGCCTTATTGTGGTATTTTCTATTATTATGATTTGCAATACCATAGGGTGATTTACGATTGCTACTTTTTGGCATGTTACTTCAACTTCCCAAGTGATGAATTAGTAGGATCTACTAGTGGTTGGTCCTAGCAGTACAGGTAGACCTCAACTTACAAAAGTCCATTTAGTGACCATTCAAAGTTCCAACAACACTGGAAAAAGTGACATGACCATTTTTCACACTTAGGACCGTTGCGTCATCCCCATAGTCACGCGATCAAAATTCAGATACTTGGCAACTGCACACATTTATGACTGTTACAACGTCCCAGGGTCATGCCATTCCCTTTTGCGACCATCTGACAATCCAAGTCAGTGGAGAAACCAGATTCATTTAACAGCTGTGTTATTCATTTAACATCTGTGTTATTCATTTAATGACTGCAGTGATTCCCTTAACAAACGCGGCAAGGAAAGTTGTAAAATGGGGTAAAAGTCAATTAACAAATGTCTCACTTAGCGACATAAATGTTCGGCCCAATTGTCGTAAGTCGAGGACTACCTGTACTAATCAGGATCAGCCATATTTCGTTTCCGAGCCCAAATTGGCTTGGCCAGATGCTACCACTTCCTTAAATTTCATGGCGTGAGACGTGAATGCCTGATTTTTGTTTCCTCCTCAGAGTTCTTACGGAGATCGAAAGAAGTCTCGGAATCTGGAAGCTTACGTGGAATGGTTCAATAGACTGAGTTATTTGGTTGCCACAGAAATATGTATGGTAAGCCAAACTGTTCATTGCCCTTCCTTCTGTATGCTCATTGCCCTTCCTTCCTTCCGCTCTGATCAAACCACAGAGACCAGCTGGGAGCTGTATTCTATGCACAAGATTGTATGGTGCAGAAGTAAAACTCTGCAACAAACCCTCTTGAGGTTGTAGTTTTTGTTTGAATGGCCTTCACACTGGTAATTGTTCCTCGCTATACAAATGCCTCCGGTTGATTTACTTGAATGTTCTTGTGATGTCCTTGCTTACACTACATGTCGGTGGGTGTATTTTTGGAAAGCTGACAGCCCGGGTTTGAGACCCAAGTGCTGTGTGACAGGGTGAGCTCCCGTTCTTGCTCCTACCTGTCTAGGAGTTTGAAAGCATGCAAATGCAAGTAGATTAATAGGTACCATTTTGGTTGGATGGTAACAGGGTTCTGTGCGCCTTTGGCATATTGGTATTGCTGCAGAGAGTCTCCCCCTTCGGGGTCTTTTTGTGTGGATCAGAGGGGGGCATAAATTCCGACTTGAGAGTCTGCTTCAGCCTCCTGGTGGGGGGCTTTGGGCGAAGGCTGGAGGGAAGCGCTGCTGGTGGCGAGGAGCTGGAGGGACTTTTTCCAGTGGGACTGCATCGTGGCCTGGAATTGGCTGACCATCTCAGCCCAGTGAGCCTCCAAGTGCCGGAACCTGGCCTTGTACTCCCGCAGGTCTTCCCTCTGCTTGGAAAGTCTATGCTCGTAGTCCTCAGTGAGGTGCTTCTGCTGAGCCTCCTCCTCGGTCAGATCCAATTTGAATTGAGCTCTTTTGCCAACTCTTTCTCATGGTGGCTGCTTAGCTCCAGCAACTGCTTCCTGTTGGGGCCTTAAGTAGCCCAGATGGGCAGGCAAGGAGTGGCAATTGGAGGCTGGCAAGGCGCCCCTCAATGTGAGTGACAGTGAGTTGGCCACGCCCACCCAGCCTGTCATTAGGCAGATCATATTAGTGGTCCGCAGGATTTAAAATTATGAATTTAGTGGTTGCTGAGGTCCGAAAGGTTGGTGACCCCTCCTCTAAACAGCTCAGAGATCACGTTCTCAGCTAAATCACGTTGTATTTTGCTCTCTCACAGCCTATAAAGAAAAAACACAGAGCAAGAATGATAGAATACTTCATTGACGTCGCCCGAGAGTGTTTCAACATCGGCAACTTTAACTCTTTAATGGCTATTATTTGTGAGTATAAACAAGAATGCTTTCCATCCGTTTCCTTTACGTTTTGCTCTGAAAAAAGTGCTTAGGTGTTTCTCCTTCAGTTCTGCCCCAAAGCTTCTGGGTCATGTTGGAAAACCTGGTAGCCTCCACATTTGTTAGGGTTACTAGCAGTGGTTACTAGCAGTGGTGGAATCCTGCTGGTTTAACAACCAGTTCGGTGATCACGTATTTCGCTCTCAGCTGATCGTCGGAGCTACCAGTTTGCCCAAACCAGCGCGAACTGGCTGAATCCAACCCCTGTTTCCTGGGATTTCTAGGAATTTTAAGTCTTAAATGGGTGTTTCTCAACCTTGACAATTTGAAGATGTGTAGACTTCAACTCTCTATGCTGGCTGTGGAATTCTGGGAGTTGAAGTCCACACATCTGCTAAGGTTGAGGAAAAACTGCCTTAAAATGATAGAGTAATAGAGTAGAGAAAGCAACTCTTGATGTGCCTCTTTGTCCCTTCTTTCTCATCTTCCCCATAGTGACTTTTCATGCCCAAAATATGTCCTTGCCCAGCCTAGTTTTACCTCAAAGATGGAAAACCCAGCCAAGATCTCTCACATAAGCTGATAATGCATGGCCTGCGTTAAAAATGGGTGCCATGTTTTAAGGCTTTGGCTTCAAGATGAGTTTACTTCTGTCTCGTATAAATTGGAGGTTACTTAACACTTGTGAAACATTTTTCAAAGCTTATTTTATACGTGTCCTCTGGCAGGAAAGCAAGGGAGATCCACCACAAATTTCTCTTGGAACAGATTTCAATTAAAGGAGCTAGAAATCTATGCCCAAAATTCTTACGAATCACGAGTCTAGGAAGGAACACAACTTTCTAAAATGCTATCCATAAAATGTTAACCATGATTGCATTTTTAAAATGTTTACGTTTTAGGATAATTTGTTGTAATTGGATGAAAAAAGAAAACTGGAAAAAGTAGATATCTTAGTGGTTGTTTAATTTTTTTCCTCATTTTGGGAAAAAAAACTGCCTCAAAATAAGGCTGTGTATGTTTAACTCTGATCTCTGATTTTCTCTTTCCTTCTACACTTTGAAATAAAAGCTGGAATGAACATGACTCCTGTCTCCAGATTAAAGAAAACTTGGTCAAAAGTCAAGACGGCTAAATTTGACATTCTGGAGGTAAGTCTGACTTTTTAATCGGAATCTTTGGTTAGCCAGTTATCTGTGGAGATTCTCAGTCATCCGGGTTATGGGTGTGCCAAACGTGCTTTTAAAAAAGCAACTGGACTTTGTTTTTCCTTGAAGATGTTTCACTTCTCAGGCAAGAAGCTTCTTCAGTTATCCAGTTGTACAGAGGTGATGAGGTGTTGGAGATTGCTAGAACTTCTTTATGATTCAGCAGTGAATTTATTGTCTCTGATGTTCGTTCTGTTAAAGGGGAAAACCAAATAAATGTCCTGAGTGCATTTTCTTATCTGATATACTGTTAAGTGTATGTACTGTTATGTGAGATGCTCTGGCTAGATATATTGAGACTGCAAAACCCAGAATTCCCAGCCTGCCTGATCTTAGGTTGGGAATCCTTAGATTGTCTAGTAGTTTAATGAAAAGAAGGACCAGGGGAGACATGATAACAGTGTTCCATTATCCAAGGGGTTGCCACAAAGAAGAGAGAGTCAAGCTATTCTCCAAAGCACCTGAGGACAGGACAAGAAGCAATGGGTGGAAACTAATCATGGAGAGAAGCAACTTGGAACTGAAGAGAAATTTCCTGACAGTTAGAACAATTAATCAGTGAAACAACATGTCTCCAGAAGTTGTGAATTCTCCAACACTGGAAGTTTTTAAGAAGATGTTGGATAACCATTTGTCTGAAATGGTGTAGAGTTTCCTGCCTAAGCAGGGGGTTGGACTAGAAGACCTCCAAGGTCCCTTCCCACTCTGTTATTCTATTCTAGTCCCAATACTTCAGGAAGATACCATAGTGGATTTTGATTTTTGAAAATGCATCCTTGTATTTGCTGATTCATCCGTTGCTACTTTCAAATAATTTTGATCATCACCACTTTCAGATAGAAATGAAATTTTACAACCATTTGTTTCATTTGACTTTTTTTTCCAGTATCTGGTTAGCTTTTTTGATCCATAACCTGTTTTGACTCTTAACTTCAAAACTGTTCAGTGTGTGCTTTGTATTGGAAATGGTCTCCCCAGATTAAAACCTGGACTTCTAAAACAATACTTGGATGGAATTTTAGGGCTTCTGACACGAAATTCTAATTCTCTACGTTTCCACTTCTCCTTTTTTCTAGCATCAAATGGACCCCTCCAGCAATTTCTACAATTACCGCACGGCGCTCCGTGGGGCTACCCAGAGATCTTTGACAGCTCACAGCAGCAGAGAGAAGGTACGGCCTGAGAAAGAGATAAGTGCAGGCAGTCTTTGACTTAGAAATATTCGCTTGAAGTTACAACGGCACTTAAAAATAGCAATAGCACTTAGACTTATATACTGCTTTACAGCCCTCTCTAAGCGATTTACAGAGTCAGCCTCTTGCCCCCCAACAATCTGGCTCCTCATTTTACCCACCTCGGAAGGCCAGAAGGCTGAGTCAACCTTGAACCTGGTGAGATTCGAACTGCAGAATTGAAGGCAGCCGGCAGTCAGCAGAAGTAGCCTGCAGTACTGCACTCTCACCACTGTGCCACCATGGCGCAAAAGTGATCGATGACAACGATTGCTGTCTTCCCATGGTCATGTGATCAGCATTTGCCAACTGGCATGCATTTATAATGGTCGCAGGGTGCCAGGATGCGATCACGATTTGTAACCATCCCAGCCGGTTTCGGATGAGCAAAGTCAATGGGGGGGAATCCAGATTCGCTTAACGACCGCATAATTCACTTAAACCACTGCAGTGATTCGCTTAATAGAGGTGACAATAAAGGTTGTAAAAATGGGGCTTGACTGCCTTGCTTATCAGTGGAAATTTTGGACTCATTTTTTTTGTCGTAAATCGTGGACTACCTGTATTTATTTAATCTACCGTATTTTTCTGAGTATAAGACGCACCGGAGTATAAGACGCACCAAGATTTTGAAGAGGCAAATTAAAAAAAAAAGTATTTGCATTCCGCAGACCTACCAAAATCAGCACGTTTTTTCCCTAAAACTGGCCTCGTTTTTTGTCAAAAAAAGGGCGTGAATAGCCTTTAGGAGGCTTGTAGAGTCCTCCTGGGTACTGAGGGGGGCAAAAACAAGCAGAAAATGGCCCTTTTTTGCTCATTTTTGTCCTCCCCAGCCCCCAGGAGCACTCTGGGAGCCTCCTAAAGGCTATGCACGGCCATTTTTGCAAAGGAGGTGGGGTTTCGGGAGGCCAAAAATGCTGTATTCAGTGTATGAGACGCACCCAGATTTTCACCCTCTTTTTTGAGGAAAAAAGGTGCGTCTTATACTCAGAAAAATACAGTAGCCATTTAATTTGGGCTCCCACTCATCGTGTGACTCTGGGTGATCCACAACAATTATCATTAATAATACAAATGTCAGCAACAACCCCAAAAAACTCAAAATACATCATTCCACGGGTGACACACATGTCCATATCTGCAATCATCTGAAAAAACATCTAAATACCTTGGTTCGGTGCATGGGAATAATTTATGGAAATCCAGCAGGTTGAGGGCCATTCAAATCTTGGGCAGAGAGGTATATTCCTTCACATTGGAGAAAGTGGTCAGCATAAATGCCAACATAGCCAGGGATCTCTAGAGCAGGGGTCTCCAACCTTGGCAACCTTAAGCCTGGCGGATTTCAACTCCCAGAATTCCCCAGACAGTTGGAATTCTAGGAGTTGAAGTCCTCCAAGTTTAAAGTTGCCAAGGTTGGAGACCCCTGATCTAGAGGGCACTACGTTGCAAGCTGATGATCGGTAGAAGCGGTGTGTGTGTTTGTGTGTTGCAAAGAACTTATGGATAATGTAAATACACTGAATGTTTGGCATACTGCAGAGATGAGGAACCATGAACCATGGCCAGCTGAGGGATTCTAGGTCCCATAATTCTGGGAGTTGAAGTCCACAAGTCATAAAACAAATCATCAAACGGCCGGCTCAGGAATTCTGGGAATTGAAGTCCAACAAGTCATAAAACAAGACATAAAATGGCTGGCTCAGGAATTCTGGGAGTTGAAGTCCACAAGTCATAAAACAAGACATAAAATGGCTGGCTCAGGAATTCTGGGAGTTGAAGTCAACAAGTCATAAAACAAATCATCAAACGGCCGGCTCAGGAATTCTGGGAGTTGAAGTCCAACTAGTCATAAAACAAGAGATAAAATGGCTGGCTCAGGAATTCTGGGAGTTGAGTCCACACATGATAAAAGGGCCATGGTCCGTCCCACCCCCACCCCTGACTTACTGGGGATACTGGAATTGTCAAGTTCTGCAGAAGAATTGTTTGACCAGAGATGATAGTCGAGCAAAGGATCTTCTGCTTAGCTTCAGCGGTGGCCTCTCTTCTTGTGTAGCTTTATGGAGCTACCTCTGCCCCGAACGTGATGCAGTTCGTTCATTATTTGTCCCGAATGAGACATAGATTCCCCCCCCTCTTGTTCCAGTGTCAGGTCTGTTGCTAATCTGGATTCTTTCCCCTTTTCCCTCCCTTTCTTCCTTTAGATTGTGATCCCATTTTTCAGCCTGCTTATCAAGGACATTTACTTCCTCAACGAGGGCTGTGCCAACCGCTTGCCCAACGGCCATGTCAATTTTGAAGTAAGTAGTGCGTGCTCGGGGTTTAAATGCCAACCTTGCTGAATTAAGCACAGTAGCAGAAACCCCCGTCTAGATTTTGGGATGCAGATGGAGGAACTTTATATAGGTTACATCAAGGCTCTGATATGTTTCCTTCCCTTACAACCATTGTTGGTTTTTTGAAGAGCCCTATGTTTTCTCTGAGAGGGATGCAGTGGCTCAGTGGCTAAGACGCTGAGCTTGTCGATCAGAAAGGTCGGCAGTTCGACGGTCCGAATCCCTAGCGTTGCGTAACTGAGTGAGCTCCTGTTACTTATCCCAGCCTCTGCCAACCTAGAAGTTTGAAAGCACGTAAAACATGCAAGTAGAAAAATAGGAACCACCTTTGGTGGGAAGGTAACAGCGTTCCGTGCGCCTTCGGTGTTGAGTCATGCCGGCCACATGACCACGGAGACGTCTTCGGACAGAGCTGGCTCTTCGGATTTGAAACGGAGATGAGCACCGCCTCCTAGAGTCAGGAACGACTAGCACCTATGTGCGAGGGGAACCTTTACCTTTATAGGCACGAAGGAGTAGGACTTGAGCAGAATTACAAAAGGCAAGAGTTATAAGGGCTCCTTGGTGCTCTCTGAGCTTGGTGGTTTTCTTGCAGATGTTTCTTTACTAGGTTACATCATCGGTACTGGAAGGGGAATGGAGTTTGCTCTGCATTTATAATCTAGTGAATTGCCCTGTCACTATTGGTGGGAATAATAATAATAATACTTTATTTACAGTCACAGACCAAAACACGAACAGTACAAAAGAGACACAGCAGCCAGTCACCAAAAGCCCAACTAAGGGAGGTTACAGCTCTCTCCTCTAATGGTCACAGCTCTCAAGAAGAACCTGGAAACCTGAGAGGTGATGTACGAGGAGACATCCCCAAGGCAATGCACAAACAAATCACAGCCATCAGGACCAGAGGGGACGATTTCAGGAAGAGACAGTAACCTAGATCTGTTCGCGCTATACATAGGGCAAAATAGAAGGACATGCTCCGCTGTCTCAACCTCGGCTCTGTCACAAGGGCACAGCCGCTTATTAATCGGGAGCCTCTTATAACGACCATCCAGAAGTGCTGAGGGCAAGACATTGAAGCGAGCTAGGGAAAAAGCTCTTCTATACTTGGGAATGGTTAGGGTATAAAAATAGGAAGCCATCCTCAATCCATAGTTATTAACTTGGTTGAGAGTCAGGGGGGAGCAAGTTTTATTGGCTCTGGCTCGTAGATATTGTAAATCAATGTCCACAAGCCGTTGGACTATCCTAAATTGGGCATCCTTGATGTCGTAGTCTTCCCAAGGCATCCTCCGTGAAACCTAGCAGATGAAGTTTCTCCAGCAGCTCTTTCTCCCAGCGAGAAATATGGGAGTCTGTGAACACCAGGGAGAGGTAGCTGCCAGGAACTTGGAGGTTCTTTGCATGGGCTGCTTATTGTTAGCTACGTACCGCAAACAAACTAACAATAAACAGCCAAATCAAAGAACCTCTTAAGACTACCCCACACAACACTGACAGAACAATTCACTAGAATGTAAATTGAGAGCAAGCCCAACTCCCTCCTAGCATTGATGATATTACTGAGGAGGGTAATGAAACTGTCAGGGGTGAATTGAGCCCTGTAATTAACGAGGTATGAATCGTGGCATCTCCTTGAAGCATACTTCTTAAATAAGCAAAAATAAACCCGAGATATATTCTAAGAAAACACATTTTGTTGTAAAGAAAGTAAAAATACAAACCTACTAGCATTTTGGCAGAGTTACTGTCTGCCTTGGCAGACGAACGAAAGAAAGTAAAGTGAAAGAAAGAATGTGGAATGTGTGACATGCGCAGTGAAGTCCCGCTCGCACAGAGAGGGACTTCTCCGGGTGCCGTCCACTAAACAGTGTCAGAGGGCGACACCCAGGAGTAGGGCCTTCTCTGTGATGGGCCCAGCCCTTTGGAATGACCTCCCCCTCGACATTAGGATTACCTCCGATCTCCGCTCCTTCCGTTCAAAACTCAAGACCCACCTTTTTCAATTATCCGGCCTGGCTCAACCATAGTTTCATCTTATTCCTCCTGACAGTCTTTTTTAAATCCGTAATTTTAAACTGGGGTATTTTAATTGTTAATTTTATTATTATTATTTTATGTATTGAATGATTGTTACCTCCTTCGTATATGTGTATATGTGTATGTGTATATGTATATATATATATGTGCTTTTTTTATTGTACGCCGCCCCGAGTCCCTTGTGGAGAGGGAGCGGCTAACAAATCAAATAAAATTGAAATTGAAATTGAAATTGAAGCTTAGAGATAAGAGTCAGTTCACTCTACCGTATAACTCAGAATGTAAGCACAGCTGGCAAACCAAATAAACGCAGGGACAGAAACGTCTGCAAGAAAACAAACCAATCTCAGAGAGCACCAAGGCTCCTGTCATGTCAACCCTGGGCTGCAAATACTGTCCTTTATTGCAACAGTTTAATGATCTGTCTTCCTTCTGAAACCAAGCAATCAACCATATTGCCTTGTTTCAATGGATCCCTTTTGCCTGCTTAGCTCATGTGCTTTTCCTGTTTTGTTCCTTCCTTGCAGAAGTTCTGGGAATTGGCGAAACAAGTGAGTGAGTTTATGACCTGGAAGCAAGTGGAATGTCCTTTTGAGAGGGACCGGAAAATCCTTCAATACCTGCTCACCGTTCCAGTTTTCAGTGAGGACGGTAAGAGAAGAACACCTGTAATGGTTCCGCATGTTGTCCCAAAGGTGCTTTTTTCTTTGAAGACGTTTCACTTCTCATCCAAGAAACGTCTTCAGCTCTGACTGGATGGTGGGGGAATGGAAGGATTTATACTCCTTGCAGAAGGCTGGTCATTTGCATTCAAAGAGGCCATCTATGTCAACATTGAGCAGCCCTCTCCCAACAGAGGGGGAGGGATATGACCTCACAACACAGTCCTTTCAGCAGTTCCAACAAGGCTCCACATCCATTTTCACCACAGGTGACCCTGAGACACAGATAAACCTCTGGATGGTGTTAACGATTCACTAAAAAAATGCAACGTATAGTCAAGGCTCTGGTTTTCCCAGTTGCAATGGATGGCTGTGAAGGTTGGACCATAAGAAAGGCTGAACGTCAAAGAATTGAGGCCTTTGAATTATAATGCTGAAGAAGACTCCAGCGAGTCCCTTGGACAAACTGGTCAGTCCTAGAGGAGATCAACCCTGACTGCTCTTTAGAAGGCCAGATCCTGAAGAGGAAACTCAAATACTTTGGCCACCTAAAGAAAAGGAAGGACTCCCTGGAGAAGAGCCTCATGCTGGGAAAGACGGAGGGCAAAAGAAGAAGGGGACGACAGAGAATGAGGTGGGTGGATGGAGTCACCGAAGACATAGGCATGAGCTTAAATCGACTCCAGAGGATGGTAGAGGACAGGAAGGCCTGGAGGAACATTATCCATGGGGTTGCGATGGGTCGGACATGACTTCACAACTAACAACTAACAAAAGGATGCAAATTAGCAGCAGTCTGCAAGGAGTATAAATCCTTCCATTCCCCACCATCCTATCAGAACTGAAGAGGCTTCTTGGATGAGAAGCAAAACGTCTTCAAAGCAAAACCAGAAAGTCCAGTTGCCTCTTGAAAAAAGCACCTTTGGGACAACCATGGCCTGGATGACTTGAGAATCTCCATAGACATGTTCAGCATATTGTATGACAGTTATTTTGATACCCAGGGTGATATGTGATTGCCTACTTTTATTTTCCTTCTGACTTCCAATGCCACAGGCTGTGGCATAGATGGAAGCAGTGGGTGGAAGCTAATCCAGGAGAGAAGCAACTTAGAACTAAGGAGAAATTTCCTGACAGTTAGAACAATTAATCACAACTTGCCTCCAGAAGTTGTAAATGCTCCAACACTGGAAGTTTTTAAGAGGATGTTGGATATCCATTTGTCTGAAACGGTATAGGGTTTCCTGCCTAGACAGGGGGTTGGACTAGAAGACCTCTAAGGTCCCTGTTATTCTATTATTTCTGTTATTAGATTAGTGTTGCCTGTCTGAACTGATTGGGCAGAGAGTGCTTGTGGTTTACCACTACACAGTACCAGATCCTTGCATGGCAAAAACACCAAACGTCCTAGGGTAAAATCCCCCTTCGCCATCTTGCAGACTTTGGCATTGCTTCCAAAATCCTTTTGGTGCATCTCCCAGGCTTTGGGGACAGTTTTTCAGAGAATGGAAGGGAGAAGGAGGAAGCAGCTAACGTATCTTCCCCTCCTTCCGTAATAGCATGGTAAGGATGCCATGTCCATAAAAGAACCCCGAATCTCATTTACGAGCCATTACTTGTGCTCCAGTTCAGGCAAGCTTTTAACCCCATTCGGAATGAGAAAATTATTTCCCCTGAAGACCTGAGGACCACGCATTTGAAAAGACACGGCGTTGCTCTCCCACGGGGAACATAATTCGAGGCATTAGAAGATGCCTGTAATGCTCATGTTTTCTTTCTTCCGGTTGCAGCACTTTATTTGGCCTCGTATGAAAGTGAAGGTCCAGAGAATCACATTGAAAAAGACAGGTGGAAGATGCTCAGGTGAGTGCTTTGAAGGTTTCCAGCTTCCAAAAACAGACTGAATGTTTCTTCTTCTTGCATTTGGACTCTTCGCTACCAATGTTTTTTTCCTCCCCTGTTGGGAGAATAATAGCGATAGCACTTAGACTTATATGCCGCTTCATAATGCTTTACAGCACTCTCTAAGGCCAGGATGGTGAACCTATGGCATGCATGCCACAGGTGGCGGCGCCTGGAGCCCTCTGTGGGCACACGAGCCGTTGCCCTAGCTCAGGGGTCATAAACCCATGGCTCTGGAGCCACATGTGGCTCTTTCATCCCTCTGCTGCGGCTCCTTGTTGCCAGTCGGCTCCACAATTGATAGGGATTTCGGTTAGGACAGGAAGAGGAAAAAGGATGCAGCGCTAGGAGGAGACTCTATGGTGGGAGAACTGGACTTCCAGTCAGCAGAGGAAAAAGGATGCTGTGCTAGGAGGAGACTCTATGGTGGGAGAACTGGACTTCCAGTCAGCAGAGGAAAAAGGATGCCGTGCTAGGAGGAGACTCTATGGTGGGGGAACCAGACTTCCGGTTGGCTCCAGAAATGAATGCGGGGTTTCCGGTTAGGACCTTTGTGGCTCTTTGAGTATTTAAGGTTGCCGACCCCTGCCCTAGCTAAGCACCACTGCGCATGTGCGTGCGCCTCCTGCCAGCCAGCTGATTTTGAAGTCTCTGTCGCGCATACGTGGGGTGCATGTGGGAGGCGCGTGCACATGCGTGAGGGTGGTGGTGCGCGCCCCCCCCCTGTGCCCCATTTTTGATCCCAGGAGGCTCCAGGGAGGCCTGGTAGACCCAAAACGGGCTGGGGAGGGGGGGGGTGCGGCACCCTCCCATGCCCCATTTTGGGTCCCAGGAGGCTGCAGGGGGTTATCTGCTAGGCTGAAAATGGGGTGCGGAGGGGAGTTGCGCGCGCATACATGTGGCGTGGTGGTCACATGGGGGGAGTCACGCACACATGTACGGGGAGTGTAGCGCGTGCTTTTGACACACGACAAAAAGGTAAGCCGTCACCACTCTCAGGGGTTTACAAATGTCAACATATTGCCCCCAACAATCTGGGTCCTTGTTTTTTTGACCTGAGAAAGGTGGGCAGCTGAGTCAACTTGAGGCTGTCAGGATCGAACTGCTGGCATGTGGCAGTTAGCTTGCAATGCTGCATTCTAACCACTGTGCCACCACAGCTGTTTATAGGAGCCATGACTCTTTATCCTCTCTATAGAATAAGAATGATATGTATCACTTTTTTAGAGAAGTATTCCTTGACTTACAACCATTTATTTAGGGACCGTTTGAAGATACTACAGCACTGAAAAACATTGACTTATGACCGTTTTTCACACTTATGGCCATTGTAGCACACATACACACCCCAGGGTCACATGATCAAAATTCGGACCTTTGGCAACTGGTATTCATTTATGATGGCAATGGGTGGAAGCCAGATTAACCACTGTATTACCAATTGAACAACTTCAATGATTCACTTAACAGCTGTGGCAAGAAAGGTCATAAAATAGGCCAGAGCTTATTTGACAAATGTCTCGCTTAGCAACAGAAATGTTGGGCTCAACTGTGGCTGTAAGTCGAGGACTGCCTGTACATCTTTCTTTTAAAGCAGCAGTCACCAGCTGGTGGTCCATGAGAAAATGTTGGTGATCTGCAGAATAATTATTTGCATTTTTTATATTGCACTAAATCAGGGGTCCTCAAACTGGGCTGGATACGTGCAATGAATGCTTGTGTTGCTGCAGAGAGTCTCCCCCTTCGGGGTCTTTTTGTGCGGGTCGAAGTGGGGCAGAAATTCTGACTTGGGGTCTGCTTCAGCCTCCTGGTGGGGGGCTTTGGGTGAAGGCTGGAGGGAAGCGCCGCTGGTGGCGAACAGCCAGAGGGCCTCGTTCCAGTGGGACTGCATCATGGTCTGGAACTGCCTGACCATCTCAGCCCGCTGAGCCTCCAGGCGCCGGTACCTGGCCTTGCACTCCCACAGGCCTTCCCTCTGCTTGGAAAGCCTATGCTCGTAGTCCTCAGTGAGGCTCTTCTGCTGAGCCTCCTTCTTGGTCAGATCCAATTTGAACTGAGCCAGCTGTTTTGCCAACTCTTTCTCATGGAGGCTGCTTAGCTCCAACAGCTGCTTCCTGTTTGTTTTGTTTGTTTGTTTGTTTTATTGGATTTATATGCCGCCTTTCTCCCAAAGGACTCAGGGCGGCGTACAACATTAAAAAACACACACACCGAAAGTTTAAAAAGATATTAAATACATATCCCAACAAAATGTTGGGGCCCTAAGGAGCCCGGGCAGGCAGGTGAAGAGGGGCAAGTAGAGGCTGCACCCCTCGACATGAGTGACATCGAGTTGCTCACGCCCACCCAGTCAAATGACCACCTTGCCACGCCCACCCAGCCTGTCATTAGGCAGATCATATTAGTGGTCCGCGAGATTTAAAATTATGAATTGAGAAAGGTTGGTGACCTCTGTCTTAAAGCATGCAGACTGGCCCTGATGTCCATTCAGATGGAGGCAGGACTTACTGCTCAAAGCAATTGACCAACTCATATGTGTGTCTTCTTGATGTCCTAATGGAAGGTCGTTCTTTCTTTGTTTCCTCTCTTATAGGTCCACGCTTCTGGGAAGAGGTTAAAGTGTGACTGGGTGCTTCCCGCAGTTGCTGCTATGATCTTGACATGGGTTCTTAGGTTGAAGGCCATGGCTGAGGTCTCTTATTTATTTACCCATCCCTCCTCTCCTCCCCTTGACGGCCAAGAGGCGCGTTTTTAAGTTAATGAGAGCTAAATAAGTTGGTGAAGAGCAAGCCGGGACATGATGCTGAGAAGACAGCCAAGCTGGCATGAGTCAGGAAAAGGCAGCTTTCTCCTACCCACTGATTGCCAGATGAAACGGCCAGTTGGGTGGCATGCAGTCGATCAAGGAGAACCCAGTGAAGGAAGCCTTTTGAAGATCCGAATCTACTGTGAATCATTTTGAAGCACCTGGATGGGATTCCCCACCCTCTTCCTTCCTCATCCCACTCCACCTGCAAAGGTCACTCATCAGATTTCTGGTACTTTCCACCGGGATTCCAAGTAGAACTTCCCTTCGATCTATCCAAGACCAACTGGACTTCGTTCAGATGCCGCAGGAACTGAGGAAGATTTTTCGCTGGTGATTCTTGTCAAAAAGAAATCTAGGAACTTTTTTTTTTTTTTTTTGCATTTTGCATCCCTTGAGGGGATAACGGCTCACAACCACAGTGTTGTTGTGAGGTTCCTAAGATGTTCAGCTATTTATTATTACAAAAAGAGGCACAAGTGCTGTGGATTTTTGCTTGTTGGTTTGTTAGTTTGCGAGTTAGCTGCTGGTTAGCCAACTCGGACTAGATATGTTTTGGAAGTTTTAAGTTCCGCAATAGCGCTAGGAGAAGCAGAGGTCTAGAAAGCTAGGTAGCCAATGTAGCTAGACTATGTAGAAATGTCACCCTTCCGATCCCTTCTTCTCCAGTGTGTTATCGTTGCTGTTTTTTTCAATCTGGGCACATCTGCGCTACAAAGCCAACTGAATTAGCCATGAAGCAGCCAGTTTCATTTTGTGACTTTCTCCATAAATCCGAGTTCAATTTTGAAAGAGAAACCCGTTGGAATAAAAGCGGGACTCCATCCTTTGAGGCCGTTCATCGATGGGACCTCTTAAACTAGCTTACCGAATGTTTCTTTCCAAAACTAACTCGTTGGAGAGCCAGAAGAAGAATAAGAATAAGAAGGTTTGGAACTGGCTTACATTTTGTAATGTGGACTTTCCCAAAACGTCTGTACTTTTCTGCGTCTTTTTCTTCACTCTCTATATTATTGAATTAATTGATTTGGTTTTCTCCTTGAGAGGTGGGGAGGGGGAAAACACCTGCTGGGATTGTAGGTAGATATAAATTATGATTTTGCAGGGTTTTTTTTTTAATAAAAAATGTACGGAAATAATATCCGATCTAGCAATGCTAATTTAACACTCTGAAATCCTACAGACCCATTGAAAGTTTCTCCTAGCTGACTCTCCAGCTATAAGCTCCATGGGGTTTTTTTTTTTTTGGGGGGGGGGGGGGTGCTTCAAGAACGTCTGAAAAATTTGCTTTGACTATGAAACAAGTCCTGTTATGTTATTAGTAGCTCTGAATGCTTAGTCTCCCTATTGCCCTCACCAAGAAATTCTGAAAAATGAAAAGAATTCCCTGTCCGTTAACACGTGGTATCCAGAAAAGGGATTTGTATGAAATATGCTATTCCTCAAAATTAATAATAAATAAAAAGAAATTGTTTGGATTGTTCTTCCTTTCTTGCAGTTTGTGGTTTTGTGGGTGAATTTGCACGTAAGGTCCCGTAACACACACAGCTGGTCCTCGTCTTACAACAATTCATTTAGTGACCGTTTGAAGTTACAACAGCACTGAAAAGAAGTGACTTACGACATCCCCATGGTCACCTGATCAAAATTGGAAACTGACTCATATTTATGACGGTTTTTGCGACCTTTTGACAAGCAAAGTCAATGGGGGAAGCCAGATTCACTTAACAACTGCTGTGTTTCACTTAACAACTGTGTCGGGGAAGGTTGTAAAACGGGGCAAAAAACACTTAGCAAATGTTTCGGCTGGCAACAGAAATTGTCGTAAGTCGAGGACTACCTGTGATCGTCAAGGCACAGCCAATCCCGATTTTATTTCTAAATTGCATGCTGGCCCAACCTTGAGTGGAAGGAGTCACATTTAGATTTAACCACATTTTTTTAAAAATGCTCTAATCTCTGTTCTCTTAATCCCATGGCACAACTCTTTCAAAACTGATTCGGCTTTCCGGCATTGTTTTATAAAGTAGATGTGAATTTAAAAGGCTGCATACTTTAATTAACTCAGCTATTAAAACTCTCCATTAACTGGCATTCATCGGTGCCGTTCGCTGAGCAACATTAATTACTTTTTAAGATTACTGGTTTTAGAAATCTGCTGAAAGCAAGGAATTTTGGTCTTTTTCCAGGTGACACCTGCTCCTCTGTGTTAATGCACTTACCTTGCTAAATCCCCCTTTTTAAAAAATACGATTGAGATTATGATATGCAAATTTGAGAACCGCGGTTGACGGCTTCTTGCAAATGAGGTTACCCTATTAACTTGCGTAAAGCATCACTTTTAAACTCTCCCTGTGACAGGAATTCTGTGACAGGATTACGTGCCCATACTTTATTATTATTATACTTTATTCATTAAACATGGAACTCAGTCAACGGAACATTCAAAAACGCATCACAAATGCCATTGACTGGTGCTAATGGTTGATACGGTTTGCTGCCAGCGTCCTAGGTATCAACCAAGTACCTTCTTAAAATATACGATGTTCCGAGTAGCGCAGTTTTTTGCAGTTCCGCTGGTGTTCTTGCAGGAAGCTGCAATTTGTGGATGTATCTTATAAAATTCTTGGACATGGTACCAAGTGCTCCAATCACAATGGGTATCACTGTTACATGCTTCATCCATAATCAGGTAGTTTCAATGGCCAGGTTGCAGTATTTCATGATTTTTTCTAGTTCTTTTTCTTCAACTCTGGCATCTCCTGGTACTGCAATGTCAATAAATTGTACATTTCGACCCTCTACAACTCGGTCATGTCTAGCTTTGTAATCAGTTTGTGCAATTTTGGCATTCACATATTAAATGTGAAACAGTTTCAATTTTGTTGTTACAAAGTTGGCAGATTATTATTATGATTATTATTATGATTATGATTATTATTATTATTATTATTATTATTATTATTATTATTATTATTATTATAAATTACACTTACAACAATGTAAACGAATACAAAAAAAGGAAAAGAATAAAAAGCAAAAACTGCACCAAAATGGGAGGGAGGGAGGAATGTAGTAAAGAAAAAGAAAAATATATAAAGAAATGGCTTCCCGATTTATAAGAAGCTTAAACAGTTTTAGTAACTAATCACCTTCTCTTAAAATACAATGAATTATCCCTTCTCCCGATATCCATTTTCTTATTTAGAAACTAATTCTTAAAATCTCATCATGTCAGGGATGATCAGCAAAAGTCCATTAAGGGCTACCAGAGATAAGATATCTTTTTAACCTTGACCAAATTGAAAATTCTCTGAAAATTAATGAAAAGAAGGACTAGGGGAGACATGATAGTAGTGTTCCAATATCTCAGGGGTTGCCACAAAGAAGAGGGAGTCAAACTATTCTCCAAGGCACCTGAGGGCAGGACAAGAAGCAATGGGTGGAAACTAATCAAGGAGAGAAGCAACTTAGAACTGAGGGGAAATTTCCTGACAGTTAGAACAATTAATCAGTGGAACAGAAATTGCCTCCAGAAGTTGTGAATGCCCCAACACTGGAAGTCTTTAAGAAGATGTTGGATAGCCATTTGTCTGAAATGGTATAGAGTTTCCTGCCTAGGCAGGGGGTTTGACTAGAAGACCTCCAAGGTCCCCTCCAACTCTGCTATTGTATTGTATTGTAAGTTCCCTCTTGTATTCAACCTTCAAATTCCTACCCTGTCATGTTTTTTTTTTAAAGTGAAATTCAAAACAAGCATTTTCCCATGTGGAAAGATTCTTATTTATTAATTCCAAAATCTTATTTCAAATCTATCTGGATATTTAGTCCATTTGTAACGCTCCAAAATCAAAGTTGCCTTAAAAAAATATATTGAACTTATGTTTAAAACTTCTTTTGCTTTCACTGAGAATTGCAGAAAATTTGTCCCATGTTTTCAGACGTTTTAATTCAAAACCTAATAACTAAAAAGAAGTTAACAAGCGATTTCTGAAATAGATTAAAAAAAGGAAGCACGGCTAGTCCTCGACTTACAACAACTTGTTTAGTGACCGTTTAAAGTTACAACGGCGCTGGAAAAGGTGACTTACGACTGTTTCCCACGCAACCTGATCATAATTCAGGCGCTTGGCAATGGATTCATATTTATGACGGTTGCAGTGCCCTGGGGTTATGGGATCCCCTTTTGTGACCTGACAAGCAAAGTCAATGGGGAAGCCAGATTCACTTCACTACCGGGTTACTAATTTAACCACAGCAGCAATTCTCTTAACAAATGTGGCAAGAAAAGTTGTAAAATGGGACAAAATTCAACAACTGCCTCGCTTCGCAGCAGAAATGTGGGGCTCAATTGTCGTAAGTTGAGGACTACCCGTATGCGAACCCGGGGTCTCTTTGAAGGTGCCAACCGTGGTTTGAGTAAGATCCTTGCTCTCCCAGACTTCTAAACCAATTGGAGACCGTTGTGTTAAATTTTAAATTCCATCTTAAAACTGTCTCTACATTCCCCAACACATAATAGCAATTGTATGCTGTAGTTATAGCAATAGCATGTAGGCATTTACATAGCATTTGCAGTCCTCTCTAAGCGGTTTACAGAGTCAGCCTCTTGCCCCCAAGGATCTGGGTCCTCATTTTACCCACCTCGGAAGGATGGAAGGCTGAGTCAACCTTGAGCCGGTCAGGATCGAACTCCAGACTGTGAGCAGAGTCAGCCTGCAATACTACATTCTAACTACTGCACCACTTAGCAATGGCACTTAGACTTATATACCGCTTTACATCCCTCTCTAAGCAGTTTACAGAGCCAGCCTTTTGCCCACAACAATTTGGGTCCTCATTTTAGTGACCTCGGAAGGATGGAAGGCTGAGTCAACCTGGAGCCCTGTCAGGATCGAACTCCTGGCAGTGAGCGGTGAGTTGGCCTTGAAATGCTGCATTCTAACCACTGCGCCATCAGGACTCTTAAAAGTGATGCTGATTAAATCCTTGAAAAGAAGTGAAGCAAAAGCACGGCTCCTTTAATAGTTGAAATTGCAGCTTTGTTATCTCAAGGTTATAGATTACCAGGCGAAAACAATCTTTGCATTCTTTCTTCCCCAGTTCCAGTTCAAAGAAGGAAGGAATTTTGGGAGAAATTCTCACGGGTGGGATGTGGAGTCCTTGTACTTTTTGCCATGAACTGGCCAAATAAATATTTCTCATTGTACAATTATCGCTTCAGGATCTGCAGCTTCTTTGGCTTTGGAACTAATTCCCAAGAGGAGGCATCCAGCTATCTGTGGGGAGGGCCGAGGGAGACAATGGAGAAGATGTGAAGTAATGTCATGACCCCTGGGTGCAAATTATGTGAATGGTATAAGACGTTGCACGAAGACATCGGGACCCAAATGTCACCATCTATATCAGGAAGGGTATTTGGTTACAGGCCACCCTTTAAAGCAGCGGTCACCAACTGGTGGTCTGTAAGAAAATTTTGGTGGTATGCAGAAAAATCATTTGCATTGTTTATATTACACTAAATCAGGAGTCCTCAAGCTACGGCCCCTAGGCCGGATATGTGCAATGAATGCTTATGTTGCTGCAGAGAGTCTTCCCCTTTGGGGTCTTTTTGTGCAGGGCAGAGGGGGGCAGAAATTCAGTCTTGGGGTCTGCTTCAGCCTCCTGGTGCGGGGCTTTGGGCGAAGGCTGGAGGGAAGCGCCGCTGATGGCGAAGAGCCTTGTTCCAGTGAGACAGCATCATGGCCTGGAACTGGCTGACCATCTCAGCCCACTCCAGGGGTTGGAACCTGGCCTTGTACTCCCGCAAGTCTTCCCCCTGCTTGGAAAGCCTTTGCTCATAGTCCTCAGTGAGGTGCTTCTGCTCCCGGACCAAATTTCATTTTCAATGTACCAACAACGGCTGCAGTTGGGAGTCCACACACTTCTATCTCAGTGAGCTTGAGAAATCCTGCTCTAAATCAAGTGGAGAAATATTGAGCATTGTGGATCAATGGTGCCCTCTTGTGGGATTTCTTTTAAGCATTTTATTAAAGCTTATTAGTAGAATGGAATAGAAAATAGAATAAGAGAAGAGAAGAGAAGAGAAGAGAAGAGAAGAGAAGAGAAGAGAAGAGAGGAGAGGAGAGAAGCTGGAAGGGACCTTGGAGGTCTTCTAATCCAGCCCACTGCACAAGCAGGAGATCCTATATTTCAGACAAGTGACTGTCCAGTATCTTCTTCAAAATCTCCAGTGATGGAGCACCCATTTCTGGAGGCAAGTTGTTCCACTGGTTAATTGTCTCAACTCAGACAATGTTGTCTGACCATTATTAACCACTAAGCAGACTAAGCACGTGCTTAGGGCACCAGGCCCAAGGGGGACACCGCAAAATTGAAAAAGAAAGAAAAAACAATGAAGATTTGTACAGTATGTACAAAGGAGTGGCACCAAGATTTGTCAGTGCTTAGGGCACCAATGAACCTTAATCCACCACTGTCCTCACTGTTAGGAAGTTTCTCCTTAATTCCAGGTTGCTTCTCTCCTTGATTAGTTTCCACCCATTGCTTCTTGTCCTGCCCTTCAGGTGCTTTGGAGAATAGCTTGACTCCCTCTTCTTTGGGACAACTTCTGAGATATCGGAACACTGCTCTCATGTCTCCCCTAGTCGTTCTTTTCATTAAACTAGACAGACCTAGTTCCAGCAACTGTTCTTCATATGGTTTAGTCTCCAGGCCTTTGATCATCTTAGTTGCTCTTCTCTGAACTTTTTCCAAAGTCTCAACATCAACATTATATTTATTATAACAAAGATTAAACTTTATTACAGGATGAAGTACGGATAGGAACAAATTGTTGAGAACGTTAAAAGGGAAGAAGTGCAGAAAGAAAGAAAGGAAGGAAGGAAGGAAGGAAGGAAGGAAGGAAGGAAGGAAGGAAGGAAGGAAGGAAGGAAGGAAGGAAGGAAGGGGGGAAGGAGCCACTTCTGATTTTTTTTCAGTGCAATAGAACACAAAAAAGCCACAACTTCAACCCTTGGTTTTACATTTTTAAGTGTTTCAAGCCATTTCTATAGCAACAAAGCCAATCTTGTCACCAAAACCTAAAATCATTTCTTCCCACAGTTGCATATTTTAGTAGCAATATATTTTGTTTGTTTTATTTGTTTTTATTGGATTTATATGCCGCCCTTCTCCCAAAGGACTCAGGGCGGCGTACAACATTAAAAAACACACATCCCAAAAGTTAAAAAGAAATTAAATGCATATTAAAAAAAAAAAAACCAAATTTATAGGACAATACATTTAAAAATGAGTTAAAATTAACAGGCCAGGCCGGCTTGTACAATTTCATTTGGCTGGTCTTAGATCTGCCTTATCCAGATCTACAGGCACTTCATGGCAATGGCCTAGTCCCGGGATGGCGGACCTATTGCCGTCAGCTGGCCAGCGGGCATGCAGAGGCTTTATAGGAGCCTGGGGAGGGCGAAAACAGCCTCCCTCACCCACCTACCCACCCCGGAGGCCCTCTGGAGGCTTCAGGAGCTTCTCTGAAGACTCTGGAGGGCAAAAAACGACCCCACAAGCAAACCCGAAGTCACTTCTGGTTTGTCCATAGGGCCGTTTTTTCGTAGGGCTGTTTTCCGTCCTCCAGAGCCTTCAGGGAAGCTTCCGGAAGGCCCCTGAAGGCTCCGGAGGGCTAAAACCCATAGGCATTTTTTTGCACTCCGGAGGCATCAGGGAAGCTCCTGAAGTCTCTGGAGGGCCTCCCGGGGGGTGGGGAGGCTGTTTTCGCCCTCCCCAGGCTCCTATAAAAGCCTCTGGAGCCTGGGAGGGCGAAAAAAAGCATGCAAAAAATGGGGGGGGGAGTGCTGGTCATGGGCGCATGTGCACTGGGGGTCACGCATTGCATTATGAGTGTGGCACACCCGCACACACACACCCCTGCGCTCCCCCCGCTTTTGGCACATGAGCCAAAAAAGGTTCGCCATCACTGGCCTACTCAGTGTGGTCAATGGAATTCTGGGAATTGTATTTCAATAGAACTGACACAATCCGGTTGGGGGAGTTACGCTTTAAGTGCCACTGTCTCTTTTCAGATTTGTCCACTATTATTATCCTTGTATTATTGCTGCTTTTATTTCCTGCTGTTTGGATCACATAGCATTATTACTCTATTGTAAATACATTACTAATGTCATTATTAATTGAATGCATATTGTGCCCTTAATAAAGGAAAACTGCAACCATTTACAGATTTGAAAGAAAAGTATACCACAAAGTAAAAAAAAATATTGAGTACCAAGAATAAAACAGCTTATACAGCAGCCCACAAGAACTATACCCAGAGAAACCCTGGGTAGAAATTAAACTGAATTTTCAGAGTGTAGTAAAATAGAAATCCAGAGGTTATCTGATGTATAGACCTACCTATAGGCTGGGATTGGGAAAATCCAGACAACCACTAGAGGGCAGAAAAGAGATACAGAAAAAGTTACTCACTACTGCAACCTAAAGGTCATTTTTGATATTTGCAGCCCAGTTATGGAATAGTAAGTTAATACTTCCACCATTGTCCAAATGTAATTAACTAAATGATAATTAGTTGAAATTAAGGCCGCTAGCTAATGTAGCCTAGGATTAAGTAAAGGAATTGATCAGTCCCATCTCAATAATGCTTCACGAAGCAAATTGTAAGTATCAAGACTATCAAAACTGGAAAATTAGGTCATTAAATCCAAATCCTTCACTGTCTGTGTCACCTTGACCAAGCAGGCTAAGGATCTGTTATCAGAGGTGGGTTCCTACCGATTTGGACCAGTTCTGACAAGTAGGTAGTAACTCAGCCGTCCACGCCCCCAAACCGGTTCTATGGTGCCACCATCTTGGTTTTTTTTCACTTTTGCACATGCCCCCATAGCGTGCATCAACTTCTTGCCAAGTTTTGCAGATATCGGCCTGGCAGATCTCCAAGCCAGATAAGGTCTGTGACTGTAAATCCTCCTTTGAAAGACTTTGCTGGATGTGAATGAGCAGAATTCACAGTCAATTAATAAAAGGGTTTTGTGTCGGGACAAGGAGTTTGTTTCATGCTCTTGGGAACAGTAATTCTGAGTCAACTTCGAGCTGGTCAGGATCGAACTCCTGGCTGAGGGCAGAGTTTGCCTGCAAGGCTGCATTCTAACCACTGCGCTACCAGGACTCATATCATAGGTTCACCATCATTACCTTAAGCCCTGGGGGCTCCCCTTCCACTCTCACTCTCAACCCTACCTGTCTTTGGAGTCTGCACCTGCAGAAATTCTTTCAGTGATGGAGCGTGGTCCAAATTCCAGTGATGAAATTTATGATTCCCAGGCCACCCATCCTGAGCCCCTCTAAAAAGCTTTGTAATTTATGGACTGTGATACCACCTGTATGGTGCAGCTGTCAGGACCATTTTTCTGATGCAGAAAATGCGATACTCCCAAAAGGGGGAACGGGGTGCATGATTTAAGTGAAAGTCATGCTTGGTGGGGGCTTGGCTTTTACCTAATTGGAAACATCAACTCTCTTTTTTTCCTTCTCGAGCATTGAAACTGGCGACCCTCTCCCAGGTTTTGGTAGAAATCTCTCTCTTTCTGTCTCCCTGTCTCTCTCTCTCTCTCTTTCTTTCTTTCTTTCTTTCTTTCTTTCTTTCTTTCTTTCTTTCTTTCTTTCTTTCTTCTTTCTTCTCTCTCTCTCTCTCTCTCTCTCTCTCTCTCTCTCTCTCTCTTTCTCTCCCTCTCTGTCTATCTATCTCTCTGTCTCTAGTCTGTCTCTCTGTCTCTCTCTTTATTTGTCTTTCTTTCTCTCTCTCTCTCACTTTCTTTCTCTCTCTTTTTTTCTTTCTTCCTCTCTATCTCTGTCTCTATCTGTTTCTGTAGTCTCTCTCTCTCTCGCTTTCTTTCTTTCTTTTTCTTTCTTTTTCTTTCTTCCTCTCTATCTCTGTCTCTATCAGTCTCTGTAGTCTATCTCTTTCTTTCTTTCTTTCTTTCTTTCTTTCTTTCTTTCTTTCTTTCTTTCTTTCTTTCTTTCTTTCTTTTTCTTTCCCTCTCTCTGTCTCTATATCTCTCAAATCCGTCTGTCTGTCTTTTTCTTTCTTTCTTTCTCTCTCTCTCATATATATGTATGTGTATGTATATATATATATATTAGTTGTGGCAGACAGCCAAGCCTGTGTCTGCATATTCATTAGAATCACAGGACAGAAAACAAACAAACACACACACACACACACACACACACACACACATATATATATATATGTTCTGTCCCGTGATTCTAATGAATATGCAGACACAGGCTTGTCTGTCTGCCACAACTAATTACAGAGATAAAGCCACCCCTTGGCTAGGAGCCTAGAACGCTATCTTCAAGAAACGAAGATTAGACTTATGGAATGCTTTCTCAACGGCTAGTAAAATGGACTGTTGTTTCCTGCAAAGATTCCCCTCCCGTCACTCCACCTATAAACTCTTTGGGTGGGGCCACAACCGTAGCCAGCTGTCCCTATTTCCTTCTATGACGTCTTCTCCACAGCTGCTCCCTTCTCCTCTCAGCTCTACGCACCCGCACATCAGGGACAACCTCCCTCTGTTCCTCCTCACTGCTCCCTGACTCAAATGCCACCTGGTGGCCAACAGGCCTCTCTAGTTCCTGCTCTGACTCCAAACACCCTCCAGAGCCTTCCTCATCCTCCAGAGCAATCCCATAATGGTCATCGCTGTCAGAGTCCATCAACAGCTCAGCCAGCCGCTGCTGGGCCACAACATATATATATGTTCTGTCCCAAGCCTCTAAATTATACTGATATAGGCTTGGCTGTCTGCCATGACTAAGGAGGGAGATAAGCAACCCCTTGGCTAGGAGCCCAGAAAAATTATCTCTATGAAAACAAGGCTCACGGAACTCATGGAATGCTTCAAACTTTAAACTGTTGTTTCCTGCAAAATTCCCCTCCCGTCGCCCCACCTATATAAGCTTTCTGGGAGGGGCCAATCAGTAGCTACCTGTTCCTATTTCCTTCTGTGAGCCTTTTTCCAAAGCTGCTCCCTCCTCCTATCAGCCCTACACATACGCACGTCAGGGACAGCCTCTCTCTGTTCTTCCTCACTGCTCCCTGACTCAGACGCCACCTGGTGGCCAACAGGCCTCTCTAGTCCCTGCTCTGACTCTGAACACCCCCAAGAGTCTTCCTCTGCCTCCAGGGAAGTCCCATAGTGTTCATCGTTGTCAGATTCCACCAACAGCTAAGCTGGCCATTGTTGGGCACAACATATATGTATCCTGTCTGTCTTTCTTTTTCATTCTATTTCTCTCTCTCTTTCTGTCTGCTTCTACCTATCTCTTTAGTCTGTCTCTCTGTCTCTAGTCTGTCTATCTGTCTTTCTTTCTCTTTCTTTCTTTCTTTCTTTCTTTCTTTCTTTCTTTCTTTCTTTCTTTCTTTCATTTCTCTATCTCTCTGTCTCTGCCTCTATATCTATCTAGTCTGTCTATCTGTCTGTCTCTATTTTGTTTTTCTTTCTTTCTCGCTGTGTTTCTCTGACTCTGTATATATATATATATATATATATATATCTAGTCTGTCTCACTCTGTCTCTCTTTCTCTCTCTTTCTCTCTCTCTCTCTGTTCCTCTCTCTGTCTCTGTTTGTCTCTCTCTCCTTCTTTCTCTCTTTCTGCAGATTCCACAAAAATAGAAGCAGGCCGTTGGCTCCCCAGGGTGCCGATTTCTTGGAACAGATCCAAAGAGTTGTCTCTGAGTCTTCTAAAAATGTCTTTTTATGAGATGAGGAGGAAGAGAGCCGATTCTGTGTAGAGGATGGCCTCTGCCAAGCTTCTGCAGGCACAAATGTGTAGCTTTGACCTCCGTCATCAATTGTGGGGAGCAGATAAGAGGGTGGGCTATGGAGAAAACACTCACCTCCTTCACCTTTATCTGAGTCTAATGCATTAAAAGCACTGAAAAACGTAGCTCTCGTTCTATATGGGATCAAGCAATGGATCACTGAGAATTTCAACTGGAGCATTTTTCAGAAATCTGGACTGCAATAGCACATAATGTTTAACCTCCTTCCCCCCCCGCCATCCCTTCTTGTCCAGTAAATGGACTTCAAAATGAACAATTCAATCATATAATATTTTTGAAAGAGTTTTCTATAAATGTCTTTCCCTTTTCTCCATTTTTTTCCCCATTTTTTTTTCTTGCCTAAAAAAAAAAAATACTATCGCCAATAGTTTTCAGTTAGAGAGCTGAAATATCAGGGCCTTTCTACATGGTCTTCATTAAAGCATTTTGAGATTGAATGCATTGGCTCTGTCTTTTAATTCTCTTTTTTGTTTTTGTTTGTTTGTTTGCAAGCTGGAAGACGAGGAAATGATTCGTAATAGGCTGATACAATATGCTAAAGCATTCCGCTGCCAGCTCACTAAAAATTCAACATCTGTACCCTAAATGTAGCTTATATCAAATTGCTTCGCTTGTGATTATTGTTTACAGCTATTAGTGCGACCGCAAAACTGTAAAACGGCATAACATAAATGCCTTCTCATGCCCTTGCCTATCTCTTCCAATATTTTGAATATTCAGTTAATCTCAGGAATATATTATCAGTTATTGGCAGTTACTTAAATGGGGAAGATCCCTAGCATTTGTTCAAAAACTAAGATGGGGGGGGGCTTAATCTGGTATACTCAATGCTTCCTCACTTTTAAGTGTGTCTTTTCTAATCTGGTTTACACTGGCAATTTTAAGAGATGTAGGATAGGATAGGATAGGATAGGATAGGATAGGATAGGATAGGATAGGATAGGATAGGGTAGGATAGGTAGGGTAGGGTAGGGTAGGATAGGGTAGGATAGGATAGGATAGATGGAATGGGATATGAATGGAATGGAATAGAATAGGATAGGATAGGATAGGATAGGATAGGATAGGATAGGATAGGATAGGATAGGATAGGATAGGATAGGTTGGAAGTAACCTTGGAGGTCTTCTAGTCCAACCCCCTGCTTAGTCAGGAAACCCTATACCATTTCAGACAAATCCAATCTCTTCTTAAAAATCTCCAGTATTGGAGTTCCAGTTTGGATTATGTCCCTTGGGGAAAAAAAGCAACCTGATCATTGTGGCTAGGAATTCAGCTTGCAGTCCCAAAACATCTAGTGGGGAACCACATTAAGGAAAGATGATCGATAATAAATTAATAATTACAACATCATCAAGAGAGTAAAAGAATGGAAGTGAAAACGGGCTGGTCACATAGCAAGAAGAACTGATGGCAGGTGGAGCAAGGCAGTCATAGAATGGATCCTACTTCATAAAAGCATCCACGAAAGAGACCTAAAACCATGGTGGCGCAGTGGTTAGAGTGCACTACTGCAGGCTGCTTCTGCTGACTGCCGGCTGACTGCAGTTCAGCGGTTCGATCCTCACCAGGCTCAAGGTTGACTCAGCCTTCCCTCCTTCTGAGGTGGGTAAAATGAGGACCCAGATTTGGGGGCGGCAAGAGGCTGACTCTATAAACCACTTTAGAGAGGGCTATAAAGCACTGTGAAGCAGTATATATATATATATATATATATATATATATGTTAATCTGTACCTGTAATCTGTATCTGCTTGTGGGATTGTAATGATGCCAGGCTGATTCCTCTCTTGACTCCACCTCCAGGCAGGCTCCGCCTCTTTCCTTCAAAACCCTTCTAAAAACACAATCTGATGCAGACATCTTCCCTAAACCTTTAAAACGAAAAAACACCATTTGCTGATCACGAATATCATGTCTATCCCAAGGAGAGAAAATATATCTAATGGAACATTATATTTATTATATTATTCCTGTACCTAACAACCATAAGTAGGATCCGAATTTCAGTCACTAAGTGACGCAGTCATTATAAACATTACATTATTATTATAGTCTAAAAGATATTTTTCTTTCGAAATCGTTTGATTTTAAAAGACCTCTCCAAATCAATGCAAGATTATTATTTTTTTCAGTGCTGCTCTCCCAGCCTTTCCACTGTCACCCAGCCTTCCCATAAATTTAACCGTCATCCCCCTGAGACCCTTCAAACCCAAAGCAAGCCCCTCTTCGTATAATAATATATGGGCTCTATGCATGTGGACTGCACTGATATCCCCTAAATAAAAACCGGCTGGGGCAGGTACATTACACAACTCAATTTACAGTACAGCAGGTTTCAAACGAAGCAAAGGTATCTCAAACAGCTGTGAGACATCTGCAAACAATTTCCCCAGCACTGAAGTTCTTGCAGATTAAGTGTTATCTGTGTTCTATGTCGTTCTCAACCCATCAGTGTGAGGCAAAGAGAAATGAGGACTGACTGGCCCATTTAAATATCTAAAAAAGGAAATACAATGCAATACAATAGCAGAGTTGGAAGGGACCTTTGAGGTCTTCTAGTCCAACCCCCTGCCTAGGCAGGAAACCCTATACCGTTTCAGACAAATGGCTATCCAACATCTTCTTAAAGACTTCCAGTGTTGGGGCATTCACAACTTCTGGAGGCAAGCTGTTCCACTGATTAATTGTTCTAACTGTCAGGAAGTTTCTTCTCAGTTCTAAGTTGCTTCTCTCCTTGATTAGTTTCCAACCATTGCTTCTTGTTCTACATTCAGGTGCCTTGGAGAATAGTTTGACTCCCTCTTCTTTGTGGCAGCCCCTGAGATATTGGAACAATGCTAACATGTCTCCCCTAATCCTTCTTTCTATTAAACTAGACCTACCCAGTTCCTGCAACCGTTCTTCCTATGTTTTAGTCTCCAGTCCCCTAATCATCTTTGTTGCTCTTCTCTGCACTCTTTGTAGAGTCTCCACATCTTTTTAACATCATAGTGACCAAAACTGAATGCAGTATTCCAAGTGTGGCCAAGGCATTATAAAGTGGTATTAACACTTCACGTGATCTTGATTCTATCCCTCTGTTGATGCAGCCTAGAACTGTGTTGGCTTTTTTGGCAGCTGCTGCACATTGCTGGCTCATATTTAAATGGTTGTCCACTAGAACTCCAAGATCCCTCTCGCAGTTACTACTATTGAGCACTGTACCACCTATACTGTACCTGTGCATTCCGTTTTTGTTGCCTAAATGTAGAACCTTACTCTTTTCACCATTGAATTTCATTTTATTAGATAGTGCCCAATGTTCAAGTTTGTCAAGATCCTTCTGTATCTTAAGCCTATCTTCTGGAGTGTTGGCTATTCCTGCCAGCTTGGTGTCATCTGCAAATTTGATGAGTTCCCCATTTATTCCCTCATCCAAATCATTGATGAAGATGTTGAAGAGTACTGGGCCTAAAACAGAGCCTTGGGGTACTCCACTGCATACTTCCCTCCATGTAGATGCAGTTCCATTGAGGACTACACGTTGAGTGCGGTTGGTCAGCCAGTTACGAATCCATCTGGTGGTGATGCTGTCTAACCCACATTCTTCTACTTTATCTAGTAGTAGGTTATGGTCTACCTTATCAAAAGCCTTACTGAAGTCCAAGTAAACTATATCAACGGCATTCCTCTGGTCCACTAATTTTGTCACTTTGTCAAAGAATGCAATAAGATTAGTCTGGCATGATCTGTTTTTGACAAACCGATGTTGGCTTTTGGCTATTACTTTGTTTGCTTCTAGGTGTTTGCTAATTTGTTGCTTGATTATTTTTTCCAGAATCTTTCCTGGTATTGAGGTCAGGCTGATAGATCTGTAGTTTCCTGGATCTGTTTTTTTCCCTTTTTTGAAGATGGGAACCACATCAGCTCTTTTCCAGTCCTCTGGTAGTTCCCCAGTGCTCCAGGATCTCTGAAAGATATAGCTCAGTGGTTCTGAGATCTCGTCTGCCAGTTCCTTCAGAATCCTGGGGTGTAATCCATCCCGTCCTGGTGATTTGAACTCGTCTAGGGTAGACAGGTGCTCACTTACCATTTTCTTCCCTATTTCAACTTGTGTTCCTAATCTGATTTTTGTGGTGCTGTTTTTGATAGGTTAGACTGTTTTATCCCTTTGTGTAAAGACAGATGCAAAACATGAGTTAAATAGTTCTGCTTTCTCCCAGTTGCTTGTCACCTTCTTGCCACTTTCTCCTAGCAATGGACCAATTGTTTCCTTAACCTTTTTCTTGTTTTTAACATGTTGGAAGAAGCTTTTTTTGTTAATTTTTACTTTTGTGGCAAACCTTTCTTCATTGTGAGCCTTAGCTTTCCTCACTTCATCTTTACATGCTCGGGCTGTTTGCTGATATTCTGCCTTAGTTATGTCCCCCTCCTTCCACTTTTTATACTTACTTTTTTTGTCTTTCAGTTTGTCAGATAGTTCTTTATGCAGCCATGCTGGTTTCTTTTGGGAGCTGATATTTTTCTTCTTCATTGGTATTGTGCTAGACTGGGCTTTTGTAATCTCATTTTTCAAAATTTCCCAGGCAGATACCCAGAGGAGCATTTAACAAGGCCCATGATTCTTTCTGCAGCAAAATATGTTTCCCTCCCCCTCTCTTGAGGTAACATCAGGAAATGAACATAGAATCATAGGAGAAAGGAACCTCAGAGGTCTTCTAGTCCAGCCTCCTGCTCAAGGCAGGAGTTACAAATCATCCCAGTCAAATGGTTGTCCAGCAGTGGTGGCAGAGGTGGGTTCCTCCTGGTTTGGACTGGTTCCGCCAATTAGGTAGTAACTCAGTTGAACACGTACTGCTTCTGTCGTCAGCGGCGCCATCTTCATTTTCTGTTCTGCACATGCACAGAACAATCTTCATTGAAAAAAATGTATTTTCCCCCTTTTGAATGTTGTGTGCATGCACAGACCTTTTTTAATGCAAAATTTTTTGGACGCTGAACCGGTAGTAATGCCAGCAGGAACCCACCTGAGTGGTGGGATCCTAACCAGTTTAACCGGTTCGTCAGGGGTGAGTAAAAAAAGCTTTAAAAACTTTTTTTAAATGGTTCTGATGATCCTGCGGCTCAGCTGTGAGCCATGCCATCGCCAGACCCTCTTTATTTCACCTTTGAAAGCATTTTTCCCTACCTATTTGCCTGAACCGGCAGGAAAATAATGCTTTAAAAAGTGGAAAAAAGCTGGCTATGCCCACCTGGTCACATGACCCCACCACCACCAAGCCACACCCACATAACCGGTGGCAAAAAAAAATTAGATTTCACCACTGCGGTTCGGTGATCGTGTGTTTCACACACCTATGCCTGACGCATACTGCGAGCACATGCACAGTTTTATCAAAACTTACCTTCCACGTTACTTCTTGGGGAGTAACGCAGCTGAGGCGTGGCAATACGCTGTGCCACGCTAATCAGCTGAGAGGATATAGGTAAGTAAAGCGTAAGGGCGGGCAGGCCAACCTGATCGTCAGAGCGAACTTGTTCCCTTTCAGCTGATCGTCGCCGCTACCGGTTCGTCCGAACCGGACCGAACCGGCTGATTCCCACCCCTGCTGTTCAGTCTATTCTTGAAAACCTCCAATGATAGAGTACCCACAATTCCAGGAGGCAAGCTGTTTCACTGATTAATGGCTCCGTTTGAAATTTTCTCCTTTTTCCTAATTTGCACCTCTCTTTGACAAACTTCCACCCATTACTTGTCCAATAATGTATACTGGCTTCGAAGTTTAAAAATCAAGCATGGCCAGCAAATATTCTTGAAAGTAGATGATTATCATGATGGCATTTTGAAACCAGAATTTCAATGTACTTGGATGAAGACTGTCCTAGTGTGGTCCAAATTATATAAGCATTTTTTTTTTCTGAGGAGTCTAAAAAGTTTTCCTCATGAAAAATCATTATTTTCTCCACCACCAGATGTCAGCTTTCGGCATGGGGAAACAAAGAATGGTATATGTTATGCAATAATTTCTAGCGGTATTCTTCAGACAAAACCACAACCTTGATCTGCTGAAAAATTTGGAAGATCATTCTTGGATTACAATCTCAAACTCATTTCGGCTATATACTCTTACAGTATATCCTAATTGACATCAAGAATCCCTTCTAAGATATATCTTCTAAGATATAAGGTATAAGGGACGCAGTAGCTCAGTGGCTAAGATGCTTGTCGATCAGAAAGGTTGGCAGTTCGGTGGTTCGAATCCCTAGTGCCATGTAACGGAATGAGCTCCCGTTACTCGTCCCAGCTTCTGCCAACCTAGTAGTTCGAAAGCACCTAGAAAATGCAAGTAGGAAAATAGGAACCACCTTTGGTGGGATGGTAACAGCATTCCGTGTGCCTTCGCCATTTAGTCATGCTGGCCACATGACCACGGAGACATCTTCGGACAGCACTGGCTCTTCGGCTTTGAAATGGAGATGAGCATCGCCCTCTAATTCGGAAACGACTAGTACATATGTGTGAGGGGAACCTTTACTTTTACTTTATCTTTTCTATAGGCAATGATACAAAGACATGTTGAAAGCCTCCTTTAAGTCCCTGGAAATTGACACCACCTCCTGGGAAACCCTGGCACAAGATCGATCAACATGGCGCAGACTGATCCCCCCAGGGCTGCCAGACATCTGAGGACAGAAGAACAATCATGGCACAAGATAAGCGAGCACTCTGCAAAGCCGGAGCTGCAAATGCTGCAACAATGGTGCCCATATATGTCTGCTTGACATGTGGTAGAACATTTCATGCCCATATAGGCCTTGACAGCCACCTGCGGACACCAAAGGTCGTTCCTATTTTTCTAGTTGCATTTTTTACATGCTTTCGAACTGCTAGGTTGGCAGAAGCTGGGACAAGTAATGGGAGCTCACTCCGTTACGCGGCGTTAGGGATTCGAACTGCCGAACTGCTGACTTTTCTGATCGACAAGCTCAGCGTCTTAGCCACTGAGCCACCTCATCCCTTTATGTGTGTGTGTGTGTGTCATTGTATGTAAATCATCCCTTATTCTTTATTTTTTAAAGTCTCCATAATAGCAATCTTGACTTCTAACATTTACTTATACAGTACATATTACTATAATAGCTTGCATCATATAACAGTAAGCATAATAACATTTTCCCAATTTTTAATTTCTAGCTCTATTTTTTAGTCTTTACTAAAACAAATCCCATATTAAGATGTATTCTATACAGTGGTGGGTTTCAAACATTTTTAGAACCTCTTCTGTAGGTGTTGGCTGCTTTGTGGGAATGGCTTTCCGGCCATGTGACTGGGTGGGAGTAGCTTGCCGGCCATGTGACTGAGTGGGCATGGCCAACTTGTAAAATGTGGTGAAACTCACTTAACAACGCTCTTGCTTAGCAACCAAAATGTTGGCTCAGGAACTCTGGCATTGAAGTGTGCAAGTCTTAAAGCTGTCAAGCTACAAGACCCTTGCACCCCTAACCCTTTAGAAAAAAAAACCCAGGGGTGTTCAAACTTGGAAGCTTTAAGACTTGTGGACTTCAACTCCCAGAATTCCTCCTCTCGCTCTTCATCTTGATGATGTGCGGACGGGCGGGGGAAGGGAGCTGGAACCGGTTCTAAAAGGCACGATAGATTTGTGGAACCTCTTTTATAGAAGAGGTTAGAACTAGCAGGAACCCACCCCTGATTCTATATCTATCCATCTATTTTCACTGTCTCTTCTCTTTATCGACTTGTGTAATTTGTTGGTTTCTCTCCTCTCTTCTTCTTCCTTCTTCTCCTTCTGAATTTTCCTCTATGGTTTGAATTTTTTGTCCATCGTGCGTTATTATTATTATTGTTGTTGTTGTTGTTATTCACGCGTTATTCGTGTCCATCCTGCCTTATTGTTTAGCTTCTGATCCTCACCCCTTTTTTTTGCACACACTGAATTCATTTTCCTATCAAATCGGGCTATGCAGGACGTTCAGTTTCCAGCTCAGAGCAACAACGCCATTGGAAATGGGTTTTTATTCTAGCACAGGGGTGTCCAAACTTGAGAACGTTAAGACTTGTGGACTTCAACTCCCAGAATTCCCCAGCCACCATGGCTGGCTGGGGAATTCTGGGAGTTGAAGTCCACAAGTCTTAAAGTTCCCAAGTTTGGACACCCCTGTTCTAGCAGAATAAAATTTACGTCCAGTGCAAAGCTGTATAGAAGCAGTCATCTTTTTTTACATTATACAGGAGAGCTTTCTGTATTATCTAGACTGGCCAGTTACCATTAAAAAAAAAGAAAATTGTGGAAAAAATATAATTTGTGGTGGCCCAATTGAACTAGCCCAATGAGAAGTGATTCTTCCCTTGCTTTCTGCTTCGAGTCACCCCCATCCCTTCATATATTTGCAGTGGAGAATAGAGTGGAGGGCCTAGAGAGGCCTTGCCATTGCAGGGTTTTCTAGGCTCCCATCTTTGTGTCCAGCTGCTAGAAGAAAACTTATCCCTTTGTTTCTCTTTAAATTTACCAGAATAGCATAATTAACCTCCAACAATCCGAAAAGTGTTCCACTTTCTGCTAAATGCTGACTGGATTTTTATGTCATACGAGCTTGGCCCTTGTCTTACTTAAGCACATTTTGCAAAAGAAAAAAGAAAAAAAAGGCCAATATATATGGAAGAATAAATTTGGAACAAAGTGAACTTGACAAGTTTTGTTTCTGTTATTCTATTCCATTCCATTCATATCCCATTCATATCCTATTCCATATATTCTGTTCTGTTCTGTTCCATTCTGTTCTATTCCATTCATATCCCATTCATATCCCCTTCCATATTTCTGTTCTATTCTATTCCATTCCATTCCATTCATATCCCCTTCCATATGTTCTGTTCTGTTCTGTCCTGTCCTATCTTATTCTATTCTATTCATATCCCATTCACATCCCATTCCATATGTTCTGTTCTGTTCCATTCTGTTCTATTCCATTCCATTCCATTCATATCCAATTCCATATGTTCTGTTTTGTTATATTCTATTCTGTTCTATTCCATTAATATTCCCTTCCATATGTTCTGTTCTGTTCTATCCTATCCTATCTTATTCTATTCTATTCATATCCCATTCATATCCCATTCCATATGTTCTGTTCTGTTCTGTTCCATTCCATTCCATTCATATCCCCTTCCATATGTTCTGTTCTGTTCTATTCTATTCTGTTCCATTCCATTAATATTCCCTTCCATATGTTCTGTTCTGTTCTATCCTATCCTATCTTATTCTATTCTATTCATATCCCATTCATATCCCATTCCATATGTTCTGTTCTGTTCTGTTCCATTCCATTCCATTCATATCCCCTTCCATATGTTCTGTTCTGGTCTGTTCTATTCTATTCTGTTCCATTCCATTAATATTCCCTTCCATATGTTCTGTTCTGTTCTGTTCTATCCTATCCTATCTTATTCTATTCTATTCATATCCCATTCATATCCCATTCCATATGTTCTGTTCTGTTCTGTTCCATTCCATTCCATTCATATCCCCTTCCATATGTTCTGTTCTGTTCTATTCTGTTCCATTCCATTAATATTCCCTTCCATATGTTCTGTTCTCTTCTATCCTATCCTATCTTATTCTATTCTATTCATATCCCATTCATATCCCATTCCATATGTTCTGTTCTGTTCTGTTCCATTCCATTCCATTCATATCCCCTTCCATATGTTCTGTTCTGGTCTGTTCTATTCTATTCTGTTCCATTCCATTAATATTCCCTTCCATATGTTCTGTTCTGTTCTGTTCTATCCTATCCTATCTTATTCTATTCTATTCATATCCCATTCATATCCCATTCCATATGTTCTGTTCTGTTCTGTTCTGTTCTGTTCCATTCCATTCCATTCATATCCCCTTCCATATGTTCTGTTCTGGTCTGTTCTATTCTATTCTGTTCCATTCCATTAATATTCCCTTCCATATGTTCTGTTCTGTTCTATTCTATTCTATTCTATTCTATTCTATTCTATTCATAGATAGATAGAGACAGACAGACACACAGACAGATGATAGATAGATAGAGATAGTAGAGATAAATAGATGATAGAGAAATAGAGAGATATAGATAGGTAGGTAGGTAGGTAGGTAGGTAGGTAGGTAGGTAGGTAGGTAGGTAGGTAGGTAGGTAGAATGAATGAGAGAGAATGAGAGAGAAGAATAAATTTGGAATAAAGGAACTTGACACATTTTGTTGCCTCTTCAGAAGTAGAAGAGAGGGGTAGGAGTGCTACCTGTCACTTAAGCTATGTAAAAAAAAAAAGATTTTTTTTCAGGAGGGGAGAGAATAAATACTATTTAAGCTGGTTTCAGACGTACCTTTTTTTCTTTTTCTTTTTCTGGCTGGGGAATTCTGGGAGTGGAAGTCCACATGTCTTAAAATTGCCCAGTGTGGAGAGCCGTGCTTTAAAGTTGCTTAGGTTATTTTCCATGGAATCATTTCATCTATCTGAGAGGTCTTAAACTGTAAAATAAGGGAGACTGGACTTTTCTTGGGGGGGTTCCATTTTTCCTACTAGAGGAGCACTTGAAATATCAAAGAAGGTGTTTTATCCCCAGCCCTGAAACTTTATATGGCAATTTTGAGTTCAGACGGTTTGGAGAACAGTAACCTTTCCAGTATTTTGAGGAACTTCATGCTGGGGTTTTATATCCCTTTGATAGGTGCTCAGGTGCCCATAAACTAAAATTGGTCCAGGGCACATCTGTCAGGAAACACAAAAAAACGAATAGTATGCCACCGAGAATGTAGCGATTCCATTTTCTCCCTCACCACTGATGAGTTTTTTCTTGGCATTGGTTCCAAAGAAATCTCCAGGGGAATTCTGAATAACCTTCATTTATCACACCTCTACAAGGGCTTAAATGAATGCTTCATTCCACCTGCAGTATTGTCAGGCTTCCTTTGGCTGAAGCGGCAGAAGGACCAGTAATACACACCATGATTCAGCTATAAGGATTGCTGATAAGGAAGTTTATTGAAAGAAGTAGGAAAGCTGTTAAGAAAGGATTCCAGTGACTGCCAAGTATGAAATCCAAGCCCCATTTATAATAAAATAACAGAGTTGGAAGGACCTTGGATGTCTTCTAGTCTGCTCAAGCAAGGTTTTCCCCCTCGCATATATGTGCTAGTCTTTCCCGACTCTAGGGGGCGGTGCTCATCTCCGTTTCTGTATTGCATAATTTTTATTAATTTTAAAATATATAGGGAAGGGTAAAAGGGTGTACAAAATTTTGTTTGCAGCTTCCACACTGGTAGCGAAAATCCCTCCAAGAAACTCACAAACTTAATAATCTTAAAAATAAAATATAAAAGAAAGCATCAGAACAAATGTAACCAATATTATCAAACATGTGCTCTACTATTTTTCTTTGTTACTTTCTGTAATATCAACAATTACAATTATTCCAAATACATTCATTTTTGTGATCTAAGCCTTTTCAATATTGCTTCTTCTTACCTGCCCCCCGGAGAGGCCTCAACGCCCCCCCCCCTCCTTATCTTGCGTCTTGCTGTCCTTTTCTCTACTCCCACTAAATTCCTCCTCTGGGAGGGCGAAGATTTTTTTTTGATAAAGCCTTCCGCCTCTTGAATTGTATTAATTCTGATCCTATTTCCCTCCCAGAAGACCATCATCCCCTCTGGTAACAGCCATCTAAACCAGACCCCCATGTTGTATCATCTCCGTTTCAAAGACGAAGAGCCAGCAACGTCCGAAGATGTCTCCTTGGTCATGTGGCCGGCATGACTAAATGCCGAAGGCGCACGGAACGCTGTTAACTTCCCACCAAAGGTGGTTCCTATTTTTCTGCTTGCATTTTTGATGTGCTTTCGAACTGCTAGGTTGGCAGAAGCTGGGACAAGTCATGGGAGCTCACTCCGTTACGCGGCACTAGGGATTCGAACCGCCAAACTGCTGATCTTTTTGATTGGCAAGCTTAGCGTCTTAGCCACTGAGCCCCCACATCCCCTTGCTCAAGCAAGACATCTTATACCAGGGGTGTCCAAACTTGGGAACTTTAAGACTTGTGGACTTCAACTCCCAGAATTCCCCAGCCAGCCATGCTGGCTGGGGAATTCTGGGAGTTGAAGTCCACAAGTCTTAAAGTTCCCAAGTTTGGACACCCCTGCCTTATACCATTTCAGATAAATGATTGTCCAATCTCTTCTTAAAAACCTCCAGTGTTGGTGCACCCACAACATTTGAAGGCAAGTCATTCCACTTATTAGCTCTTTAAACGATCAGAAAATTTCTCCTTATTTCTGGGGTTGCTTCTCTCCTTGATTAGTTTCCTTCCATTGCTTCTTGTCCGACTTTCTGGTGCTTTGGAGAATAGGTTGACCCCTTCTCTTCTTTCTGGCCGCCACTTAGATATTGGAAGACTGTCATCATGTCACCCCCTAGTCCTTCTTTTCATTAAACTAAGCATACCTAACCCCTGCAACTGTTCTTCATATGTTTTAGCTTCCAGTCCCCTAATCATATTTGTTGCTCTGTTAATACAACCTAGAACCGTGTTGGCTTTTTTGGCAGCTGCAGCACACAGCTGGCCCATTCTTAAGTGATTTTCTACTAGGACTTCGTGATCCCTTGACTTATAGTAAAATCAAGATTTGTCTTTCATGTCTTTTTCCTGTGAGTACAAAGCAACAGACCGGAAGATGCTTTGGAAAATAGCTAATCCTCTTTGTTGCTCTTCTCTGCACTCTTCTAAAGTCTCCACATCTTTTTTACATCGTGGCAACCAAAACTAAATGCAGTATTCCAAGTGTAGCCTTACCAAGGCTTTATAAAGTGGTATTTACCCTTCACGTGATCTTGATTCTACCCCTCTGTTAATGCAGTTCCAGCAGTAGGTTTTCAGATCTGGGACCTGTTTCCAGAGCGATGATGGAATTACGCAATCTGATGATGGATTGTGCAGACAGCAAAAAGAAAAAAAGAAAAAAAAAACCTCACCTCATTTTGCATGTTATTTGGATCTGGACTCTATTTAGCACCAAAGCTAATGTCTGCTACAAGTCCCAAAGCTCAACCGAAAATGTTTCTTCCCTTTTGAAACAAGTTGTCTAGTGAATAATTGATTGGTATCCTTTGGCACTCATTTCTATTAGACCTGCCAAGCGTACATTAAAACTCACATTATTCGTCCCATTGTGAGTGAAGTCATTCCTCTTAAGTCTCATGTGCATTACTAAGGAGTAAGTGACCTTTGAATGCTTCCTAAACATTCTTTCAGGATTTGGAGCTTAAGGATTCACGAAGCAGAAAACAATAATGATACTGATTTGCTCAAGCCATGAACTAATTATAATAATAATAATAATAATAATAAATTTGGATTTATTAGCCGCTCCCTTTCCAAGTAGGACTCGGGGCGGCGTACAATGGAGCATATAACATAAAATATATAACAACACCAAACGTACATACATACACAACACACATACATATACACGGAGGAGGAAACAAATTACATCAATAGACAGTTAAAAATCTGCTTTAAAATACCCCAATTGTAAAAACCCAATAAAATTAATATTTAAGAACAATTTAAAAACAGTTTGGAGGAATGGGAAAATTACGATTGCGATTGAGCCAGGCCGGATAATTGAAAGAGGTGGGTCTTCAGCTGTACACGGAAGGAGCGGAGATCGGAAGTAATCCTGATGTCACGGGGGAGGTCATTCCATAGGGCTGGGCCCATCACAGAGAAGGCTCTGCTCCTGGGTGTCGCCCCCCGACACTGTTTGGCGGACGGCACCCGGAGAAGTCCCTCTCTGTGTGAGCGAATTGGTCGTAGGGATGTGTGGGGCAGGATGCGATCCTGCATATAACTAGGCCCTATGCCATGGAGCGCTTTAAAGATCATAATCAAAACCTTGAAACGCACTCGGTAGACCACAGGCAGCCAGTGCAGCTCGCGCAGGAGAGGTGTTACAGGGGAGTATCTGGTCCTCCCCATAATCACCCGCGCGGCCGCGTTCTGGACCAACTGTAGTCTCCGAGTGCATCTCAAGGGAAGCCCCATGTAGAGAGCATTGCAGTAATCCAGGCGAGACGTCACTAGCGCATGGGTGACTGTGCGTAGGGCATCCCGGTCCAATAAGGGGCGCAATTGGCGCATCAGGCGAACCTGATGGAACGCCCCCCTTGCCACGGCTGTTACATGGTTATCCATGGACAGCCGGGTATCCAGGAGGACGCCCAAATTGCGCACCTGTTCCATGGGGGCTAGTTGGACGCCCCCGATGGCCAGAGATGGAAGCACCTGGTTGAACCGGGAGGCCGGAAGCCACAGCCACTCCGTCTTGGAAGGGTTGAGTTTTAGTCGGTTGCCATCCATCCAGACCCGTACGGCCTCCAGACACCGGGACATCATTTCGACGGCCTCATTGGGGTGGTTCGGAGTGGAAATGTATAGCTGAGTATCATCAGCATACAGATGATATCCCACTCCAAAACCACGGATGATCTCGCCCAGCGGTTTCATATATGTGTTGAACAGGAGGGGCGAGAGCACCGATCCCTGTGGCACTCCACATGTGAGTGGCCTCCGGGTCGAACTCTGCTCCCCTGTCAACACACGTTGCGTCCGACCAGAGAGGTAGGAGCCAAACCACCGTAAAACGGTGCCTCTGACTCCCAGCCCCTCTAGCCGGTGCAACAGGATACCATGGTCGATGGTATCGAACGCCGCCGAGAGATCTAATAGGACCAGGATAGAGGAACAACCCCTATCTCTGGCCCTCCAGAGATCATCGACCAATGCGACCAAGGCCGTCTCCGTGCTGTGCCCGGGTCGGAAGCCGGACTGGCGCGGGTCTAGATAATCATTTTCCTCCAGGTGACGTGGGAACTGCTGTGCTACCACACTCTCTACAACCTTCGCTAAAAAAGGAAGGTTGGAGACTGGACGATAATTGACTAGGTCCGTTGGGTCCAGGGAAGGCTTCTTGAGCAGGGGCCTCACCACCGCCTCTTTCAAGGCGGCCGGTAGAGACCCCTCACCCAACGAGGCGTTCACCAGGCCCAGGAGCCAGTCGCGCGTAACCTCCCAGGATGCCAGTACAAGCCAGGAGGGACACGGGTCCAATAAACATGTGGTGGGTCGCAGACGTCCACGCAACCTGTCCAAATCCTCGATGGCAACCGAGTCAAACTCCTCCCAAAGCGGTCCCTCAAGACTCGCAACGGGCGTCTCTACTGAACCACTGAAAGGGGTCCATCCCATCCGGATTTGAGCGACTTTGTCCTGTAGATAATTCCCAAACTCCTCTGCTCTGCCCTGTAGAGGGGCTTCCCGTGGTCTCTCAAACAAGAGGGAACGGGTCACCCGAAACAGGGCGGCAGGGCGGTTATCTGCAGACGCAATAAGAGCGGCGCAATGTTGACGTTTGGCCGCTCTTAGTGCCACAAGGTACGTCTTCAAATAGGCTCGTGCCTGTGCTCGGTCAAATTCGGAACGGGAGGATCTCCAACGACTCTCTAGGCGTCTCTTGTGGCGTTTCATCACCCTTAGCTCCTCGGTAAACCAAGGTGCCAGGGTGGTTCTTCGCCGCAGGAGAGGCCGCAAAGGCGCCACCCGGTCTAGGGCCCCGGTAGCCGCACTATTCCATGCGACTACCAGGTCCTCTACTCGGGGGCGGGTCAGGTCCACAGGAGGTGGCCCAAGTTCCGTCTGGAACCTATCCGGTTCCATCAGGCGCTTGGGGCGGAACCATCTAATACCTTCCAGTTCCGCCTCCTCGCGGCGGGGGGTAGCACCAGGGAAGTCCAGCCGGAGAAGTGAGTGATCCGACCATGACAGGGGAATAGTGTCTAGATCCCCTATTCCCAGATCACTCGTCCACTGGCCAGAGACAAAAACAAGGTCCAGGGTGTGGCCTCCCTCATGAGTAGGGCCCTGAATTAACTGGGTCAGGTCCATGGCTGTCATGGAAGCCATGAACTCCCGAACCCCCTCAGACGCTTCTCCCATCGACGGCAGATTAAAATCCCCCATCACTAAAAGTTTGGGCGAGAAAAATTAAGTTTTCTCGCCCTTACACCATGCTGGCTTAATATGTGGCTACGGATTCTGTTGCATCCCTTTTCAGTGGAGAGTTTCAAAATGTTTAGAACCTCTTCTGTAGGTGTGGCCTGCTTTGTGGGAGTGGCTTGCCAGCCATGTGACTGGGTGGGAGTGGCTTGCCAGCCATGTGACTGGGTGGGCATGACCAACTTGTAAAATGTGGTGAAACTCACTTAACAACACTCTTGCTTAGCAACCAGAATGTTGACTCAGAAACTCTGGCATTTGAAACACGCAAGTCTTAAAGCTGTCAAGTTACAAGACCCTTGCACCCCTAACCGTAGGAAAAAAAACCCAGGGGTGTTCAAACTGGACAGCTTTAAGACTTGTGGACTTCAACTCCCAGAATTCCTCCTCCAGTCATGTTGGCTCAGGAACTCTGGCATTGAAGTGTGCAAGCCTTAAAGCTGTCAAATTACAAGACCCTTGCACCCCTAACCCTTTAGAAAAAAAAAAACCCAGGGGTGCTCAAAGTTGACAGCTTTAAGACTTGTGGACTTCAACTCCCAGAATTCCTCCTCTTGCTCTTCATCTTGATGATGTGCGGACGGGTGGGGGGAGGGAGCTGGAACCGGTTCTAAACGGCACTGTAGATTTGTGGAACTTCTTCTATAGAAGAGGTTAGAACTGGCAGGAACCCATCCCTGATCCCTTTGGGCCTGTTTACTCAATTTACTATTGTAAGCGGGATTTGGGCATGCTAATTTTTCTGTCCTCACTACATGTTAGTCTGCGTGCAGCTTGACCAGGGGTGAAATCCAGCAGGTTCTGACAGGTTCTGGAGAACCACTAGCGGAAATTTTGAGTAGTTCGGAGAACCGGCAAATGCATACAGTGAGAACCAAATACAAGATAGGCAGTATTGAGTTTCTGCTGAACGTAACAATGAATAAATACAAACAATTTACATCTCACCAGCAATGCTCTGTGTGTGTGGGATGTGGATTTGTCCTTGGATGACCATGTGCCACAGATTAAGATGGATTCTTCTTTGTGCTTCTACCTTCTCCAAATCCTAAAGCAATGTTTCTCAACCTTGGTGACTTTAAGTCCTATGGACTTCAACTCCCAGAATCCCCCAGCCAGCATAGCTGGCTGGGGAATTCTGGGAGTTGAAGTCCACAGGACTTAAAGTCGCCAAGGTTGAGAAACACTGTCCTAAAGGAAAATGGAGTCTCAATTCCCAACATGGACTTGGTTTGAGAATGCGGCAGTGGTGGGTTCCTACCGGTTCGCACCGGATCGCGCGAACCGGTTGAAGACCGAACCTGGAAGTAATCGGATCCGGAAGTAACCGGGAACCGGCACCGGTACTGTCACTTTATCCCCCTTGCCATCCCAACAGAGCTCGCTCGCTCCCCCGCCCGTCCGCACTAAGCTAGCTAGCCCAGCTAGCCGCTCATTGATTGGCTGGAGTTCAGCCAATCAGTGAGCGGGCTGGAGGCGACCCGTTTAAAAGCGGGTCGTCCTCCATTTCAAAACTCCCTTCTCTTCGCTGGGAGCTTGCTGCTTCCCTCAGGTAAGCAACTAAGCATGAGGGGGGCCGGCGGGAGGCTTGCTTCGCCGAGGAAACGCCTCTGGGCCTTTCCGAGACGAAGCGCCATGCTCGCGTGGGCGACGCGGCCGGCGGGAGGCTTGCTTCGCCGAGGAAAGGCCTCTGGGCCTTTCTGAGACGAAGCGCCGTGCTCTCGTGGGCGGCGCAGCCGCCCGGAGCTTTGCATCGTCTCGGAAATGCCTTCGGGCCTTTCCGAGACGAAGCGCCGTGCTCTCGTGGGCGGCGCAGCCTCCGCGAGGCTAGGCCAAAAGCCCCCCCCCCACCCCTCTCCAGCCCTAAGCAGTCTTAAACATTCTTACCTGTCCTCCTGCCTCTCTGCCTGTCTGCTGCCTGTTGCATCGGAGAGCTGCTGATTCTGCCTGCTGGTAAGTAACCTGGCTTTTTTTCTTTTATTTTTTAAATGTATTTTAAAATAATATTTTATTTATTGTGCATAGAATTTTTTAAAATAATTTTACTTAAAAGTATTGAGTGTAGAATATTTTAAAATGGTTTACTTCAATTTATTGTGTGTGGATTCTTTTTTTAAAATTGTCTTAGACTACTTAAAAAAAGATTCTATCCAAAATAAATTAAAATAAACCATTTTAAAATATTCTATACTCAATACTTTAAAATGTATTGTGCATATAATTGTTTTAAATTGTTTAATTGTAGTATGGAATATTTTTAATGGTTTCATTTTAAATTATTGTGTGTGGAATAGTTTGAAATGGTTACAGTATAAATTATTGCTGGTGGAATAATGGTTACAGTTGGTACAATACCTTAAAATAGTTATAGTATAAATTATTGCTGGTGGAATACTTAACAATGGTTTTTAAGGATTTTTTTTTATTTATAGAATACCTTTTTTAAATTATTGTTTGGGAATTTTTATGTTTTAATTGTTTATAAAATATATTTACTACAAGAAATGTTATTCCTTCTTGCAAATGTTTTATTTGTGATGCAATATGTTGCTTTTAAGTGTACAGGTTGGTGTATGGTATGTGTCTCAAGGTGGCTTCTTTTCTATGGGCAGGCCAGGTTGGTGCAAGGCAGCTTTGCCAGATTTTGTGTGTTTCTGTGTGATACCTGGTTGTTTATGTAATTGTGATGTGGTTGCTGGTTCTGTGAGCTTCCTGGCACTGTCCTTTATAATTTCCCACAATGCCTTGATGGTTTTGATTCCAGTGGCTTTGTCTTTCCTGTTCTTAGGGTTAGGGAAAAAAACTGGTTTCATCTGCAGTCTTTTGGGGGGAAATTGTTTGTGTGTGTGTGTGTGTGTGTGTGTTTTCCTGGCACTGTCATAGTTTGTGTTTGTGGGTATGTAATGTCCCGCAGTTATCTACACATTAATAATGATCAAGTGCTAATAATATTTCCTTATACATTTTAGTGACCTTTCCTTTCATAATTGGTGTTTTCTTTCATACTTTTAGATTTCTAATTGCTGTTTTTGTTAGTTAGCAATTGATAAAACAAATTCCACGTGAAAAAGTATTCAAAGCCTTCTTGGTTTTAATTGTCAATTTATTCATTCTTGCACATTCTAATATTTATTCATTTTCATATCTTTGTTTTTTCCACTGTTGTGCAAACACAATTCCAACAGCTGTTAACATGTGTAAAATTAAATATGTATTTATTCCCTTTGAAATACAAGTAGTAAGTAGTAAGCTACTTACCTTCTGTAAGCAGCTCTTTTATTGTTTTGTGTACTTATTTTAATCTTATTTAAGTAGTAAGTGCACAAAATAATAAATTTCCTTTTTTATATCTTCTTTTTGTAGATCATTCATTGGGGCAAAAAATTCAGTGACATTGTCTTGGCCACTCCCATCCGGTCACATGACTGCCAAGCCACTCCCACCCGGTCACATGGCCGGCAAGCCACTCCCACCCGGTCACATGGCCAGCAAGCCACTCCCACCAGGTCACATGGCTGGCAAGCCACTCCCACAAAGGAGGCCACACCCACAGAGTAGGTTCCAAAAATTTTTGAAATCCACCACTGGAGTGCGGGCTGACCAGTGAAGAGGTGGGGGTCAGCTTCAAACAATATTCATGGTACTTGTCTCTCCAGCCACTAGATGGGGCTAGAGAGCAACAACAATCTATCCAAGTTATATGCTGGGGACTGACACTATTGATAATAATAATTCTATTAATAGACCAAACTAGCCTATGAGAAAGACCAAGTGGAGATTGAAAAGAGACCCGTAAAGGCAAAAGTAGAATATGGACAGTGCAATAAAAGCAACTAGCAGTAACGAGACCGTGCAATGGTTAAGAGCAGGAAAGTTGAAGAAAGAGACAGAGGTGCCAGTTCTGGATACACAAGGCCAAACTTTATGAACACATGGTGGCATGTCGCTGGCGATGTGGCTGGCATGACTAAATGCCTAAGGCGCACAGAACACTGTTCCCTTCCTACCAAAGGTGGTCCTTATTTTTCTACCTGCATGTTTTACGTCTTTCAAACTGCTAGGTTGGCAGAAGCTGGGACATGTAACGGGAGCTCACTCCGTTAAGCTGTGCTAGGGATTCGAACTGCCGACCTTCTGATCAACAAGCTCAACCTCTTAGCCACTGAGCCACCACTTTCCTTTTAATATCGCTCATATGTAGCCTTTTTTTTCCTGTAATGTGATGCATTCTGTACATTATTTCCATACATATGGACGCAGAGGCACGTTTTGGAATTTTTTTTTTCCCCAATCTACTTTTTTTTTTAAAAAATTGCCAGCCCGGCTTTGCAAACCCAGGAAAACTGATAATTATATTTTGCCTTATCTAGCAGTTTGCAAACATGACATTTGATGTATTCATATCCAAATGGAAGACAAGCCTCCTCTTTGCTATGGTGCCAGAAGGAATCTGCTTGCAAAATGCTGAAATGTATGAAAGGGATAAGAGAGTAACTACTTTCTGTAACATTTGGCTTTTTCATTTTGGTGTCTACGAATGCTTAAAAAATCAGACTGGATCCAGGAAATCATCAAATCCATGTAAAGGTAACGGTAAAGGTTCCCCTCGCACATATATGCTAGTCGTTCCCGACTCTAGGGGGCGGTGCTCATCTCCGTTTCAAAACCAAAGAGCCAGCGATGTCCAAAGACGTCTCCGTGGTCATGTGGCCGGCATGGCTAAACGCTGAAGGAGCATGGAGCACTGTTACCTTCCCACCAAAGGTGGTTCCTATTTTTCTACTTCCATTTTCATGTGCTTTTGAACTGCTAGGTTGGCAGAAGCTGGGACAAGTAACGGGAGCTTTGATCTTGATCTTGTATTCTGATTGGTTGTCAGACTCCCGTGGGGGCCATGCAGGGGCAACTCTGTAGGCTGTGCTTTGAGTCCAAGTTTGGTTGAGCATTGCTTCTTCCCAAGTGCCCTGTGGTGAGATGGGTAAAGGGTTAATACTATCATGCCTTAATCCCATCACCCAGGAGCTGAAGGGGGGGGCTTTGTTATGTAGAATAGACTGCCTCAGGCCTTTTAATGGCCCATTGACAAAGGTGGGGACTATTAAGAGTGAGTCTGCTTCCTGCCTAAAAAACCTGTTTCTCCGTTTCTGATCCAGGGAAATATAATATTCTGCCTTTTCAATATTTCCCAGGATATTTCATTCTTCTAGAAGAGGGGTGGGTGCTAACTTCCTACACTTTATAATCCTCATTGCAGTTATCTCCCAACGTCTTCCGTCACCAAGTCATCCAACAGTTTATATTTAGCTTCGTTAACCCCCAAAGTCAATATTTACATGCCATAAAAGTTTATTGCCTTGCTTTGCAGTTCATCCACAATTTCCGTCATCATCATCCTAGGCGCCTCTCGAAAGGTGACAATGAACTTTTACAATATGCAAATATTGACGTTGGCTTGGTCGCTCTTGACCTTCCTCTTCCTCTGTTGATTTATTTTCTTCTCTTCCCATTGCGCTCTCAAGGCTAATGGCCACTCGTGGTAAAACAAGGCCATTAAAATAACCAAAGCTGACACCAGCCAGCGCAGTACAACAACTCAAAGAAGCAGTATGAGATTGGAAGATGGTGGAGAGACCAGGACCATAGAATCTCCAAGAAGTGGACATGAATGAAGGGATAGCATCATGATTATCATCAGCCTAATTCAAAAAGGCCTGTGTTGGAAGAAATACCCACCTTGTTCCGTTCCACACGGGGAGAAAGGCGCTGGAGACAAAATGGAGGCTGATTGGAAAGATGGTTCATTGATGGTTTGTGATTCTGGGCAACTGAACACATGGAGTTGAGAGTGAGGGGCTTTTATACCACTTGGCAACTGACTCATATTCATGGTGGCTGCAGTGTCCCAGGCTCACGTCATCCCCTTTTGTGACAAGCAAAGTCGGGGGGGGGGGGGGGGGCTAGATTCAATTAACAACGGTGTGTCATGGCCCTCCAGCGGAGCTGGCAGCAGATTGGGACGGTGAGGAGGTTGGGGAGGAACATGGGCCTGTCCTGGAGTCTGGGGAAGGCTCGGATGAGGCCTCTGTGTCGGAGGCAGAGAGGGGGCCAGGGCCGTCTGACAGTCATCAGCTGCCTTCAGAGTCGGAGATGAGTGGGGCAGAAGAACAGCTGGAGCCTGTTCCCAGTGTGCGCATGCGCAGAGTGGCCAGGCGAAGGGAACAGCTAAAGAACAGGACTCAACTTGGGAGTAAGGCCACAGGTGGACGATGAACGGCCCCTCCCAGAGGAAATAAAAGAGGAGCGAAAGGGGAGTAGAGTTTGCAGGAGACAATTAGTTCGCTTAATTGGTTCGTGACTCTCCGAGACTCCTTGCCAAGGCTTGCAGATATGGGCCTGGCAGCTCTCCAAGCCAGATAAGGTCTGTGACTGTAAATCCTCCCTTAAAAGACTTTGCTGGATGTGAATGAGCAGAATTCACAGTAAATGAATAAAAGGTTTTTGGTCAGGACCAGGAGTTTGCTTTATGCTCTTGGGAAGCCTAAGTCAGAACACCGTATTGTTAACAACTGCAGTGGTTCACTTAACAACTGTGGCAAGAAAGGTCACAAAATGGGGCAAAACTCAGTTCACAACTGTCCTGCTTCACCACGGAACTGTAGAGCTCCATTATGATCCCTGAGAAAACTTCCTTGTATTTCATTGTGAGAAAAAGGCCTCGCAAACAAACACACATTTTCCAGGTCTGTAGACTTGTTGTTCACCAATGCATTTAAGGTTTGCCACAGATTTCATTATTTCTGTGAAACAGTTGAAGCGTGGTGAGATTAAGGTCAGAATTCATTGTGAGGTTTGTATTTTTGTAGTAGGAGTTGTGTTGCAACCCTGTCAAGAAATATGTTTGCTATTTGGAATCTAATCCTTGGCATCTGGGGAAATTTGCACTTCAACCTTGAAATGTGTTAGGGGGGGAAATGATTTCATGTTTAGTTAGCTCCATTTACACCTAGGCTAGCGTTGGGTGATGCTAAAAGCATTAAGAATTTGTCAGGAGCAGGGCAATTTAAAGCCTCAGTAATGATATTTATTTCACCTATCTATAATTCAAATGACTTTGGATTTAGCATGATTCCTTGAACGATTAGTTGTGTGTGTGTGTGTGTATGTGTGTACATGTGTGTGTAAGTGTTATGTCAAAGCACCTGGTATGCCCAAATATGGGAGGGAGCATACTGCTTCCCTTTTGCCTTTCAGCTGCACCCTAGGAGCCTTCCAGGCAGAAAACCATTTTTGGGTTGCATTTTTGCTGATAAATAAATGAAAGGAGACTAGTATAGATCTATTTCAAACTATTTAGCTCTCATCAGCTAGCCATACCCTTACTGGGATTCGAACCTGGGCTGTTTTTACATGTTAGGCAGTTGCATTAGCCTCTAAGCCACAAGCTCTCCTCCCTTATCAGCTGAGCCAAGAAAATTATTAAGTGTTATGTCAAAGCACCCGGTATGCCCAAATATGGGAGGGAGCATACTGCTTCCCTTTTGCCTTTCAGCTCCACCCTAGGAGCCTTCCAGGCAGAAAACCATTTTTGTGTTGCATTTTTGCTGATAAATAAATGAGACTAGTATTTCAAGCTATTTAGCTCTTATCAGCTAGCCATACCCTTACTGGGATTCAAAACTTGGCTGCTTCCTCTCATATTTGGGCACACCAGGTGCTTTGACATAACACTTAATCATATCCTTGGCTCAGCTGACAAGGGAGGAGAGCTTGTGGCTTAGAGGTTAATATAACTGCCTAATATGTAAAAACAGCTCAGGTTTGAACCCTAGTAAGGGTATGGCTAGTTGATGAGAGCTAAATAGCTTGAAATAGATCTATACTAGTCTCCCTTCATTTATTTATCAGCAAAAATGCAACACGTGTGTGCGTGTGTGTGAGAGAGAGAAAAGGGTGGTGATATTCACTTACTTACCCTACAAATGTGAGCGCTCGCTTCCCTCGCTCGTGCCTCGTTCACACATGCACTCGGCTTTCCACGCATGTGCTTTGATCATGCATGCAGCTTCCACACATGCACGGCTTGAAAACGTGCTTAAATAGGACAGCATAGAGCTGGGGTGGGTGAGCAAGCTCAACCAGGATGGCCACTACCTATCCAGGCGAACCGGTCCGAACCGGCTGAATACAACCTCTGCTCTGTACTACAAAAATGGAGCTTCCAGTGCCCTCACTGCTAGACTCTATGCTTCCAGAGTGGGACTGTAAAACCATTTGTGTCTGTAGATGACCTGCACAACAGCATATCCTCTTCAGACTCCAAGACTACCATATATGATGGTCTGATGTCTGTTTGTGTGTTTGTGTGTGTGCGTGTGTGAGGGAGAGAGAGAGAGAGAGATCAGGAGGGAGAGAAAAAGAAGAGAGGGAGAGAGAGACAGAGAGAAAATGGAGAGAAAATCCCACCACTGAAGGAGCCCATTTACAGCCACCAATACAGCTGGCTATGAATGCAGAGAAACAGTGAGCAAACAGGCTCTGTTCTCTCCAGCTGTCTGGTGGCAAAAGTGAGAAGAACTATTGAGATTTTCCCATAGAACTTAGCAGACCATAATTTGAGAATTGTTAATCTTGACACAGATGCTACACTCCAGAAGGACAATGGAGTTTATTTAGGAACTCGTGTTCTCTGATAGAAAGTCTGGTGTTTTTTTTTAACCTTTTGTTCTTCACATTCTTGAGGAAAGTTTAAGAGTTTCAGCCTTCCAATTAGGGGACAGGAAAATGAGTAGAAAAGGTAAATGTCTGTTGAGGGCATCAAAAAAAGTCCAGGCTGTGGCGGCAACATATGATCAAGGGGCCATCTTGGGGCCTTTTTGAACTTCCGCTGTCAAAAGACAGGAATAAAGCGGAAGTCCCTTGTTTGAAGTCAATTCTCTAATTATCCCTTCTCTTCCAGTGGGTAGAAAGAGAAATAAAAACTATTGTTAAAGCTTCGTTTTCAACAACATGTAAGGATGCTGCATCCCGCTTACAAAGATGTTACCGAAAACAAATTCTCTTTCATCGTATCAAATGAGAACTGATAGAAATAAAGGCAGAAAGATTTTTTTTTAGAACAGCACTATAGATAATAGCAAAAGCACTTATATACTGCTTCACAGTCCTCTCTAAGCGGTTTACAGAGTCAGCCTCTTGCCCCCAACAATCTGGGTCCTCCTTTTACCCACCCCGGACGGATGGAAGGCTGAGTCAACCTTGAGCCTGGTGAGATTCGAACTACCGAACTGCAGCTAGCAGTTGAAGTAGCCTGCAGTACTACACTCTAACTACTACACCACCTCGGCTCTAATAATTCTTGAGTTACGAACACAATTGGGATCAGAATTCCCATTGCTAAACAAAATGGTTGTTAAGTGAGTTGCACCTGATTTTATGATTTTTTTTGCTGCCATTGTTAAGTGAATCGCTACTGTTGTTAAGTGAATCACGTGGCTGTTAAGCGAATCTGCTTGTCCCATTGGCTTTGCTTGTCGGAAGCCCAAAAATGGTGATCAGATGTACCTAGGATGCCAAAACCATCGTAATTACATGCCAGTTGCCAGGTTCCTGAATTTTGATCACCTGATTGTGGGACTCCAGTGACAGTCATTAATTCAAGAATTAGAATAGAATAACCGAGCTGGAAAGGACCTTTGAGGTCTTCTAGTCCAACCCTCTGCTTAGCCAGGAAAGCCTACATCATTTCAGACAAATGGTTATCCAATCTCTTCAATACAGCTTCATAGTGCTTTTACAGCCCTCTCTAAGGAGTTTTTACAGAGTCAGCCTATTGCCCCCAACAATCTGGGTCCTCATTTTACCCACCTCGGAAGGATGGAAGGCTGAGTCAACCTTGAGCCAGTCAGGATTGAACTGCTCACAGTGAGCACAGTCAGCTTGCAATACTGCATTCTAACCATTGTGCCACTATGGCTTCCTTCCTTCCTTCTCATTTCCTTCCTTCCTTCCTTCCTTCCTTCCTTCCTTCCTTCCTTCCCAAGCAATAGCAGTTAGACTTATATACCGCTTCACCGTGTTTTCCAGCCCTCTCTAAGCAGTTTACAGAGTCAGCCTATTGCCCTCAACAATCTTGGTCCTCATTTCACCCACCTCGGAAGGATGGAAGGATAGGTCAGCCCTGAGCCAGTCAGGATTGAACTGCTGACAGTGGGCAGAGTCAGCTTGCAATACTGCATTCTAACCATTGTGCCACTATGGCTTCCTTCCTTCCTTCTCATTTCCATTCTTTCCGTCTCTCCTTCCTTCCTTCCTTCCTTCCTTCCTTCCTTCCTTCCTTCCTTCCTTCCTTCCTTCCTTCCCAAGCAATAGCAGTTAGACTTATATACCGCTTCACAGGGCTTTTACAGCCCTCTCTAAGCAGTTTACAGAGTCAGCCTATGGCCCTCAACAATCTGGGTCCTCATTTTACCCACCTCGGAAGGATGGAAGGCTGAGTCAACCTTGAGCCTGGTGAGATTTGAACTGCCGAACTGCAGCAAGCAGACAGCTGAAGTAGCCTGCAGTACTGCACTCTAACCGTTTTGCCATCTCGGTTCTTTATAACTACTATTAATTGCAGGCCATTTTTTTTCAATGCCTTTTTAATTTTGAAAAGTCGCTAAGCAATGGTTTAATTTCAACATTTGCCTGTGGACAAAATACTGCAGAAGGAAACAGAGCCAGGTTTAATGTAATCCTGGTCTCATCTAATTCATGGCAGCCCAGTGTTTGGAATTTTTCCAAAAACAGCCATAAAATGAACACACACACACACACAAACACAAACATTCGTATAAAAGCATACATACAGGCATGGTAAATATTAGTTGATTCACTGAATCAAAATCGCAGGAAGTAAGAGTACCAATTTATGCAACCGTAGTAAGAAGACCACGCTTGGAATATTGCATATAGTTTTGGTCACCCCGTTGCAAAAAAGATGTTGAGACTTTGGGAAAAGTGCAGAGAAGAGACGGTGAAAGTTGTGGAGACTAAAATACATGAAGAACGGTCGCAGGAGGTGGGTATGGCAAATCTAGAGAAAAGAAAGAGGAAGGTTGCCTACTATACAAGAATGGACATTAAAAGTAGCAAACCTAGCCGAGATGGCCAAAATATCAGCGTATTTGAAGGACCACTCAGAGGAAAAATATAAGCTGGACTGGAAAAAATGGATTGATTATATTCAAAAGAAATACCAGACTAAAAAGCTTCAATTAGCTTCAATTAGCATATGAATGAAGCCAACACAGTTCTAGGCTGCATCAACAGAGGGATAGAATCAAGATCACGTGAAGTGTTAATGCCACTTTATAATGCCTTGGTAAGGCCACACTTGGAATACTGCATTCAGTTTTGGTCGCCACGATGTAGAAAAGATGTGGAGACTCTAGAAAGAGTGCAGAGAAGAGCAAGAAAGAGGATTAGGGGACTGGAGACTAAAACATATGAAGAACGGTTGCAGGAACTGGGTATGTCTAGTTTAATGAAAAGAAGGACCAGGGGAGACATGAGAGCAGTCTTCCAATATCTCAGGGGTTGCCACAAAGAAGAGGGAGTCAAACTATTTTCCAAGGCACCTGTGGACAGAACAAGAAGCAATGGGTGGAAACTAATCAAGGAGAGAAGCTACTTAGAACTGAGGAGAAACTTCCTGACTGTTAGAACAATTAATCAGTGGAACAGAAGTTGCCTCCAGAAGTTGTGAATGCCCCAACACTGGAAGTCTTTAAGAAGATGTTGGGTAGCCATTTGTCTGGAACAGTATAGGGTTTCCTGCCTAGGCAGGGGGTTGGACTAGAAGACCTCCAAGGTCCCTTCCAACTCTACTATTGTATTGTATTGTATTGAAGGCATAAGAAATATTACAAATTATTCAAAGTTAGCAGGAGAAAGCGGGAGTTAAAGCACAAGAATGGTCGAATGTTAAAATGAGTTAGCTTATGTTAGCATATGTTTGTCAAATGATTTTACCCTGTAATTTGCTCTGGGAGGTCAGGGGGAGGGAGGGAGGGAGACAGGGTAGGGTTGGGGGGAGAGGGAGGGGAGGGAGAAAACAATTGTAAAACTCATTAAAATTTTAATAATAATAAAAAAAGAACGGTGGCAGGAGGTGGGTATGGCAAGTCTAGAGAAAAGAAAGAGGAAGGTTGACATGATAACAGTATTCAAATATCTGAGGGGCTGCCACAGAGAAGAGGGAGTCAACTTGTTTTCCAAAGCACCAGAAGGCAAGAAACAATGGATGGAAACTAATCAAGGAGAGAAGCAACCTGGAATGAAAGGAGAAACTTCCTAACAGGGAGGCCAATTATTAAGCAAATGAACAGCTTGCCTTCAGAACTTGTGGGTGCCTTCATCACTTTTAAGAAGAGACTGGACAGTCACTTCTCTGAAATGATATAGGATCTCCTGCTTGAGCATGGGGCTGGACTAGAAGACCTCCAAGGTCCCTTCCAGCTCTATTCTGATTCACTGAAACAGGAGCATTTCACATTGTTTTGTTTCCTTGCTATTAACCTTGTAATATTGATTGGGCATTTTTTTTTCTCTCTGCCAAACAAGCTTTTGTACATTGCATTTTCATATTTTACTAACAATCATACTGGGCAAAACTCCCTGTGATTATTACCTTCTTTAATATTGAGCCCTTAAGAAAGAAACACACAATGTGTTCCTCCTGATAATGGCCATAAACATTTATGGGAGATTTGTGTTCAAAGTTTGCCCAAACAGAATTAAATATATCTTTATTCTCGGAATGTGTGGACCTAAAGGATGGTTCATAATTATTGTACAGTTGCCCCACATCAGTTCAGTTGTTCTGTATCTGCCCGTCAAGCACAGAGGCCCAAATAGCATCTGAGCATTTTCCAGATGTTGTAAGCATTGCTTTACATTCTGTTAAAATCTATCTTTGTTTCTCTAGCAGGGTGTTTCTCAACTTTAGCTGTTTTAATAGGTGTGGTCTTCAGCGCCCAGAATTGCAGAGGCTGGGGGATTCTGGGAATTGAACACCATACATCTTAAAATGGCTGAGGTTGAAGAACACCGTTCTAACACATCCAGCCTCCAGTTCAAGGTTAGCGTCCGTGTAAGAAGGGACGCGGTGGCTCGGTGGCTAAGACGCTGAGCTTGTCGATCAGAAAGCTCGGCAGTTTGAATCCTTAGTGCCGCGTAATGGAGTGAGCTCCCGTTGTCCCAGCTTCTGCCAACTTAGCAGTTCGAAAGCACATAAAAATGCAAGTAGAAAAATAGGGACCACCTTTGGTGGGAAGGTAATAGCGTTCTGTGCGCCTTCGGCGTTTAGTCCTGCCAGCCACATGACCACAGAGACGTCTTCGGACAGCGCTGGCTCTTCGGCTTTGAAACGGAGATGAGCACTGCCTCCTAGAGAACGACTAGCACATATGTGCAAGGGGACCCTTCACCTTAAGATTTCAAGCCGTATAGATTCTAAGACGTGGGATTAAATACTACAGGTAATCCTTAATTTATGACCTTAGTTGGGAGTGGAAGTTCCGTTGCTAATCAATGTGATTGTTGAGTCACCATCATCATCATTTAACGACCCCATCATCCCTTGCGGGGTGGACTCTGGGCAACTGAATGGAGCTAGCAGAGCGTTTACTGGCCGGATGCCCTTCTTGTCGCCAATGTGGAGTTTTGTTCAGCAGATATATTCTCATTGTGCCCAGAGAGAGAAATATCTGCCTCTACCTAGGATCGAACTGACAGCCTCCCTATTGTGAGGCTCCATCTCTAAGCCACCACACCACTTTTATTGTTGAATCACACCTGATTTTAATTTTATTTTTAATTTTACTGTGGCTGCTAAGCAAATCACCATGGGTCTTTAAGTGGATTATACTATTATGACCTAGGCTTCCCCAAAAAGCATGAAGGAGATTCCTGGTCCCGACAAAACCCCTTTTATTAAACGAATGTGAATTCCTCTCATTCACATTCGGCAAAGGCCTGGCAAACAGTCTTTCAAAGGTGAATTTATGACCACAGACCTTATCTAGCTTGGAAAGCTGCCATGAAAATATTTTCCAAACGCAGTGCAGTTCAAAGAAAGACTTGGCACAGAATCTCTGAGATTCACGGACAGATCTTCACACTCCTGAAATGAACGAAGGAACGAATTGTTTCCTGGAAACTCCACTCCCCTTTCGCTCCTCTTTTATTTCCTATGGGAGGAGCCATTCACTGTCCACCTGTCGTCTTATTCCCAAGTTGACCCTGATTTCTGAGCTGTTCTTCTTCTGGCAGCTCTGCGCATGCGCACACTGGGAACAGGCTCCAGCTGTTCCTCTGCCTCACTGCTGCCTAGCTCCAAAGGCAGCTGAGAACTGCCAGACAGCCTCGGCCCCAACTCTGCCTCCGACGCAGAGTCCTCATCCGAGCCTTCCCCAGACTTCAGGACTGGCCCATGTTCCTCCCCAACCTCCTGACTCTCCGACTCTGCTGCCAGCTCTGCAGGCGAATCTGTTCCCCACATAGACTTTCCTTGCTGGAATGACGATCGTGTGATTCTGGACTCTGCATTCTGGGACAGTGGTGAATCCATGCTAGTTGTCAAGCACCCAAATTGTGGTCACATGGCAACAGGATGCTGCGATGTCGGGTTTTTTTTCAGCCCTTTCGTCACTTTGAACGGTTGCTAAACAAAGGGTTGTAAGTCAAGGACTACCTCTATCCCATACAGTTTAACTGGGGAAAGTTCACGCTGTTTGAGAGCTCAATTCCAAATAAGCGCGCACAAAATTTCAGTCGTAAAATTCATTCCAACTGGGAATAAACACAATGGAACCCAATTAAGCTTCTTTCTTTGTAGGGCTGCTTTATTGAGCTGGCTTAATGATTAACCATTAACCAGAGAAATTCTCCTTTTCCCCCCCTGCTAGTTCTGCTGCTTTTTCGTGCCTGAGAAGTTGCTTTATATATTATTTCACAGGGGAAGAGAGTTTTAGGCTGTTTCATGGGCGGAGAGTGAGCCACTTGCCAAGTCCCTGAATTTTGATCACGTAACTGTGGGGATGTTGCAACGGTCATAAGTGTGAAAAGTGGTCGTAAGTAACTGTTTGTATGTTCGAATGGCCATTAAATGAATGGTATACCCCAAGCCCAAAGAGCCATGATTTTTTTTTTTAAAAAGTGAGCATGGTTTTTCTTTAGTCTGAGCTGATTTGACACAATCCTGAAGACTTTTTAAATCTTGCTTCTCTTTTCCGGAAGCCATTGACTCCCAGCTAAAAAAAAAATGGGACATGCACAAAACTAGAGGAATAGTGTTACTGAAGGAGAATTGTCAGCATAAACCAGGTGACTTAGATAATTCATTTGTTTCTGGAGATGCCAAGAAATCACAATATGGATAGAATTCAAAGCCAGTTGCAGGGATAATAAATCCTCCTCCCCCCCCTTCTTCTCCCTCCTCTTCTCCTCCTCCTCATCTTCTTCTCCCCCTCTCCCTCCTCCTTTTCTTCCTCTTCTTCTCTTCTTCTTCTTCTTCTTCTTCTTCTTCTTCTTCTTCTTCTTCTTCTTCTTCTTCTTCTTCTTCTTCTTCTCCTTCTTCTTCTCCTCCTCCTCCCCCTCCTCCCCATCTCCTCCTCTTCTTCTCCTTCCCCCTCCCCCTCCTCTTCTTCACCCCCACCTTCTCTTCCTCTTTTTTCTTCTCTTCTCTTCTCTTCTCTTCTCCTCCCCCTCCTCCTCTTCTTCTCCCCATCCCCCTCCTCCCCTTCCTCCTCTTCTCCACCTCCTCCCTCCTCCTCCTCCTCTTCTTTTCTTCTTCTTCTTCTCCCCTCCTCCTCCTCCTCTTCTTTTCTTCTTCTTCTTCTCCCCTCCTCCTCCTTCTCTTCTCCTCCCCATCCCCCTCCTCCCCTTCCTCCTCTTCTCCGCCTCTTCCCTCCTCCTCCTCTTCTTTTCTTCTTCTCCTCCCCTTCCTCCCCCTCCTCCTCTTCTTCTCCTCTTCCTCCTCCCCCTCTTCTTCTCTTCTCCTCCTCCGTCCTCTCCGCCTCTTCTCCTCCTCCCCCTCCCTCTCCACTGGCTCAATGACCCTTGAAGCAGAGATGGTCACCTCCTCCTATAATCGGCAACAACTAGAGGAGTAAAATCCTCAGGGATTTCTTTACCATTTACCTTATTGCCATAGAATTATTGGATCTGCCGTCACTACATGCTTATGTGGAGGAGTGGGAAAGTCATGTTGAATTATTGTATATCTGAGAGATTTGCAAAGACTAGCCACACACACATCCACGAAAAAGCTAAAATTTATTTCACATTGATGACTGTACTCCCCCGAGAGCTGCAGAACGAAATGGATGCAGTATGAGTTTAAATAACATAAAGTAAAAAAATAAACAGAGAACGTAAACATGGCAGAAAAATTCTCAGGGGCTTCCAGACAAATGACAATCATTATTCTAGCTCCCCACCCCCTATTTCATGGATTTTATCTAGAACAAAAAACAAAGGGAAATGTGAGCGGGAAAACAAAGAAGATTTACAAATAGGAGATTAAATTGCCAGGACCTCTTATAAAATTTCTGCGAATGAATCATGATCGTTATGGCCTAATTCTTTTTTTTACCCAGAATACCTGAATATCTCTGTTTCTGTCATCACCTTCATATATATATATCCAATCTATTTTATTACTTGTGATAGCAGCTCCACAGAATCAACTTGACAATTAAGTAATTCTGACAGTTTAATGTCATGGCAAGTTTTGGGAACTTGCTGTGATGTTTTGCAAACAAGCCCTACCTGTAGATTTTAGAGATATTTTAGAGTTATTTTATAGTCCACTTCAGCTATATTTTTTTATCTTCAGCTATTATTCTACCCAAATTCTATAAATCCCTACTATATTCACTGTCGTCTTTAATACCTTGAACTCGTAATTTTAGTGACATTGGTATCGTGATTTCAGAGTTTGTGGCCATGCTATCAATTTTAACCAATTTGTACAGGACGCAGATTAGACAACAACTACAATGGGAGTCTAAAACTTTATTCTTGGATGTTATGTTTTGTTATGTTATGGATGACTGTAATAAACGCCTCACAACTAAACAAGTTTTTAAGTCTCTCATTCCCAGGGCTTATTTTTTTCTGGGGAGAAAAAAAAGCAAGAACATGATAAGGAAGGAAAACAGTGCGAGTTGTTTTTGTCCTGAATGAAATGACTGGCTTTTATTTTATTATTTTTCAATGAGGTATAAATCTTTTGGGAATATCAAGATAAACATTGTTTGGTATTTGTTAATAATTTACTAGCAGAGCTAGATTGTTAATTACTGCCGTATGGAATCAGCAAGTCCCTATCAAAGGTGGAAAATGTAGCCTATTTTTAAACATATTGCTGGCTAATGTTTAAACATTTGAACCTTCCTGGATTTGAACCTTCCTGAAGCTAGGATTGGAGCTGCTGGAGAGAAGGGGGGGAGAGTCACAGAGACAAAGACACTGAGGTGGGGGCCCTTAAACTCCATATCATTTGAACCTTCCTGAAGCTAGGATTGGAGCTGCTGGAGAGAAGGGGGGGAGAGTCACAGAGACAAAGACACTGAGGTGGGGGCCCTTAAACTCCATATCATTTGAACCTTCCTGAAGCTAGGATTGGAGCTGCTGGAGAGAAGGGGGGGAGAGTCACAGAGACAAAGACACTGAGGTGGGGGCCCTTAAACTCCATATCATTTGAACCTTCCTGAAGCTAGGATTGGAGCTGCTGGAGAGAAGGGGGGGAGAGTCACAGAGACAAAGACACTGAGGTGGGGGCCCTTAAACTCCATATCATTTGAACCTTCCTGAAGCTAGGATTGGAGCTGCTGGAGAGAAGGGGGGGAGAATCACAGAGACAAAGACACTGAGGTGGGGGCCCTTAAACTCCATATCATTTGAACCTTCCTGAAGCTAGGATTGGAGCTGCTGGAGAGAAGGGGGGGAGAGTCACAGAGACAAAGACACTGAGGTGGGGGCCCTTAAACTCCATATCATTTGAACCTTCCTGAAGCTAGGATTGGAGCTGCTGGAGAGAAGGGGGGGAGAGTCACAGAGACAAAGACACTGAGGTGGGGGCCCTTAAACTCCATATCATTTGAACCTTCCTGAAGCTAGGATTGGAGCTGCTGGAGAGAAGGGGGGGAGAGTCACAGAGACAAAGACACTGAGGTGGGGGCCCTTAAACTCCATATCATTTGAACCTTCCTGAAGCTAGGATTGGAGCTGCTGGAGAGAAGGGGGGGAGAGTCACAGAGACAAAGACACTGAGGTGGGGGCCCTTAAACTCCATATCATTTGAACCTTCCTGAAGCTAGGATTGGAGCTGCTGGAGAGAAGGGGGGGAGAGTCACGGAGACAAAGACACTGAGGTGGGGGCCCTTAAACTCCATATCATTTGAACCTTCCTGAAGCTAGGATTGGAGCTGCTGGAGAGAAGGGGGGGAGAGTCACAGAGACAAAGACACTGAGGTGGGGGCCCTTAAACTCCATATCATTTGAACCTTCCTGAAGCTAGGATTGGAGCTGCTGGAGAGAAGGGGGGGAGAGTCACAGAGACAAAGACACTGAGGTGGGGGCCCGCGTGCCTAACGGCGCGCGAATCATATATCTATAAACCAAAATAGCAATACTACATTCTGGATTAGTGTGTTTGAGATTGTGATTTTATTTATTTCAAAATGACTGGCTTAGTTCAATGTAATAGCTGTTTTGCACCTGTCTTTCGCAGTACTCTTTTCAAATTTGGATACTGTCCCCTTTGTAAACAAATTACGAGTCTACATAGGCAGATTACCTATCTAGAATCTATAATCTGTGCTCTCCAAGCAGAAACTAGGTGTCTATGTCAGCCATTCCACTCTATGGTGAAGCCACACTATCAGCCCCCTCTACCACAAAGATCTTGCAGGAGAAGAGCTGTCTGGACAACTGTGGGATCTGGCAGGTTGAGAGCTGTGAACCATAAACACAAAGCTTTTGCTGTGACCCAGCAAAACAGATATAGTGCCCTTGCTGACCTTAATGGGGACACTAAAGAGATAGGTCAAGGCAGTTGTGATAATGATGACTCAAATAAGCAGGGGATCATGGTCCAAAACGAAGAACTTTCTTCGGAAAGGCGAAAAGGGGAACCAGGTATCACACATCAGTCGCAGAAGAAGATCAAGGTATGTAAAAAGAGAAGTCACCTTCTGGTTGGTGATTCAATCGTAAGAGATGTTAATTTAGGAGAGGATACGGAGGTTTTAAAAGAGGTCAGGTGTCTGCCAGGTGCTACTGCCAGCAGAGACAAGAGGCGTATTCTTAAGATAGTCAAGAATGCAAGTAAGGACTGTGACGTTGATGCTATTATACATCTTGGCACTAATGATCTATCCCAGAAAGATGTACTTTCTGTGCAGAATGATTTCCAGAACTTGGGGTATGAACTTAATAGTATAGGTTGTAGGCTTATCTTTTCAGAGGTTTTACCTGTATATAAGGAACAAAAAGGGAAGGGCCAGCGTGTAGCAGAGTTTAATGTTTGGCTAAAGGAGTGGTGTAAAAGGGAAGGCTTTGGTTTTATTAGTCATGAAGCCTGTAGCTGGTCCAATGAAAAACTGTACAAAAGAGATGGGTTGCACCCATCCAAGAAAGGAACTGAGTTACTTGGCATTAAATTCACAGATTTTCTTGATAAACATTTAAACTGAAGAGCGGGGACAGAGAATTAATAGATACAGAACATCTCTGTCCCCAGCAAACTAAAATTCATAGGGTTATAAATGCATGTAACATAGATGTGTGTGTGGGTAAGATTATCACTCCTGCTGTCAAGCAAAACCAAGCATGTAATAGTGATTGTCATACCATGTGCATGAATCACACAAGTGGCAAGAAAATAGGGGCAGTCAGGCATAACACAGGTTATGTAGACAGTAAACACAAGGTCAATCAAAATGGACTCAAATGTCTATATACCAATGCACAGAGTATGAGGAATAAACAGGGAGAATTAGAAATTCAAGTAAAAGAGGGCAGATATGATATTATTGCCATTACAGAAACTTGGTGGGATGAAACTGACAAATGGAACATACAGCTAGAAGGATTTAAATTATTTAAAAGAAATAGACCAAATAAAAGAGGAGGTGGAGTTGCACTATATATAAGAAATAACTACGTCTCTACAGAAATAGAGCACAACAATAATGAGAACTATCTTGAATGCATTTGGGTCAATATTAAAGGTTGTGGGGGAAATGACATTGCCATAGGTCTATACTACAGGCCACCCAACCAAGCAGAGGAAGAAGATGAACTTTTTGCTAGTCAGCTAACTAAGGTATGTAGGAAGCACACCACAATAGTAATGGGAGATTTTAACTACCCTGACATCAACTGGGAAACAAACTCTGCACCAAGTGGAAGATCCAACAGGTTCCTAACAAACCTAGCAGACAACTTTGTTTTCCAAAAAGTAGAGAAGGAAACAAGGGGATCAGCCATACTGGACTTAATTCTCACTAACAGAGAGGAAATGATAGAAGGTGTTGAAGCCATAGGAACCCTGGGGGCAAGTGACCATGCAATATTGGAATTCAACATTATCCAAACACAAGTAGTAGAACAAAGTCAAACTAGAGTCTTGGACTTTAAGAAAGCTAATTTCAATAAACTTAGAGAGAGCTTGGGAAAAATTCCATGGATGAGAATCCTCGAGGGGAAAACAACTCAAGAAGCTTGGGAAATTTTGAAAAATGAGATTAGAAAAGCCCAGTCTAACACAATACCAATGAAGAAGAAAAATAACAGCTCCCAAAAGAAACCAGCATGGCTGCATAAACAACTATCTGACAAACTGAAAGACAAAAAAAGTAAGTATAAAAAGTGGAAGGAGGGGGACATAACTAAGGCAGAATATCAGCAAATAGCCCGAGCCTGTAAAGATGAAGTGAGGAAAGCTAAGGCTCACAATGAAGAAAGGCTTGCCACAAAAGTAAAAATTAACAAAAAAAGCTTCTTCCAACATGTTAAAAACAAGAAAAAAGTTAAGGAAACAATTGGTCCATTGCTAGGAGAAAGTGGCAAGAAGGTGACAAGCAACAGGGAGAAAGCAGAACTATTTAACTCATGTTTTGCATCTGTCTTTACACAAAGGGATAAAACAGTCCAACCTATCAAAAGCAGCACCACAAAATTAGGAACACAAATTGAAATAGGGAAGAAAATGGTAAGTGAGCACCTGTCTACCCTAGACGAGTTCAAATCACCAGGACCGGATGGATTACACCCCAGAGTTCTGAAGGAACTAGCAGACGAGATCTCAGAACCACTGAATTATATCTTTCAGAGATCCTGGAACACCGGGGAACTACCAGAGGACTGGAAAAGAGCTGATGTGGTTCCCATCTTCAAAAAAGGGAAAAAATTAGATCCAGGAAACTACAGACCTATCAGCCTAACCTCAATACCAGGAAAGATTCTGGAAAAAATAATCAAGCAACGAATTTGCGAACACCTAGAAGCAAACAAAGTAATAGCCAAAAGCCAACATGGATTTGTCAAAAACAGATCATGCCAGACTAATCTTATTGCATTCTTTGATAATGTGACAAAATTAGTGGACCAGAGGAATGCCGTTGATATAGTTTACTTGGACTTCAGTAAGGCTTTTGATAAGGTAGACCATAACCTACTACTAGATAAAGTAGAAGAATGTGGGTTAGACAGCATCACCACCAGATGGATTGGTAACTGGCTGACCAACCGCACTCAACGTGTAGTTCTCAATGGAACTGCATCTACATGGAGGGAAGTATGCAGTGGAGTACCCCAAGGCTCTGTTTTAGGCCCAGTACTCTTCAACATCTTCATCAATGATTTGGATGAGGGAATAAATGGGGAACTCATCAAATTTGCAGATGATACCAAGCTGGCAGGAATAGCCAACACTCCAGAAGATAGGCTTAAGATACAGAAGGATCTTGACAAACTTGAACATTGGGCACTATCTAATAAAATGAAATTCAATGGTGAAAAGAGTAAGGTCCTACATTTAGACAAAAAAAACGGAATGCACAGGTACAGTATAGGTGATACCTTACTCAGTAGTAGTAACTGTGAAAGGGATCTTGGAGTCCTAGTGGACAACCATTTAAATATGAGCCAGCAGTGTGCAGCAGCTGCCAAAAAAGCCAACACAGTTCTAGGCTGCATAAATAGAGGGATAGAATCAAGATCACGTGAAGTGTTAATACCACTTTATAATGCCTTGGTAAGGCCACACTTGGAATACTGCATTCAGTTCTGGTCGCCACGATGTAAAAAAGATATGGAGACTCTAGAAAGAGTGCAGAGAAGAGCAACAAAGATGATTAGGGGACTGGAGACTAAAACATATGAAGAACGGTTGCAGGAACTGGGTATGTTTAGCTTAAGAGAAAGAAGGGCTAGGGGAGACATGATAGCATTATTCCAATATCTCAGAGGTTGCCACAAAGAAGAGGGAGTCAAACTATTCTCCAAAGCACCTGAGGGTAGAACAAGAAGCAATGGGTGGAAACTAATCAAGGAGAGAAGCAACTTAGAACTGAGGAGAAATTTCCTGACAGTGAGAACAATTAATCAGTGGAACAGCTTGCCTCCAGAAGTTGTGAATGCCCCAACACTGGAAGTCTTTAAGAAGATGTTGGATAGCTATTTGTCTGAAACGGTATAGGGTTTCCTGCCTAGGCAGGGGGTTGGACTAGAAGACCTCCAAGGTCCCTTCCAACTCTACTATTGTATTGTATTGTAAACATACTCGTTTTCAGTGTTCATAGAACATAGAATCATAAGGCTGGAGGTCATCTCCGTCCAATTCCTTGTTCAAGGCAGGAGACCTTATACCAGTTGATGGCGAATCTTTTCGGTACCGGGTGCATTCGCACTCATCTGGGCCACAACCTGGAACAGGAGCTGCCCAGGAGGCATGCATGCACCGGAAAATGAACTTTAAGCTAGTCTTCCAGTTACTGGCACACATGTGCGCATGACGATCAGCTGGCCGACACATATGCTCACTCCAGAAAACGGAAGGCCAGCTCTTCCAGTTTCCAGAACTGTCGCATGCACGAAGGGCAGCTGATCATTGCTCGTGCATGCGGGCCAGAAACCCAAAAGAGGAATGGGCAACACCGTGCTTGCCAGGCAGGGGTGGGTTCCTGCCAGTTCTAACCTCTTCTATACAAGAGGTTCCACAAATCTACTGTGCCATTTAGAACCGGTTACAGCTCCCTTCCCCCGCCCATCTGCACCACGCTTGCCCCGCCCACCGCTCACTGATTGGCTGGCTCACCAATCGCCCCACCTGCCTTTAAGAGTCCTATCTAAACCTTAAAGTCTTAAAGCTGTCAACTTTGAACACCCCTGGGTTTTTTTCTAAAGGGTTAGGGGTGCAAGGGTCTTGTAACTTGACAGCTTTAAGACTTGCACACTTCAGTGCCAGAGTTCCTGAGCCAACATGACTGGAGGAGGAATTCTGGGAGTTGAAGTCCACAAGTCTTAAAACTGTCAAGTTTGAACACCCCTGGATTTTTTTCCTAAAGGGTTAGGGGTGCAAGGGTCTTGTAACTTGACAGCTTTAAGACTTGCGTGCTTCAAATTCCAGAGTTTCTGAGCCAACATTTTGGTTGCTAAGAAGGACGTTGTTAAGTGAGTTTCACCACATTTTACAAGTTGGCTATGCCCATCCAGTCACATGACTGCCAAGCCACTCCCACTTGGTCACATGGCTGGCAAGCCACTCCCATAAAGCAGGCCACACCTACAGAATAGGTTCTAAAAATTTTTGAAACCCAGCATTGGTGCCAGGTGGCATAGCTCCGTGTGCCACTTTGGGCCCGCGAGCCATAGGTTTCGCCATCACGGCCTTATACCCTCCTGGTCAAATGATTGGCCGATCTATTTTTTTGCATTATGGGTGCTGGCACGCCAGTGGTGGGATGCCAATTCTTTTACTACTGGTTCGGGCATGCTCGTGTGCAGAGGTGTCCGGGCAGTTGGGCATAGGGTCCCGCCACCGTTACTACCGATTCGCCTGATCCGGGCTGAACCAGGAGGAACCCACCTCTGCGGCACACGGAATCTCTATCGTGCACACGCCCTCTCATTTTTGGCACCCAACATCGCTGGCGTAGGGTTCTCCTGCTTGACCAAGAAGTCGGATTAGAAGATCTCAAGGTCCCTTTCAATTCTGTTATTCTATGATCCTGCTAATTTAGGCTGGGAAACCAAAACCAACCAATTCTGGATAGTGAAAGTGAGTAACCCTTTCCATTCTAATGGAACACGTCCATGCCTCAAGAGAATCTTTGTTTTTAATCCCAGCATTTAATAGAGGCAATATTTTTTATTTTATTTTATGTACCTTTTGGTGCGATGCGAAATGCATATTTTGGCGTAGAATGATATACTGTACTACTTCTGGATTTTGACAGATCATTTACAGACCTGTTTTTTGTTCTTATTTCCAAGGAACGGAATCTTTTGCTTGCTGCCAAGGACAGAAAGCAGTGGGTAGGAGGGCGGGGGGAACCCTCAAAATATCTCTCCAGTTTTATTTATTAAAACCAAATAGACAGGGGGACGCTTTTAAAAAGTTCGCGTTGATTAATTCAGCGTGTGGTTGAACCAGGGGTGGGATTCAAAAATTTTAGCAACCGGTTCTCTGCCCACTTGTGGTGTGGGCGTGGCCATGGTGGGCGTGGCCTACTCAGCCTCCTGCACCATGGCAGGGGGAGGGGGGAGTTTTCCTGGAGCCTCTAGGAGGGCAAAAACGGCTTCCCCTGGACTTCGGAGGCCCTCCAGAGGCTGGGAATGGGACCAGAACTTCCGTGAGGCACGTTTTTCGCCCTCCCAGATCCTCCGTGTGGGCCAAAACGGGCCGCGTGGAGTCTCCCGGAGTGGGAAGGTGGGGCAACTACTGGTTTGGCGAACCAAATGTAAAATCAGCATTTGGTTCACCCAAACCAGCTGAATTCCACTCCTGGATTGAACTGAACTAACGAGGAAATGGGTCTGTTATCAAATATCCCATCACAATGTTCTCTGCAAAGGCTTGATGTGGAAGGAGATAACGGGTTGAATAAATCTGACCTTCTCTTCTGTGACATAAAAGCAGGCCGACCTCTAGCTCGTGTATGTAGCAAACGGGTCCCTGTTGTTTCTCCAGCTTCCCAAATTGCAGCAACTTTCTCTGTAATATTGTCTTTATAGGAAGAAGGTTGCGCTTATTTTTAGACAGATGACACACGCTTTTTTATTCACAGGGTTCTCTTCCTGTAGGGGTTACTAAACTATCACTCATACTGGCACACAAGGCCCCAATGTATTCCATGAGAATAGCCTTTTCACCTTCTCGACAGTTGAGGTGCAAACACCAACCCTTCAATGCTCTAATCTGGAGGTATTATTAGCAGCCTGGCTTGCATCGCACCTGACATCTATGACCTCTCTCTCATAACATGGGCCCTGTAGGCTTTTGAGTACGTGCAACGAAACCTCTAAGAGTCATGATATTACTGGAAAAGGAACTACAGTACAGCACTGTCTGGTTAAAAAAGTCAAACTGATCATTGCAACAGTGCAATGGAAGTTCCTGCTGGTTTTGGTAGATCTAGAAAAAACAGATGGAGATTTGATCTCAACATCACAGTTGCTGCCTTGACTTTTTAGGGCCACAGCCTGCAGACACCACAGCCATAAACCTTTCAGATCCAGCTGTCAGGCTGAAGAACCAAGAACAAACATGTGGAGTTGTTGTTTGTCTATAGACAGAATCTTTCTAGACTAAAGAAACTTTCTGCAGAACTATGGATAGAAATAGCATGTAGTCTTATATACCGCCCCATACAGTGGCGGGATTAATTTTTTTTTTTTACTACTGGTTCTGTGGGCATGGCGTGGTGCGTGTGGTGTGTCTTGGTGGGTGTGTCTTGGTGGGCGTGGCAGGGAAAGGATACTGCAAAATCCCCATTCCCTCCCCACTGCAGGGGAAGGTTACTGCAAAATCCCCATTCCCTCCCGATCAGCTGGGACTCGGGAGTCTGAGAAAAGATGGGGGCGGGGCCAGCCAGAGGTGGTATTTACCGGTTCTCCGAACTACTCAAACTTTCTGCTACTGGTTCTCCAGAAGAGGCCAGAATCTGCTGAATAACACCTCTGGCACCATAGTGCTTTACAACACCTTCTGGGCAATTTACAGTGTCAGCGTATTGTCTGGGTCCTCATTTTACTGACCTTGGAAGGATGTGAAGGCTGAGTCAACCTTGAGCCCATCAGGATCGAACTCTAGGCTGTGGGCAGAGTTGGCCTGCAAATACTGTACTTTAACCACTGTGCTTCCACATGGTGAACCTCTATGGACCGTCTGACATTGCCCGCTTCCTGTCTCCAAGCTCGGCTGCCTCTTTGATCTTTGGGAAAGAGCCCCTCCTTCCTGGGACTCCAGACTACATTTCACCACACCAGCCCTTAGCCAGCTTATTCTAATCAGGATCTTAGGTTCACCTACCCCAAAGCATCTGTTTCTGGGGGACATTCTGAAATTGTATAGGGTTCCCCGCTTGAGCAGGGGGGTTGGACTAGAAGACCTCCAAGGTCCCTTCCAACTGTTACTCTGCTCCAGTGATGGCAAACCTTTTTTTGCTCGGGTGCCAAAAAAGCATGTGTCTGCGTGCGATAGTGTGCATGTGAGTGCCTACACCCATTATGCAATGCCCTTCCCCTGTGCATGCGCACACAACCCCTCCCCCATATTGCCCCCCCACTCATGTCCAGAGGCCTCCCTGAAGCTTCCAGACTTCCTTTGCGCCCGTTTTTCACCATCCACAGGCTTCAGGAACTCTTCCAGAGCCTGTGGATGGCGAAAAACAGGCCCAAAGGGTCTACTCTAAGTTCAGAAATGAAAACTTCCTGTAGGGTCCATTTTTCGCCATCCACAGGCTCCAGAGGCTTTCCTAAAGCCTTGGGAGGGTGAAAACAGCCTCCTGCGCCCCTCCGGAAGGCTGAAAATCAGCTAGCCAGCATGGGCATGTGTGCTGGAGCTGATATAGGGCAACACCTGACTACCTGTAGCACGCGTGCCATAGGTTTCCCCATCACAGCAGTCTATTCCATTCAGCACCTTTATTTATATTTCCCCTGGACTTAATTACGCTCCCATTTCTTCTTTCCCCTTGATTGGCTGTGAATAGTTATTATTCTTTTTTTACATTCAAGGTTCTTAGACATTTATCATTCCCTTTATAGAATTATAATATTCCATTTGGGTTGCTTTGTTTACCATCCCTCGCCTGTTTTGACACCACCTTCTTCTCTCTTTCTTTTCTCCCTTCCTCCCTCCCTTCTCTACTTCCTTCCTTCCTCCTTTCCCTTCCTTCTTCCCTTACCTCTCCCCTCCTCCTCTCTTCCTCTTTCCCTTCCTACCCTCTCTCCTTCTCTCTTTCTCTCCTTCTCCTTTCCTTACGGCCATAATTAAGCCCAACATTTCTGTTGTTAAGTGAAACATTTATTAAGATGTGGAAACTCTGAAAGAGTGCAGAGAAGAGCAACAAAGATGATGAGGGGACTGGAGACTAAAACATATGAAGAACGGTTGCAGGAACTGGGTATGTCTAGCTTAAGAGAAAGAAGGACTAGGGGAGACATGATAGCAGTGTTCCAATATCTCAGGGTTGCCACAAAGAAGAGGGAGTCAAACTATTCTCCAAGGCACCTGCGGGCAGAACAAGAAGCAATGGGTGGAAACTAATCAAGGAAAGAAGCAACTTAGAACTGAGAAGAAACTTCCTGACAGTTAGAACAATTAATCAGTGGAACAGAAGTTGCCTCCAGAAGTTGTGAATGCCCCAACACTGGAAGTCTTTAAGAAGATGTTGGATAGCCATTTGTCTGGAACAGTATAGGGTTTCCTTCCTAGGCAGGGGGTTGGACTAGAAGACCTCCAAGGTCCCTTCCAACTCTGCTATTGTATTGTATTGTATTGAATTCCCAGGTACAAGGCTCTTCCAGAGGCCTCAGGAGACATGATTTCCTTCCGCAGCCAATCTCAAAAGGTAATGTCAGTCATTTCTCTCTAAGCGCTATTATTAGGCTCCAGAGCTGTGTGACAAATTCAGCAACCGAGTTCATTTTCTGTAAATAAACTTCAGGGCTTCGGCGCTCCTGCTGTCGTTCTAAAGAGCCTTGGCCCAAGATGGAATACTCAAGAGAGCGTTCTAGAAATCTTTGCCAACCGATGCCTTTTGGAGGAGGCTCCCGAGAGACTTTGAAATCCAGAAACGACATTTCTGCAGCAGGAAATGGAATAATAGTATTCAGGGCTGGAGCCTGTATTATTTAGTTAGTTAGTTAGTTTGTCAAACATGTACGAGAGAACAGGTATACGTACAATCATGGACATGAACAAAGGAAATGAGTACAAATAGATGGGGACAGCAGGACAGGGACGGTAGGCGCGCTGGTGCACTTATTCACACCCCCTTTACACACCTCTTAGGAATGGGGAGAGGTCCACGGTAGACAGTTTAAGATTAAAGTTATGGGGGCTTGAGCAGTGGTGAAATTCATTTTTTTAACTACCGGTTCTGTGGGCGTGGCTTGGTGGGAGTGATGTGGCTTGATGGGCGTGGCTTGGTGGGCATGGCAGGGGAAGGATACTGCAAAATCTCCATTCCTTCCCCCTCCTCTGGGGCCAGCCGGAGATGGCATTTGCCGGTTCTCCGAACTACTCAAAAGTTCCGCTACCGGTTCTCCAGAACCTGTTGGATTTCACCCCTGGGTTTGAGGATGTAACAACGGAGTTGGGTAGTGCATTCCAGGCATTGACCACTGTTGCTGAAGTCGTATTTTCTGCAATCGAGTTTGGAGCAGTTTATTTTGAGTTTCTATCTCTTGTTTGCCCGTGTATTATTGTGGTTGAAGCTGAAGTAGTCATTGGCAGGTATTATGTTGTAGCAGACAATTTTGTGTACTATGCTTAAGTCAGACTGTAGGGGGCGTAGTTCTAGATTCTCCAAGCCCAAAATTTTGAGCCTGGTGGCATAAGGGATTCTATTGTGAGCAGAGGAGTGGAGGACTCTTCTCGTGAAATACCTCTGGACTCGCTCGATCGTATTAATGTCCGATATACAGTGTGGATTCCAGGCAGACGAACTGTATTCGAGAATTGGTCTGGCAAAGGTTTTGTATGCTGTAGTTTGCAGTTAGCAGACAAGGCTATAAATGTTGCCATCCTTTGTCACAGAAGGACATATGAAAGGGCAGACTGCCAAATATACCAAACCTGTTATTAACTGTAATTAACATTATGTTTCACTTTTAAGCCTGACAAATTTTCTCAGGTTTTGGCTGGATTTCCCCTGCTGTCTTATTCAATATGTTCTTTTCCTTGCTGACCAGGTCCTTCTTGATGGCTTTTAGCTTTGGCAGCTGTTTGTGGTTTTCATGGTTGTGTGCAGTTTTAATTTTCCTAGGTACCGCTGTCCATCTCTCAGAGGCATTTGCACACAATAGCAACAACAATAACAATGAAAAGAGAATCTTTTCAACACTGTGGAACCTTCCCAACTCTAGTAGGAAATAACGATTTCTTTCTATCATCCCCCCGATTCTTAAAACAGCTTCTTTAAGTAGTCTCTAACCTTGTCAGTTTACTGGACAATTTGCTTTGTTTTTAGACCAACCTCTAAGCTGCTTATTCAGCTCCACTCCAAGAACTGTCAAAAGTGAGCTTTAGAACCCTTAATTTGCAATAGCCCTGCTCATATTTTCTGGAGATTGGTGGTGTTGCTTTCTGCTATTCTGAGATGGGAAATTGACCACACACACACAAAAAGGTGTAAATCTTAAAACAAAGGTACACTAATTTATTGGTCAGATGTCCCAAAGGTGCTTTTTCTGGAGGCAACTGGACTTCCTTGTTTTTCTTTGAAGATGTTTCAAGAAGCTTCTGCAGCTCTGACAGGATAGTGGGGAATGGAAGGATTTATATTCCTTGAAGACAGCTGGTCATTTGCATCTTTTTGGTCTTCAAAGAAAAACCAAGGAAGTCCAGTTGCCTCCTGAAAAAAGCACCTTTGGGACAACTATGACCTGGATAACAGAGAATCTCACCAGAGTTTTGGCTATACAATTTGGGATGGACACCCTTGGAATGGTGTGGGAGTAGGAATGGATTTCCAGAGGAAAAAATTGCAGACTATAGGAACTAGGAGCACTAACTCAGGTGACCCTGAGGACACAGATCAACCTCCAAGGGCTTCAATGACCCTCTAAAACAGGGGTGTCCAAACTTGGGAACTTTAAGACTTGTGGACTTCAGCTCCCAGAATTCCCCAGCCAGCCATGCTGGCTGGGGAATTCTGGGAGTTGAAGTCCACAAGTCTTAAAGTTCCCAAGTTTGGACATCCCTGCTCTAAAAGGATGAAAATGACCAGCTGTCTGCAAGGAGTATAAATCCTTCCATTCTCCACCATCCAGTCAGAGCTGAAGAAGCTTCTTGGATGAGAAGCAGAACATCTTCGTAAGAAAAACCAAGTCCAGTTGCCTCCAGAAAAAGCACCTTGGGGACAACCGTGACCTGGATGACTGAGAATCTCTACAGACTATATGAGCCTTGGTAGCACAGTGGTTAGAGAGCATTACTGCCATCTACTTCTGCTGCCTGCTGGCTACTTTCAATTTGGCAGTTCGAATCCCAGCAGGCTCAAGGTTGACTCAGCTTTCCATCCTTCCGAGGCGGGTAAAATGAGGACCCAGATTGTTGAGGGCAAGAGGCTGACTCTGTAAACCGCTTAGAGAGGGCTGTGAAGCACTGTAAAGTGGTATATAAGTCTAAGTGCTATTGCTATTGGTCCAGTGAATTTGAGGGAGAAGACAGCTGCGATTTGGGTGCAAACATTTTTTTCTCCCGGAAGGATTTCTCATCTTCCCCCAAAAGGCACAATTTGCAGTAACACATAAAAACAAATTCTGCAAGTGGCTATTAACATAAAGTTGACATTTGGGATCTGTTGTTTTTTTTCTACAAACGGAAACACTCATTGAAACAAGCAACAACATTTGTGTACAGCGTAATCCTAAGAGGCGGTGGATGTTAGCTGCCTTCCTGCCAGTATTCCTATGCACATCGTGGTTTAATTATGCCACTTCCTATTTGTGGCCTATATATGTATATTTCCCCCGCCTTTGCATAAATTCTCACAGCGTCGTCCCTGGGATTTGCATCTTGAAGCACCGAGAAAAGCTGTAAAGGCACAATTAGTGAATTTTATGTAATAACTTTGTCATTTTTAATTAGAACAAAGTAAAATGATCGAGAGGCACCAAAGAATACTGCTGGGAAGATTCGGTTGCCTGTACAGCCCTTTGATCAGAGGTAGCAATTAGAATAATTTTAGTGAACAACTGGAGAACTCATGGATGTTTCAGGGCTGTGAGAAAGACGTTACATCAGTGTTTCCGCCTCCCTTATTAGCTGCATAAAGGGAAGACATTTACCAGGTGTAAATTCCTAGGGAAATGAAATATTTTAGGAAATATTAAAAGGGCAGAATATTTCCCCCTAAAAGGGAGACACAAACTCAGTCCCCCCCACCTTTGTCAATGGGCCATTAAGGCCTGAGCCAGTCTATTCTACATAACGAAGATCTACCTCCTTCAGGCAGAGCATAAGTAGGAATCCCAAAGCCCTTTCATTAAATCATCACCCAGCAACAGCTCAACCAAGCTTGGGACTCAAAAGACAGGCAGCCTACAAAGTCAGCTAGCTTTGACCCTCCGCCCCCTGGGAGTCTGACCACCAATCAGAATACATTTCTTACACAGGAACAGGAAGCTCCAAAGCTTTCCCAAGAGAGGATATAAAACCCAAGCATCTCTTCCCTTTTTTCTCCAAGATCTTCAAGGCATGTGATCCCCCTCTTCCCCTCCAGGACCTCAAACCATGTGGTCCTGCTGTCCACCATCAATAAACCATCTTTCCAAGCAACTTCCATGACTCCAGGGTCTTTCCCTCCACTTGGGACTGAACCCAGAAGGACATTTCTTCCATCATCAGGGGAACAGGCCATAATAATCTGCTGCCGTCCTTCCTGCTTTGCAAATCTTGTGATTGCATGTATTTTTTCTCGTCCCAAACCCACCCACCTCACGGGAAATAGTAACCGTTTCAACGGATTGAATGAATGAAATCAAGATTCACAGGACTCCAGTCTCAGCACCGTATCTTTGTAATATTGTATTGTAGGAAGTTAGCACCCACCCCTCTCCTAGAAGAATGAAATATTCTAGGAAATATTTAAAAATACAGAATATTATACCTCCCTGGATGAGAAAAGGAGAAACATGCTCTAGGAAAGCAGCCCCCACCTTTGCTAATAGTCCCAGAAAGACTGGTGCCAACCTGTCTACAAGACAAAAGATTGGGCAGAGCTTATCTACAAGACAAAAGACCTTCACCCTCAGGACATGGTAGGATTAGCCCTCACTCAAGATCCAAACCAAGACAAAGGCATTCAGCCATAATAGGAATTGCCCAAAGCCCCTTCATTACATCACCCAGCAAGATTCAACCAAGCCTGGGACTCAAGAAAACCTACAAAGTTACCCATGCATGTGTTAGGATTCTAAATACCATGCAGAAATAAATCATTGTCCAAGGCAAAACATCCTTAAAGGTGCAATTTATTCCGCAGGCATGTTAGCACGGCTATGGAAAATTCCAACTCTGAATTACATCCTGGAAATCCACCCAGTTGAAAGTTCATGATTTATCCCCACACCCACAAATCCATCACATGTTCCAATCATATTCTTCCACGCTGGCATGTACACCCATCTTCTTCCGGCCAGGTGTCGAGATGCGAAGACAAAAGATGACCTTGGCTTCTACAAAAGAATGTCAACAATCCATTCTACAATCCTACTCCTTTCTATTCCCCCCTCCCAACTACTACACTATTGAAACAGCATAGAAAATTATAAGAAAGTGTGGCAGGCCAAAGATCCTAAAAAGAACATAACTACAGGCCTGACAGCATGGCCCCATGGGAGTCTGGCGGGGCCCAAGAGAGGGTATAAATATCTCTCCCTCTCCCATGTGCTCAATTGTCCAGGACCTCAAACCACGTGGTCCTGTCCACCATTAAAACCATCTTTCCAAGCAGCCTCCATGTCTCCAGTGTCTTTTTCCCCACTTGGAACTGAACCCAGAGGGACATTTCTTCCAACAGTATTGTCCCAGTTTGGTCTAGTAGTGGTTGAAGCATCAGGCTAGGAACTGGGAGACTGGGAGTTCTAGTTCTGCCTTAGACGTGAAAGCTGGCTGGGTGACTCTGGGCCAATCCCCAGTAGACGGTGAGAGTTCTAATCCCGCCTTAGCCATGAGAGTCAATGGGTGATTTTGGACTGGGGACATTCTCTCAGTCCAACCAACCTCACCAGTGGTGGGTTCCTCTCCCTGTTGCTACCAGTACACTGCGCACTCCACCTCCCCTGCTGCTCATCGGACACCCAGCTGCTCGTCGGTCACGCTGTGCGTGCATGCACAATTGGCCCGGTTTCTTTAAAACACAGGTATGGTACGCGAGCGGGTGGGTGGGCCAAATGCGCCGCTGTACCGGTACGGTGGCTGCTGCTCCCAGCTACTACTGGTACGTCCGTACTGGGCCATACCAACCAGAACCCACCACTGAACCTCACAGGTTTGTTTTGGGGAAAATAGAAGAAGGCAGGACTATCAGTTATGTTCACTGCCTTGGGTTATTTATAAAAACTAATAAAAGTAGGATATAAATTAGTAAAAATTATATACAATACAATACAATAGCAGAGTTGGAAGGGACCTTGGAGGTCTTCTAGTCCAACCCCCTGCCTAGGCAGGAAACCCTATACCGTTTCAGACAAATGGCTATCCAACATCTTCTTAAAAACTTCCAGTGTTATATATGATGCATTCATTGTGTAACTCTTCCTTTCCTATAATGGCTTTGTTTATTCCTCCAATGGGCTTGCTTTTGTTTGTTTTTTCTCGGCTGTGATGGAAAAGTCTTTCTCACATTGCTACAGAAAATATCTAAGGCATAATAGATTATTAACAAGTTTCAACCGTTATGTAAACTGTGTGTAGTTTGGCACACATAACTATCTCAAGCTCAGATATTTTAAAATCCTTTGCCAATAAACATACTTTTCTGGTTAATCATTAAGGATTCTGTATGTCAAGCTTGTTTCTGGAAGAATAGGTTTGCAGTTGTGTTGCAGACTTCAGTAAGAGCTTGCACGTGTGAAATTAGGACAAAAGGAAAAACAAGGCCCTCCAAAAGAAACATTCACAGATTCTTTCGAGCTTACCTTGTTCTCAAACTCAAACTCTTCGGGATTCTAACAGAGTTTTTATTTTATTTTTTAAATTTTTTTTAAATAAAAATGTCAAATCAATGCGTGAGCAATGTGACACCTGGGTGCCATGCTTTCCAGTAGAAACAAAACTAGTCAAATTAAACAGTATTAAACATTCAGTCAACTTATAAAATTTCCATAACAATACACGTCTATATTTGGTCTAACAGAGTTTTTAAAGACCTTCTCAGCCTGATTGGAAACAAGATTATGGGCACCATTACCTGTAAGTCGGTTAATGCCCTAAAGAGGAATAGGCAGCATACATTTTTTTTTTTAAAAAAAGAAGCAATGTAAGTAGGAGAAACTGAGATGGGAAGGAAGGAAGGAAAGAAGGAAGGAAAAAGGGAGAAAGAGAACAAGAAATAAAGTAGGAAGGGAGGAAGAAAAGGAAGGAAGGAAGGAAAGAAGGAAAAGAGGTAGAAATAGAAAAAGAAAGAAAGAAAAGAGAGGAGAGGGGAGAGAAGAAGGAAAGAAAAGAGATAGAAATAGAAAAGAGACGAGAGGGGGGGAGAGGAAGGAAGGAATGAAGGAAGGAAAGAGAGAGAGAGAGAGAGAACAATAAAAAGGATGGAGGATGGAAGGAAAAGAGAGAATCTATCAATCAGAATAGAGCTAGAAGAGACTTTAGAGGTCTTCTAGTCCAGCCCCATGCTCAAGCAGGAGAACCTATACCATATCAGACAAGTGGCTGTCCAGTCTCTTCTTAAAAACCTCCAGTGATGAAGCACCTACAACTTCTGAAGGCAACTTCTGTTCCACTGGTCAATTGTCCTCACTGTTAGAAAATTTATCCTTAATTCCAACTTGCTTCTCCTTGATTAGTTTCCATCCATTGTGTCCTGCCTTGCCTTCTGATGCTTTGGAAAATAAATTGACCCCCTCTTATTGTGGCAGCACCTCAAATACTGGAATACTGCTATCATGTACCCCTATTCTCTAGACTAGCCATACCCAGTTCCTGCAACTGTTCCTTCATATGTTTTCGTCTCCAGGCCCTTAATCATCTTAGCTGCTCTTCTTTGCACTTTTTCCAAAGTCTCAACATCTTTTTTGTAATGAATTGACCAAAACTGGATGTAGTATTCCAAGTGTGGCCTTACTAATGATTTATAAAGCGGTACTAATACTTTACGCGGTTTTGATTCTATCTCTCTGTTTATACAACCAAGGATTGCATTGGCTTTTTGGCTGCTGCCGCATACTACTGGCTGAAATTTAAATGATCATCAGCTAAGACTTCAAGGTCCCGCTCTCACAGTTACTGTTTTTGAGCCAGGTTTAGCCTAATGATCTGTACTTGCATCTTTGGTTTTTCCTGCCTAGATGTAAAACCTTGCTTTTCTCCACATTAAATGTCATGTTGTTGGATAAGGAGCATTATTCAAGATCTTTTTGGATCCTGAGCTTGTCTTCTGCATTGTTGGCTATTCCTACCAATTTAGTGTCATTTGCAAATTTCATGAGTTCCCCTTCTATTCCCTCATCTAAGCCATTTATGAAGATATTGTACAGGGCCTAAGATGAAAGTCTTGTGGTACCCCACTGCTTCCTTCCCTCCCTCCACGTAGATGTAGTACCATTAAGGACTCTTCGCTGAGTGCAGTTTACCAGCCAGTTACAAATCCAACCTGGTGATGCTATCCATCTCACTTTTTTCTAGCTTACCAAGAAGTATGTTGTGGTCTACTTTGTCAAATGCCTTGCTGAAATCTAAGTATACTATGTCCACAGCATTTTGCTGGTTTACTAATTTAGTTACTTTGCCATATAATGAAATAAGAGTGGTTTGGCATGATCTGTTTGTGACAAACTTGTGCTGGCTTCTAGTTAAAGTTAGAGGGAGGAAGGGAGGGAGGGAGGGAGGGAGGGAGAGAGGAAAGGAATGAAAAGAAAAAGAGAAGGAAGGAGGTAAAGAAAAGAAAGAGAAGAAAGGAAAAGGAAAGGGGAAGGAAGGAAAGAAGGAAGGAAAAGAAAGAGAGAAGGAAAAGAAAGGAAGGGAGGAAAAGGGAGGAAAAGAAAGAGAAGGAAGGAAGTGAAGAAAAGAAAAAGAGAATGGAGGGAGGGAGGGAAAGAGGGAGGAAAGGAAGGAAAAGAAAAAGGAAAGGAAAGGAAGGAAGGAAAAGAAAGATGGAAGGAAGGAAAAGAAAGGAAGGGGAAAAAGAAAGGAAAAGAGAAGGAAAGGAAAAGAAAAAGAAGGGAGAGAGGGAGGAAAGGAAGGAAAGTTAACAGGAAGGAGGGAAAGAAATGAAAGAGAAGGAAAGAAGGAAGGAAGGAAAGAGAAAGGGAAGGAAGGAAAGAAAGAAAGAAGGAAGGATGGATGGAAAGAAGGAAAATAAAAAGGGAAAGAAGGAAGGACGGACGGATGGATGGAAGGAAGGAAAAGAAAGAAGGAAGGAAGGAAAAGAAAGGAAAAGAAAGAGAAAGAAGGAAAGAAGTGAGGAAAAGAGAAAGAAGGATGGATGGAAGGAAAACAGAGAGAGAGAGAGAGAGAGAGAGAGAGAGAGAGAGAGAGAGAGAGAGAAAGAAAAGAAAAGAACCCCTCCCTCCACTTAGACTACCGCATTCACACCTGCAAGTTCTCCCCCTCAGCAAAGCACGTGGGAAGCCCACCGAGCCGTTCCCTCCGGGTTCCTCGCCCTCAGGGATGCCGCGCGCCCTCCGGGAGTAAACAAGCCGGGTCCTTGGCGCGCGGGCCCGAGGTGGCGGAGACGCCGCTGCCTCCCTTCGCCCAGGCGGGCCGGTCCCTCGCCCCTCCTCCCCCTCCTCTCCCACACCCCCCGCGCGAGCCAGCCCTCCCCCCCAGCCTGCGTGCCTGACGGTCCTCCTCGGCTCTCTCTCCCCGAGCAGGCGGGGCGGCGGCGGCGGCGGCAGAGGTGCCCAGGCTACGCGCTGCCCGTCTTCTGCGCACTGCCTGCTCCGCCTGGCTGCTTCTCGCTCGCTCGCTCGCTGCCTGGACGCCGCCGGCCGGCTCCGTCTTCTCCGAGGGCGAAGGAAGCGGAGGGGGGGGGGAGCGCGGCCAGGGCGGCCCCACCACCCGAGCGGGGCAGGTGAGTCCGGCCAAGGCGGCGAAGCTGCGGGAAGGCGAGAGGCGAAGGAGGACGCAGGCGCGCGCGCGCGGGGCAAGGCGGCTCCGGGTGGGGGAAATGTCGGGGGACCCTGCCGGCACTTGGCGCGTGGAAGGAGGACGGAGACACCGCGGTGCCTTGCGGGGTGGCGGCATCCCGTTCCCGCTGCTTGGGGCTGGAGAAGGGCAAGGCGAAGACGGTCCGGGGCGCCAGGAACGCCCCCCCCCGTCCTCCTCCTCCTCCTTTCCGCGGGACGACTTTGGTCTCCGTTTCAGGACGGGACTGTCCCGCTCGCGCTGACTTGGTCACCGCTGCCTGCCTGCCTCCAGCGCGCGTGGGTAACGTGCAGCGGGGTTTCGTGGGGATGAAAGAGAGATGAATTAGATAGATAGATGCATGGATGGATGGATGGATGGATGGATGGATGGATGGATGGATGGTGAAGGGATAAGGGAAGGAAGGAAGGAAGGAAGGAAGGAAGGAAGGAAGGAAGGGGTGCAGAAGATAGGAAGGGGTGATGGGGTAAAGGAGAGAGGGAATGAAGGAAGGAAGGGGTGCAGAAGATAGAAAGGGGTGATGGGGTAAAGGAGAGAGGGAGGGAAGGAAGGGAGGGAATGGTCCAGAAGATAGGAAGGGGTGATAGGGTAAAGGAGAGAGGGAGAGAAGGAAGGAAGGAAGGAAAGAAAGAAAGAAGGGGTCTGGGAGATAAGAAATGGGTGATGGGGTAAAGGAGTGAGGGAAAGAAGGAAGGATGGAAGGAAGGGGTCCAGAAGATAGAAAAGGGGTGAAGGGATAAAGGAGAGAGGGAGAGAAGGAAGGAAGGAAGTAAAGAAAGAAAGAAGAAAGAAGAAGGAAGGAAGGAAGGAAGAAGGGAGGGAGGGAGGAAGAAAGAAAGAAAGAAAAGAAGAAGAAGAAAGAAGGAAGGAAGGAGGGAGGGAGGAAGGAAGGAAGAAAGAAAGAAGAAGGAAAGAAGGAAGAAAGAAAGAAAGAAGAAAGAAAGAAAGAAAGAAAGAAAGAAAGAAAGAAAGAAAGAAAGAAAGAAAAAAAGAAAAAAAGAAAAAAGAAAGAAATAAGGGGTCCGGGAGGATTGACCCCCTTGAGAATAATCTGCTAGTTGACCCTAGCTGCTTGCTGATTGTTATGTTTGTAATAACAACCCACTAGGCTAATGTTTTAATGCACCCCCCCCCCTTCACCATTTATTGTCTCACTTTGGGCTGGAGGTGGAGGTGGGGGGCTTTAAGGCAGAGATTCTCTGTGAGAGATGCTTGCTTGCCAGTGGTCTGTAGGCTTGTGTTGGAAGGGAGCCTAAGCATTGCTTCAGGACCCATCATGGTGAGAAGAAAGCTTTCACTTCAAAGTTGGTGGGCTTTGGATACCACATGTTACTGTTCAAAATACAGCGAGGTTCAGAGAACCACAGAAATCCCGTGTCTCCTGGCCCTTGACTCTGACAGGAGACAATCACCAAAGAGGCTTCATGTTGTCCACTTAAGAGGAGGCTTTTGTGTGCACCAAATTGTGATCTCTTCTTTCCGTAATGGATTGCATCTCAGGCTTTCCCCTCCCAATTGCAATGTTTATATCCCTTCTACATTTTCTGTAGGAGACGATTGGACAATTTTTTCCCCTTTTTTTCTTTTATTCAGTTTGTCGAACATGTACAAGATAGCAGGTATAAGTATAAACATGGACATGAACAAAGGAAATGAGTACAAATAAATGGGGACAGTAGGGCAGGGACGGTAGGCACACACTAGTGCGCTTATGCACACCCCCTTTACGGACCTCTTAGGAATGTCCACGGTAGACAGTTTAAGATTGAAGCTGTGAGGGTTTGAGGATGTAAAATCAGGTAGAGCATTCCAGGCGTTGACCACTCTGTTGCTGAAAACATATTTCCTGCAATCGTATTTGGAGCTGTTTACTTTGAGTTTGTATCTATTGTTTGCCCGAGTATTATTGCGGTTGAAGCTGAAGTAGTCGTTGACAGGTAGGACGTAGTAGCAGACAATTTTGTGTACTACGCTTAGGTCAGACCGTAGGCGGCGTAGTTCCAGATTGTCCAAGCCCAAAATTTCGAGCCTGGTGGCATAAGAGATGCTATTGCGAGCAGAGATTGTCAAGGAATCTCGACAATTTCTTGATAAATGTCAAGGAAGAGATTATGATCAGGATAATTTTCATCAAAGAGATATAAATCCATGCCTGGTGGTGGTTTTTTTTGTTTCCCTTTCTCCATGCCATAAAGCATGGGGATAAATCAAGTTTATGTAATAGGAGTATTCTGTTTAACTGCCTCTCTCTATCAGTGGGATGCAAGGATGAGAGTCAAGGTATAGCAAAGCAGCAGGAGGGTCACAAGAGGGTCTTTATTGATTCTTGCAGTAGAAGAAGAAAGAAGAAGAGGTGAAGTTATGATGTGAGTTCATCTCACATCTGGGTTCCTCTGTCGATTAATGAAATAGCATTGTAGCAAAAGAGAGAGATGGAAGGTTTTTATTTCTCTGTGCAACCAAAGTTTTGGTGATCACTACAAGTTTACTAGTCCAATTTCTCCAGTCTGGTGTCCCCTAAATGGGTTAATTCAACTCCCTTGTCATCACGTAGCTTATCATCGAGAACAACTTAAATGTAATAGGTTGAGGAAACATCAGCACTCTTTATGTGTGAATGTGGATTTTAGATGCAATGGATCCTAATGGAAAAGTTCAAGTCATAAGGGGACTTTAGAAGTTGCGGATGCTTCATTCCTGGAGGTTTTCAAGAAGAGACTTGTCACTTGTCACAAATTGTAGAGGGTCCCCTGCTTGAGCAAGGGGTTGGACTAGATGACCTTCACGGTCCCTTCCAGCTCTATTCTGATGGATTGATGGGCTCTGTTTTTTCAACTGTTTACTTTTTTGCTTTACTAAAAGCTATATTTTTTACCCAAAGAGAAAAACGTAAGATATTGTAGATCTGTGTTAATCTACTTTGGCACCCTTAAGATGTGTAGACTTCCAACTTTCAGACTGACTGAGGAATTCTGGGAGTTGAAGGCCATACATCTTGAAGGTGTTGAGATTGAGAAACATTGATTTTTTTAGAATACCACGTGAAACATTTTGGAGTGATTGGACTAAGAGTTGCGAGGTTCTGATTCAAATTTCTCCTCTGCTCTAGAGGCTCACTCAGTAAATTTGAACCAGTCCAAGTCCAAAGCCAGGAAGAAAACTGCATTTTAGTTAAAGTGAATGCAGATAGCCCTCGACATATGACCACAATTGAGCCAAAAAATTCTGTTGCTAAGTGTTGCTAAGTGAATTTTGCCCTATTTTACCATCTTCTTTGTCACGTTTGTTAAATGAATCACTGCAGTTGTTGAATTAGTAGCGTGGTTGTTAAATGAATCTGTCTTCTTTGCTTGTCAGAAGGTTGCAAAAGTTAATCTCATGACTTTGGGACACGGCAGCCGTCATAAATATGAGTCAGTTGCCAAGCATCTGAATTTTGATCACCTGACCATGGGGATGCTGCAACAGTCATAAGTGTGAAAAATGGTCATAAGTCACTCTTTTCGGTGCCTTTGTAACCATGAGTGGTCACTAAACGAACCGTTGTAAGTCGAGGACCACCTAAAAACAAGAGAATTCCATTCAGTTTGAGTTAAAAGGGAGATTTTTACTTGCTCGATGTTATAATGGAAAGATATAAAAATAGTCATCAGGGCTCTAAGCCCATCATGAAAGATGCCAATTAACTCAGCCAGATGTAATTTTCAAACTTCTGTTTGTTCTTAGATTTGTGCTTCCTTCTGGATCAGGAAATGATCATTTACCTGTACCCAGTTGGGAGACCTTTTGACTTGGGGAAATAGAGGCCACAGAGAAAAAAAGAATTCTTTTATTTGGTTATATGCATTTAGAATTGTGGCATTTTGTCCAAGAGAATAGAATGGAATGGAATGGAATAGGAATAGGATAGGAAAGGATAGAAGCAGGAATGGAATAGGAATAGAATAGAATAGAATAGGAGTAGGAGTAGGAGTAGGAATAGGAATAGAAGTAGGAGTAGGAATAGAATATGAATAGGGATAGGGATAGGGATAGAAATAGAGTAGGAATAGGAATATAATATAATAGAGTAGGAGTAGGGATAGGGATAGGGATAGGGATAGGGATAGGAATAGGAATAGGAATAGGAATAGAATAGAAATAATAGAATAGAATAGAATAGAATAGAATAGAATATAGAATAGAATAGAATAGAATAGAATAGAATAGGAGTAGGAATAGGAGTAGGAGTAGGAGTAGGAGTAGGAGTAGGAAAGAATAGGATAGGATAGGATAGGATAGGATAGGATAGGATAGGATAGAAGTAGGAATGGAATAGGAATAATAAAATAGAATAGAGTAGAAAAAGAATTCTTTATTCGCCAAGTGTGATTGGACACACAAAGAATTTGTCTTCAGTGCATAAACTCTCAGTGTACATAAAAATACATTAATCAGGAATCATAAGATACAACACTTAGTGATAGTCATAGGATACTAAATAAGCAATCAACATAAATCATTCTAGAAAACTAAATAAAGCAACATAAATTGGAAAGATACCAGCAACAAAATTATAGTCATAAATAGAAAATGAGCTAGGTAATAGGAAGGATGAGAAGAAGAATAGTACTTAGTAAATAGTTTGACAGTGTTGTGGGGATTAATTGTTTAGCAGAGTGATGGCATTCGGGGAAAACCCGTCCTTGTGTCTAGTTGTTCTGTTGTGCAGAGTCCTATAGTGTCAGAAGTTGAAACAATTTATGTCCAGAATGTGGGGAGGTCTGTAGATATTTTCACAGCCCTCTTTTTGACTCATGCAGTGAACAGGTTCTCAATGGAAGGCAGGTTGGTAGTTAATGTTGGCCTTGGGGGGGGGGGGGGAAACAATTCACACAACATCTAAGGATTTCTCCATGCTGCGGACATAATCTATGAATTGTTCCATTTTTTTGTCCAGATTGCTTTGCTCAGATGCTCAATAAAAATACCCTGTCAAAAAAGTCTTTTAAACTTGCATGATGCCAAGATGTGTTGAGCCTGCGAAAGCACTGAACAATAAATGAGATTGAAGCAGCATGAAGAAAATCCTTTGGTGGCAAAATCAGTAGGAATTACTGGGGGTGGGTGGGTAGGTGGGAACACACACCTGGCAGTTTGATTACTTTTGGCATTTTCAAATGTGACAGTCTGCGTCTCTCTTGGTTTGGGTTGCAAAGTGCTCTGTTGAGATTTCCCACTTTTTTGGTGCTTTAAAAAACAAACAAACCTGTGTGATATGCAAATTTCTGTTCATTTCCCCCTTTTAAAAAACCAGCTCTTTTACAAGGATTAAGGGAATAGTTTCTTTCCTCAGCTCGCCTCTCCAGTCCTAGATTTCTAAATTTTGGGGTTTTTTTCTGCCAATTATTTGAGTTCAGAATTTAAGTTTGAGGATGAAAAAACGAGGGATATAGGCAAAACTAGGCAATAGATAGAGACAAAAGATAGATGAGAGAGAGAGAGAGAGAGAGAGAGAGAGAGAGAATAGATAGATAGATGATGATGATAGATAGATAGATAGATAGATGATAGATAGATAGATAGATAGATAGATAGATAGATAGATAGATGATAGATAGATAGATAGATAGATAGATGATAGATAGATAGATAGATAGATAGATAGATGATAGATAGATAGATAGATAGATAGATGATAGATAGATAGATAGATAGATAGATGATGATGATAGATAGATAGATAGATAGATGATAGATAGATAGATAGATAGATAGATAGAGGCAATAGATAGATACAAAAGATAGATGAGAGAGAGAATAGATAGATGAGAGATAGATGATAGATGATAGATAGAGACAAGAGACAAAAGATAGATGATAGAGAGAGAATAGATAGATAAGAGATAGATAGATAGATAGATAGATAGATAGATAGATAGATAGATAGATAGATGATAGATAGATAGATGATAGATAGATAGATGATAGATAGATAGATAGATAGATAGATAGATAGATAGATAGATAGATGATAGATAGATAGATGATAGATAGATAGATAGATAGATAGATAGATAGATAGATAGATAGATAGATGATAGATAGAGGCAATAGATAGAGACAAAGGATAGAGAGAGAGAATAGATAGATACAAAAGATAGATGAGAATAAATAGAGATAGATTGATAGACAGACAGACACAATAGATAAAGACAGAAGATAAATGATAGAGAGAGAGAGAGAGAGAGAGTAGATAGATGATAGATAGATAGACAGACAGATAGAGATAATAGATAGAGACAAAAGATAAATGATAGAGAGAGAGAGAGGATATATAGAGATAGACAGACAGATAGAGACAATAGACAGAGACAAAAGATAAATGGAAGATAGAGAGAGAAAGAGAATAGATGATAGATAGATAGATAGATAGATAGATAGATAGATAGATAGATAGATAGATAGATGATAGATAGATAGATAGATAGATAGATGATAGATAGATAGATAGATAGAGAAAATAGATAGAGACAAAAGATAGATGATAGAGAATAGATAGATAGATAGATGATAGATAGATAGATGATAGATAGATAGATAGATAGATAGATAGATAGATAGATAGATAGATAGATAGGGCAATAGATAGAGACAAAAGATAGATGAGAGAGAGAGAATAGATAGATAGATAGTCTAGGCTCTGATTGTTCCCTTGACATCCTCCTGTAGAACATTGTCCCAAGGTTTGCTCTCTTTCCTTTGCCTAGGTCACCAGCTCCAATGGGAAATGGTTCGGTGAAACCCAGGTACTTGCGGCGTTCGGTCAGCCATGTCGGAAGCTGTCCTTTTGGTTGTTCCAGTTGTGGCAAGGTCCTGAAAGACCAGGGGTTGAGCATCAGCACGATCACCGGAGCAGCCGATCTTCTGAGAAACAAGATCTGGGAGCTGGAGAAAGAGCTGAAGAGGCAGGAGGAAGAGTTGCACGAGAGGAGCTACCACATCTTGGAGCTTCAGGAGCAGCTGGCCAAGCAAACGAAGACCATCGGAGACCTCACCGAAGAGCTGAAATGTAAATGCGTCCAACTGAACAAGCTACAAGATGTCGTGGTCACTCAAGGGACAAATCCTTTCCTTTTCCCCAGCCTCACAGAGATCCCCAGGGCCAGCCAGGCGGCAGGCAGCAACAGGAGAAGGGGCGCAAAAGAAGGGGTGTCAGCAGAGCCAACTACCCGGACATATGACCTAACGGAGCAACCTCGCTTTTCTTTCGAAAAAGCCCGTGTCCGAAAGGCCTCCAGGTGAGCATGTTTCTCCTTCAGGCTTACATAAGATGGGGGAATCGGTGTGCTTAGCACATCATGTTGTGCATTGACCAGAATGATTACTCAGGCTGACTCTAGCCAGCTGCTGTCATAATATGAAAAATCAGTTGCAGTCTTTTTCTTTCTTTCCGTTTATCTTTCGGCTGCCTTTCGAGGCCGGCTTTTCCACTCTGGTCCTAGGAGGGCATCTTAGGATCCATCTGGGCAGGAGTGCATGTGTGTATGTGATACAGAAATGTAGTGCAATGGACATCGAAAGCTACCGTATTTTTCGGACTGGAGTATAAGATGCACCAAGATTTTGAAGAAGTAATTTTTTTAAAAAAAGATTTTGCACTCTGCAGGCCTCCCAAACCCTATGCATGCCTCGTTTATTTGTGAAAAATGGGGCACGTAGAGAGTTTGAGAGGCCTGCAAAGTGCTCCTGGGGGCTGGGGGAGCAAAAACAAGCAAAAAATGGCCCGTTCTTGTGAAAAACGGGCCAGCTTTTTGCCCCCCCAAAATGGACATGCATATGCTTTGGGAGGCTTGTAGAGTGCTCCTGGGGGCTGGGGAGGGCAAAAAACGACCTGTTTTTCACTCGTTTTTGACCTCCCCAGCCCCCAGGAGCACTCTACAAGCCTCCCAAAGCATATGCATGTCCATTTTTGTGAAGGGGTGGGGTTTCGGGAGGCCAAAAATGCTCGTTTATATAAGATGCACCCAGATTTTTACCCTCTTTTTTGGTGGGAAAAGGTGCGTCTCCGAAAAATACGGTAGTTTGCATGTAACAAGCCATGATGCTGTGTGTTTGGGGGATTCTGTCTGCCCATTAGGGCCAAGGATTAGGAACAAAGGCTTCTTAACACATGTTGGGTTGAAAACCCCCAGTATATGATATCAGCTTTTGTCTTGTAGTATTAGATGGAATGGTGTTTCTTTTTAAAAAAAACTTTCTCAAGTAGTTTCTATATGATGGATGTAATTTAAGTCCTGGGCCCACTGTTAAATCGTAGGTTGCATATTTAGAGTTCTAAAAGGAGTCCTTGTTGCCCTCTGAGTTTGGTTGTTTTCTGGCAGACGTTTCATTCCCCAATGCACTGGTGGTGTTACCTAGTTTGGATAATGAAACATCTGCCATAAAACAACCAACCTCAGAGGGCACCAAGGACCTCTTGTTTCAACCCCGATGTACAAATATTCTGTTTTACTGGTTCTGAAATTCTTTCCACATCGGCATAGTGTGTCCGTCCATCCATCCATCCATCCTTCCATCCATCCATCCATCCAATCATCCATCCATCCATCCTTCCTTCCTTCATTCCATCCAACCATCCATCCATCCATCCAATCATCCTTCCTTCCTTCCTTCCTTCCTTCCTTCCTTCCTTCCTTCCTTCCATCCATCCATCCATCCATCCAACCTTTCATCCATCCATCCATCCAATCATCCATTCATCCTTCCTTCCTTCCTTCCTTCCTTCCTTCCTTCCTTCCTTCCATCCATCCATCCATCCATCCAACCATCCATCCATCCATCCATCCTTCCTTCCTTCCATCCATCCATCCTTCCTTCCTTCCATCCATCCATCCATCCATCCATCCATCCATCCATCCATCCATCCATCCACCCATCCATCCATCCAATTTTGTGGATGCCAAACTCCCTAAACTTCTGAGTGGTTTATTTATTGAATGAATGAATGAAATACATATATAGATATGAGAGCTTACGCACCGGAAACAAATTCCTTATGTGTCCAATCATACTTGGCTTGTACTTTTTTATGATTTATATTGTTCTGTTGTTTCCTAGTATGATTTGATTGCTTATTAGTAACCCATGACTATCAATGAGTGCTGCATCTTATGAGTCTTGATGAATGTATTTTTCTCCTCTCTTTTTTCTTCTCCCCGCCCCCTTTATGTGCACTGAGAGCATATGCACCACAGATAAATTCTTTGTGTGTCCAATCACACTTGGCCAATAAAGAATTCTGTTCTGTTTTATTCCGTTCCATTCCATTCCATTCCATTCTATTTTCTATTCTATTCTATTCTATTCTATTCTATTCTATTCTATTCTATTCTAGTCTAGTCTAGTCTAGTCTAGTCTAGTCTAGTCTAGTCTAGTCTAGTCTATTTTCTATTCTATTTTCTATTCCATCCATTCATATTCTATTCTATTCTACCCTATCCTACCCTATAACATACATACATACATACATACATTCTGTGAAAGAGATTCGTTGCCTGCAAGGAAGCATTTGTTCTCTGAGGACCTTGCCTCTGTAACTGCATAAGAGGAGAGAGACTTGGGATGAAAAGAAGAAAGCAGGGAGAAGAGCTCATTGTTCAGGCTGGTGCACAAAAGCTGTTGCCAGTTCTTAAATGTAAAACTGACTACTTTATAAATGGCTCTTCCAAATGAAGAAACCGTGGGCTGTTTTTGCTTTAAGGTCCAGGGGAGTCGTTCTAAATGTGGGCCTCATTCTTTGTGCTTTCATTCTGCTCCCTGTGAAGATTTTCTTCTCTCTTTTTTTGCCAATGGAATCGGTCTGTGTCTTTGCAACTTAAGATAATTGTGGCGCATGGACACATTAGGCTTGTTTTTGTAGCTGATGCCTGCAATGGAGCACAAGGAGGAAAAAAAAACAACACCAAATATTATCCCAGGCTTAGAAATGCTGTTCAACCAATGCCATTCCCAAGTAAAAAAAAAAAACTGACTTCCAACAACAAAGCTAGGCAGCTTCTACAAAGTGCCGTTTTCTTCTTCTTGTTCTCTACATTTCTCATTGATGCACAAATTTAAATAGAGGCTAGAGGAAAAGTACAATTATTAAAATGACGAGAACTTGATTAAGATGCTGCCCTGCCGTGTACCATGGCACACAGTTGGTGATATTCTTTTCTGCTCTTCCTTTTCATCCTATCTCCTGTTCTTCTAGCACAGCATGTTCAACCTTGGCAACTTTTAAAATATGTGGACTTCAACTCCCAGAATTCTCCTACCAGCAATGTTGGCTGGGGAATTCTGCGAGTTTTAAAAAAAAAAGCACTTTAAAGTTACCAAGGTTGAAAAACACTGCAAGTAGTCCTTGACTTACGATCACCATTGAGTCCAAAATTATTGTTGCTAAATGAGACAGTTGTTAAGTGAGTTTCACCCTATTTTACGACCTTTCTTGCCACAGTTGTTAAGTGAATCACTGCAGTTGTTAAGTTAGTAACAACGTTGAGATGTTGAGGTTGAGAAACATTGATTTTTTAGAATATCATGTGAAACATTTTGGAGTGATTGGACCAAGAGTTGGGAGGTTCTGATTCAAATTCCCTCTCTGCTCTAGAGGTACACTCAGTAAATTTGAACCAGTCAAGGTCCAAAGCCAGGAAGAAAACTATATTTTAGTTAAGGTGAATACAGGTAGTCCTCAACTTACGACCACAATTGAGCCAAAAATTTCTGTTGCTAAGTGAGACACTTGTTAGGTGAATTTTGCCCTATTTCGCTACCTTCTTTGTCTCATTTGTTAAGTGAATCACTGCAGTTGTTAAATTAGTAACACGGTCATTAAGTGAATCTGGCTTCCCCATTGACTTGCTTGTCAGAAGGCTGCAAAAGGGGATCACATGACCACAGGACACTGTAACCGTCATAAATATGAATCAGTTGCCAAGCATCCAAATTTTGATCACGTCAAAATTCCTCATCACCATGGGGATGCTACAATGGTCGTAAGTGTGAAAAACAGTTGTAAGTCACTTTGCTCTTATAACTTTGGACAGTTGCTCAACAAATGGTGGTAAGTCGAGGACTACTTGCATTCTAGAAGCTTTGTTCTTTCAAGGTTTCAAGATGTGGTTGCTACATTTTAGACATCTCCTTGCAGGCTACCTATTGGGTGGTGGGCTTCAGTAGGCAAGAACCAGACCAGCATAGTTGCAACAGCATTTATTGATTCACAAATGAAACTGAGGAACTGCAGGCAAATGCCCGTGATTTATATTCTAGGCCCACAGGGCCTTAACCAATCATAGAACTAGAAAAAGCCCACCCAAATATAAATGTTCTACATTTCCCTCCAAAACAGTTGGGGTCATCTAAAGGTTAGTTTCACTTTAGCACAGTTAACAGTTAGGGTCATCTAAAGGTTAGTTTCACTTTGGCACAGTTAACAGTTAGGGTCATCTAAAGGTTAGTTTCACTTTGGCACAGTTAACAGTTAGGGTCATCTAAAGGTTAGTTTCACTTTAGCACAGTTAACAGTTAGGGTCATCTAAAGGTTAGTTTCACTTTAGCACAGTTAACAGTTAGGGTCATCTAAAGGTTAGTTTCACTTTGGCACAGTTAACACAACTATATGCATTCAGTACACTACACTACCCATCAGAAAACCTGTACAGATAGCCCTCAACTTACACAGTTCTTTTAGTGACCGTTCAAAATTACAACGACACTGAAAAAAGTGACTCACGACTATTTTTCACACTTACGACCATTGCGGCATCCCCATGGTCACCGGATTTACATTTGGGTGCCTGAAAACTGACTCATATTTATGACGGTTGCAAACCAGATTCACTTAACCAACCGTGTTACTAATTTAAGAACTGCGAGGGTTCACTTAACAAATGTGGCGAGAAAAGTTGCAAAATGGGGCAACACTCACTTAACGAATTTCTCAGTGAGCAACATAGATTTTGAGCTCAATTGTGGTTGCATGTTGAGGACTACCTGTATTGAACTCAAAAGCTGGTTCTAAGTGAAGTCCTGGTCTGCACCACAAAATAAGAGATCACCCATCAAAAGGGCAGGCGGACATATGTTATTGTTTTTTTAAATTATAGATGTGTTAGACTTGTGAGAACAAACTTCTGGTCTGAATAAATATTTAATCTGCTCCTGCAAGTTTTAGTTCTGAGAGATGATACTCTGCCAGAATTTGACACTGGAACTGACAATCATTTTATTAGGCTTTTAAGTCAGATTGGGGCAACCAGCAGTCCGTATGACATGTCAAGATTCAGACCCGTTTTATGCAGCTGTGCCAACCTTCCCTGATGACTGAACTTTGGTGACACGATTTCCTGCCGTTTTAAGGCAGGAAGTACATGAATGTTGAATCCCAAGCTTTGAAATAGGCTTGACATCATTCAAACAATAAGTCCTCAATAGAACGGAATGGAATGGAAGAGGAAGAGGAAAGAATAGAGATAGGAATAGAATAGGAATAGGGTAGGATAGGATAGAATGAAATGAAATGGAATAGAAATAGGAATAGGAAAGAATAGAATGGGGATGGGATGGGATGGAATGGAATAGAATAACAGAGTTGGAAGGGACTTTCGAGGTCTTCTAGTCCAACCCCCTGCTTAGGCAGAAAACTGTATAACATCTCAGACAAATGTTGTCCAATCTCTTAGAAACTTCCAGTGTTGGAGCATTCACAATTTCGGGAGGCAAATTGTTCCACCGGTTAATTGTTCTAACTGTCAGGAAATTTCTCCTTAGTTCTAAGTATATATGAACAATGTGCCATCCGTAATGAATATACATGCCCCAGGATCATGTTGAGTAGGTGCCCGGGGACCAAAGGTTTATTCTTCAAAGCTTTCAAACGTGTGCTGGAGACCATCGTCCGGGAAATTCTCTCTTCCAAAATTTGTGTACTGGACTGTTCTATGTGAACAATGCAGTAGCTCAGTTGTTAAGACACTGGGCCTGTTGCCTGGAAAGCTGGCAGCCCAGGTGGGAAACCTGAGCACCATGCAATGGATGAGCTCCCCTCTTCTCCCTGGCTGCTGCCAACCTAGCATGCAAATGTGAGTAGATAAATAGGTACTACTTCGGTGGGAAGGTAACAGCGCTCCGTGATGTCATTCTGGCCACATGATCGTGGACATGTCTTCGGACAAAGTTGGCTAGTGGCCTTGACACACAGGCAAGCAGGGTCCCCTCTAGTCTGCAACGACTAGTGGAGTAAAATCCGGAGGGCCTCCTTTACTTTAAAGATAAAGGTTCCCCTCGCACATATGTCCTAGTCGTTCCCGACCCTAAGGGGCAGTGCTCCTCTCTGTTTCAAAGCCGAAGGGCCAGTGCTGTCCGAAGACATTCGAACCACCACCGACCTCCGTTCCTTCCGTCAAAAGTTAAAGACTCACCTGTTTCAATCAGCTGGCCTGGCACTCTCTTAGTTTTACCTCCCGGGGATTTATTTTAATTGGGTTTGGGTTTTAATTGGGGATGTTTTTAAGGTTTTAACTGCTTTACTTTAAGATACAGTCTTCTAACCTCCTCATTTAATTTAAGATTTGTGTATTTATATTTATTCCTATGTATTTGTGTTTTAATTTGACTGTACACCGCCCCGAGTCCCTTTCGGGAGAGGGGGCGGTCTAGAAATCTAAATAAAGTAAAGTAAGTAAGTAAAGATGTCTCCGTGGTCATGTGACTGGCATGGCTAAACCCTGAGGGCGCACAGAACGCTGTTAACTTCCCACCAAAGGTGCTTCCTATTTTTCTACTTCCATTTTTATATGCTTTCGAATTGCTCGGTTGGCCGAAGCTGAGACAAGTAACGGGAGCTCACTCCATTACGCAGCAGTAGGGATTCAAACTGCCAAACTGCTGACCTTTCTGATCGACAAGCTCAGCATCTTAGCCACTAAGCCACTACGTCCTTCACTTTACTGTTCTATATATTGTATTTATATGGCTCCTGGTCATGTAGCTTTTAGTTGTTAACTAGGGTGTTGATTGTGTCATCCCCCTCCCCATTAAATTTGGCCCTTGTTTACATCCCCACCTCTGGTTTAAGACAAACTGCAGTTGGTCGGGAGCAGGTCAAGAGTTAGGCAATAATCATTTCCAGTTTTTTAGCAGCTACGTGGGTAAGAAGCCTAAATATTAGCTGCCTTCTGTGACACATAATGATAATTTTTCCGTGTTGTTATGGAAACAGGTGATAACTCTTATGGGTCAGTGTGTGGTATACGCAGCTCCCAAGGAGAAAGGAACTTTTGAGAGTTTATATAAATGAAACCCATAAGGAATTTGGCCTCCGTGAGAAGGAAATAGAGACCGCAGAGAAAAGGGAAGCGGGATTGAAAACAGCCAGCAGTCTCCTTGCCTTCCTTCTTGGATGTCTATCAAGAATGCAAAGCCTAAAGATATTTTTAAAAAGGGAGTTACCCTTTCTTTGAATGCAACAGTATTAAATGCATAAGTGGTATTCAGCCGGTTCTGTCCGGTTCTGGTGAACTGGTAGTGGAAATTTTGAGTAGTTCGGAGAACCGGCAAATGCCACCTCTGCCTGACTCCGCCCCCCTCTATTTGCTGCCTTCCGAGTCCCAGCTGATCGGCATCCCAGCTGATTGGCTGGGTCTTCTTTTGTTGCCCTGCACAGGAGAACACAGCTGGAAAGGAGGTTAGTGGGTTAGGGAGGGAATGGGGATTTTGCAGTATCCTTCCCCCAGGAGAGGGGAGGGAATGGGGATTTTGCAGTATCCTTCCCCTGGAGTGGGGAGGGAATGGGGATTTTGCAGTATCCTTCCCCTGGAGTGGGGAGGGAATGGGGATTTTGCAGTATCCTTCCCCTGGAGTGGGGAGGGAATGGGGATTTTGCAGTATCCTTCCCCTGGAGTGGGGAGGGAATGGGGATTTTGCAGTATCCTTCCCCCAGGAGTGGGGAGGGAATGGGGATTTTGCAGTATCCTTCCCCAGGAGAGGGGAGGGAATGGGGATTTTGCAGTATCCTTCCCCCAGGAGTGGGGAGGGAATGGGGATTTTGCAGTATCCTTCCCCCAGGAGTGGGGAGGGAATGGGGATTTTGCAGTATCCTTCCCCCAGGAGTGGGGAGGGAATGGGGATTTTGCACTATCCTTCCTCTGCCACGCCTAACAAGCCACACCATGCCCACCAAGCCACGCCCACCGAATCAGTAGTAAAAAAGATTTTGAATCCCACCACTGATTAAATGTGAAAAAAAATACTAACGGCGAGATGAGATATTTATGCTTTGTCCTATGGGCCCCTTTGACAATTTGATTAAAAAAAGCAACCAGCTCTATAGGCATTGGACAGTCTGTTCAGCATAAAACCATTATATTTATCGCTGAGAGGAAGCTGACGGTTTCTGGCTTTTCCAACATCAGAGATTGAGAAAAAATGTCTACAAACACTAAGCCCGCAGGGAAGCAGTGATTATAACAGATAACAGCTTCATTCACTCCTAAATATTGAGTTTGAGACTTCTAGAAGGTCAGGATGGTCCATGACTAGCTATTGTGATCATGTGTGTGTGTGTGGGGATTTTCTCACAACCTCCCAATCACCTCTTTTTTCCTGTCATGTCCCAACGGCGTTGTCTTCATCTCATCTCATCTCTCATGTCATCTCTCATCTCTCTTCTCATCACACTCATCCCTAGCCTATGGGAGGAGATAGTTTCAGTTGTCCTTAGCTGTCCTAGTGTGACAGTGTTTTCTTCTATATGGAACAGAGTGGAATGGAATGGAATGGAATGGAATGGAATAGAATTCAAACCTAATGAGGAAGGAAGGACTCACTGGAGAAGAGCCTAATGCTGGAAAAGATAGAGGGCAAAAGAAGAAGGGGACGACAGAGAATGAGGTGGCTGGATGGAGTCACTGAAGCAGTCGGAGTGAGCTTAAATGGAATCCAGAGGATGGTAGAGGACAGGAAGGCCTGGAGGAACGTTGTCCATGGGGTCGCGATGGGTTGGACATGACTTCGCAACTAACAACAGCAACATCAACAAGAATAGAATAATAGAATAGAATAGAATAGAATAGAACAGAATAGAACAGAACAGAACATATGGAATGGAATGCAGTAGAATAGAATGGAACAGAACAGAATAGAGCAGAAAAAAAAATATTTGACCAAATGTGGTTAGACACACAAGGACTTTGTCTCCAATGCAGAAGCTCTCAATGTACATGGAAAGCAACAGAGTAATAATAATCATAATAATATTAAGAGGAGGTAGTAAAGAAGATAAGGATAATAATACTACTACTATAACTGTAGTACATGGGTAAACGTACAGAGAGACATTAGATAGTACTGTGAGGATTAGGTGATTGGCAGAGTGATGGCACAAGGGAAAAAAAAATGTCTCCATGTCTAGCTGTTTTGGCATGCAATGCCCTGTTAGTGGCGTCCCGAAGGGAGGAGTTGAAACAATTTACTGTATTTTTCAGACTATAAGACGCACCAGAATATAAGGCGCACCATGATTTTGAAGAGGTAAATTAAAAAAACAAAGTTTTTGCACTCTGCAGGCCTCCCAAACCCTCTGCACGCCTCGTTTTTTGCAAAAAAAAAAGAAAAAAAAAAAGGCCATGCATAGTTTTGGGAGCTGATAACTGTCAGACGGGCCTGGCCCCATCTCTCCCTCCGACACAGAGCCCTCATCAGAGCCTTTTCCAGACTCCAGGACTGGCCCATGTTCCTCCCCAACCTCCCCACTATCTGAGTCTGCTACCAGTTCTGCTGGCTGCTGGTGAGCCACAACAGGCAGTGAAGAAACACCTTTAGTTGTCACTCACAATTGTTCTGTCCAAATGACAACCAAATAGCCTTCTGGAATTCCCAGCAATCACCCAGACTAGGAATGATGGATGCCATTGTATTCCACACCTGGAATGTGCAATGTGAGGGAAGTCCATTATATCTCTACTTCCTTATGGTGAAGCATTCTGAGTTTGATACGTGTTGATCTTTGTTCCTGGAAGGTGAGCTGTGGGCGTGGAGAAAGGCCACAGAAGGTCACAGCTGAGATTTAAAAGCCAATAAACACCCTGAGGCACTTCCGATGTTTTCCATGCAGTTAGTGACACTGACCGACCTTTGTGCTTAGAAATTTGCAACCTCTCTTAGATCTTCACACAACTCCTTTTCGCTCTGGTCATCTTAAGAATCAACTCTCTTCCACATTACGGTATTTTTCAGAGTATAAGACACACCTTTTTCTCTCAAAAAAGAGGGTGAAAATCTGGGTGCACCTTATACACTGAATACAGCATTTTTGGCCTTCCAAAACCCCACCCTCTTTGCAAAAATGGCCATGCATAGCCTTTAGGAGACTTCCAGAGTCCTCCGGGGGGCTGTAGATGGCAGAAATGAGCGAAAAACGGGCTGGTTTTTGCTCATTTTTGCCCCCCTCCAGCCCTCAGGAGCATTCTATAAGCCTCCTAAAGGCTATGCATGCCCTTTTTTGATGAAAAACGGGCTATTTTTAGGAGGTCCGCAGAGTGCAGAAACGTTTTTTAAAAAATTTGCCTTTTCAAAATCTTGGAGCGTCTTATACTCCGGTGCTTCTTATACTCCGAAAAATATGGTAACTCTTGTGCAAAGGTGAAAAAGTCTCTGGATTATTTTCCCCCAAACACAGAAAAGAACAAAACTCAAGTTTTATGACTTGTTTATTAACATAGTGTTGCAATTCTTACTTCTGCTTAAGTCTTAGAGGAGCTTTTCTGTCATCCTATTGTCACATTCCCAGGGCAGTTTAAAGAAGACAAGGAGAAATATGAACCCATACTCAAAATATAGACGCTTTAACGTCAGCATGATAAAGCAGCCAGCGTGACTAACATTCTAATGACAAGTGTGGGAAAATAAAATGGGAGATTTTGTGTGTCATCACAAAAGTAAACCTTCTCTACTTCCACATGGGATGATGAGGCTACAAGAGAAAAGTCTTAATGTGCCAAATGGAGGGACCAACAGAAGATGAACGTATGCGTAGCTCAGCTCTGAATTGTGATGTTCTTAGGTAATCTCTGAGCTTGGTTGTTTGCTTCCGGACATTTTACTACCCAAGTGGGTAATATCATCAGTGATATTGTATGGAGGAAGTTTATTCAGCAGACATCTTGGTTCGTTACAAGGTCATACGGGAATATACATTCCTTGCCTTCCTGTAGTGTATATAATGTTACCTGATAACCTGGCGTTGCCCGGGTATTTATTTATAGGGGGGAAATGTCTGGACCAAACGTAATTTCTAAAGTTGGATTTTCCACCTTACCAGAGGGAGCCCCCTTGTGTAATACTGTGAAGCTGTTACCATGGCAACTCCACTCCGCTGTACAGTAGAAGCCATTTTATGGCAGTACAGTAGAAGTATTATTAGATAATCTCAGATGTCTACACAACACAGTCGGTCTTAAATCAGAAGAGTTTCATTCCCCCAACAACTTAAAACTAATATATACCAAGTACCACTAACTCATCACAAAATTTCCAGAACCGTAAAGCCCACAAACTTGAAATTTGGTACATGTGTTCCTCTTGGCTTCTAGGTGCTTGCTAAGAAAGGATTTTTCGAAATGACCATCAGATCATTAGTATTTCTTATACAGTAATTAACACACTCTGATGCTAAGGAGTTCTACTCTCCCCTCCCCACCTGAAAAGAACTCTTTTCCAACTGCCAGTTGCCTCACATTCCGTTACCTAAGTTCAAACTGGCAGACATTCCACTCCTTCACTCAGGAGCGGTCTGAGGTCCTTACAGTACTAAACGTCGGTACCTCACCAAAATGTCTACGCCTAGTTCCACCTATGGAACTGCTTCCAGACTCAAGGTGGCGGGATCAAAGTTTCCTTATGCGTTTCAATCACCGACCACCACTGAGCCAATAGATTGTGAACCAAATTTCTCCTGCATAGCCCAATCACATAGTTTTGTCACAAAGCATGGGTATCTAGATAGTATTTTATAAGTAGGACCTAGAGTAATGACAGGTGTGAGCCATCAGTGCTGCAGTCCGAAGCGAAGCTATAACATTTGATTTGGAACATTCTGCTATCTGCATTGGACTAAGGGTGCATGTTTTATATACATGCCTGCTCCAAGATCACATTAATTCGGAAGGGCCGATATTATGGTCTAGAATTTCATGGCAGGCATCATTTGTCCAGGCTGGGTTGAGCTCACGAAGCAATCTTGTGTCTGATGAGAAAGGAGGAGCGAAATCACGGCTTGATCTGAAGATCTCTGATTTCTGTGTAGGAGGTTCTAGTTATTAATTATCTCAAATCTTGCATGGATCACCTGCCAGGCATGCCTCATTCAGTATCCAAGAAAGAAAACCCCCCAACTCCATTTGAGTAGAGATAAGGGTACTTTTACTGGGCATGAAATGAAAACAGCTAATGCGAAGCAAGATCTGAAGCAAAAAAGCGTGAACGTGTACATATCAAACATTTGCCCAGGACCCTCCCCCCAGTTACCCCAACCCAATGTCCAATCTGCAACTCCCAAAGGTGTCATGTGGGGTGCATCTTCAAGTGGTCTCATTCAGCTGGTATGCAGAGACAGTTGTACCTTGTCCCAGCCCAAACACGAGCCATCAACATGCGCAGAAGATGCGCAGAAGATGGTGAGAACAAAACTCCCTTCATGATAACTCCTCCAGCATGTTAACTCCTCCAGCACCTAGCAATTCCCCCTCCCCAAAATACCACGAGCCCTCACCCTCTCCATTGCTATGGCAGCCGATAGCAAGCAAGCAAAGTAGAGGCTGACATCACAATTTCTGATTATAATGGGTTGATTAGCAGGCTAGGCATATATCCTATTTGGTCTTGGCCTGTTACAGATAGTTCTCAACTTACAACAGTTTGTTTAGTGACTGTTCGAAGTTACAACGGCATTGAAAAAAGTTGGCTTGTGATTGTTTTTCACACTTAGAACCGTTGAAGTGATCGAAGTTTAGATGCTTTGCAACTGATTCATATTTATGACGGTCGAGGACTATCTCTAGTTGGAGTTTTTAATGGACATCCACTTGCCCCTAACTTTCTCTTTACTTTTCAAGACAAATGAGGCTTAAGAAGGTCTTAAGATGTTCTTTTTCTTTTCTGCGTGATTCTCTGGGTACATTGAGATCATGCTTGAAGTAACTTCACTTTGAAAATTCTCCAAGAGAATTGTCTATTTACCCTCTTTAGCTATGCTTGTGTGATTTCCTCTTTAGCAATAGCGCTTAGATTTCTATATCGCTTCACAGTGCTTTACAGTTCTCTCTAAGCAGTTTACGGAGTCAACATATTGGCCCCCAAAAATCTGGGTCCTCCCTTTACCAATCTCAATTTCATTTCAATCCTTTACCAAGGATAGAAAGTTGAGTCAACCTTGAGCTGGTCAGAATTGAACTCCTAGCTGTGAGCAAGTTAGCCTGCAATACTGCATTCTAACCATTGCACCACCACGGCTCCTAGCAATAGCACTTAGACTTATATACCGGTTAGAATTGAACTCCTGGCAGTGGGCAGAGTTAGCTTGCAATACTGCATTCTAACCATTGCACCACCACGGCTCCTAGCAATAGCACTTAGACTTATATACCGGTTAGGATTGAACCCCTGGCAGTGGGCAGAGTTAGCTTGCAATACTGCATTCTAACCACTGTGCCACCATTGCTCTTTAGTTTTGCTTCTGTTATTTCCTCATTGCCATTATTTTTCTTTTCACTACACAGGTTGGAAAGTTGTTTGACTTTTAATATAAAATCATTACTCATTGATGATACTTCTCTGGAAACCACAACGATGCCTGCGTCTTGCTTCATGAGTAAACATTTATAGAACGAAACTAAGTGCACTGGGAGGGTTTTTAATGGAGTTCATTTTTCTATATACACATTCTCTGCAGTAAATAGGTCTGCCAGTAGAAGTAAAGATTAAAAGGAGAATTGTTGGCTTGAGATAGGGGAGATAATAAGGAAGGGATCATTTGGAAAAACAAAACAACCATTCAGTTCATTGGAGTAATTTTTTTCCAAAATATTTTTTTTTAATGGAAGTTTTACAAAGGAGGTAAAAATGAACAACAACTTCTAAAAAATAAAATAACTTCTAAACAGAGAGAAAAGAAAAAGAGACAAAAGTACAGAAAGAATAAAAAGAAATAGAACAAAAAAAGCTTCAAATTTTCTTTGCAGCAAACGTAAGTACGATTACAACGCTGTGATTCCTCTGTGATTGCAAAGGAAAACCCATTCTTTCTATTATCTCGTTTTTTCCTAATCATTGAAGCCACAACTCATAAGTGCATTTTTCTCCATCGTATGCAAAAAGTCTTTAAGGGGTTTCAAGTTAATCATAAATATAGATAAAAGCAGCCCTTAATGACTGCATTTGGGCCCAAAATGTCTGTTGCTAAACAAGACAGTTGTTAAGTGAGTTTTGCCCCATTTTATGATCTTCCTTGTCACAGCTAACCGAATCACTGCGGTGGTTAAGTTAATAACATAGTTGTTAAGTGAATCTGGTTTCCCCATTGACTTTGCAAGACAGAAGGGCGTCAAGGATAATCAAATGACCCTGGGATGTTACAACCGTCATAAATACATGCCAATTGCCAAGAGTCTGGATTTTGACCATGTGATCATGAGGATACTACAACAATCATGTGTAAAAAACTGACATACGTCACTTTTTTGGGGGGGGAGGGCGTTGTAACTTTGAACACTCACTAAATGGATGGTTGTAAGTTGAGGTCTCCTTGCATTATTTTCCTTCCAGTCAAGGAAGTTCAAATGTAGCCATCACTGCAAGCTCCACCATCTTTGGAGCCTCTTCAGGGTCATGTGATCTACATTTAGCAATAGCACTTAGACTTATATACCGCTTCTCAGTGCTTTTGCAACCCTCTTTAAGAGATTTATAGAGTCAGCCTCTTGCCCCCAACAATCTGGGTCCTCATTTTACCCACCTCGGAAGGATGGAAGGCTGTCTCGACTTGGAGCCGGTCAGGATCAAACTCCTGGCAGTGGGGCAGAGTTAGTCTGCAACACTTCATTCTAACTGCTCCACCACACCTTCCTTCCTTCCTTGCCTTCCTTTCCCTCCTTCCTTTCTCCCTCCCTCCCTCCTTCGTACTTAGAAATAGCACTTAGACTTATATTCCGCTTCAGTGCTTTTACAGCTCTCTCTGAGCAGTTTACAGAGTGAGCCTCTTGCCCCCCAACAATCTGAGCCCTCATTTGACCCACCTTGGAAGGGTGGAAGGCTGTGTCAACCTTGAGCCTGGTGAGATTTGAACTGCCAAATTGCAGGCAGCCGGCAGTCAGCGGAGGTAGCCTGCAGTACTGCATTCTAACCCCTGCGCCCCCACGACTCTTGAATGCTTGGCAGCCAGCATATACGGTATATTATTTCCAGGGTCCCACGGTGATGTGATCACCATTTGTGAGCTTCCCAGCCAGTTTCCAACAAGCAAAGTTAATGGGGGAGCTGGATTCACTTAATGACCATCTGTTTTGCTTAATAACCATGGCAAAAAGTTTGTAAAATCAAATGCAACTCACCTGGGTTAGTCATAGAAATTCTGGTCCCAGTTGTCCTATGTTGAAGACTACCTTGGTTACTTTTGATGCTAAGTAGGAGACAAGGACTCAGCTACTATGCTTTGAAGGAACTCTGAGTTTCATTGTGGGGGAGGATGGAGCTAATTAAAATTGACCCTTTTCCTATTAAAATCTCTAGCCTTCCCTCTACAGCTGACTTTTTTTCCCCTCGTTTCTGTTTTATAATGGTTTGCGTACATGCGTCTTATGTGTGACAGGAAAGAAACTTTTATAAACTACATTTAAACCACATAACTAAAGAGCCTAAGGAGATTAGAACAAGGAGCCTAAGGAGCCTAAAACAATTAATCAGAACAATTAATCAGAACAATTAACAATTAAACTAGAACAATTAATCAGTGGAACAGCTTGCCTCCAGAAGTTGTGAATGCCCCAACACTGGAAGTCTTTAAGAAGATGTTGGATAGCTATTTGTCTGAAATGGTATAGGGTTTCCTGCCTAGGCAGGGGGGTTGGACTAGAAGACCTCCAAGGTCCCTTCCAACTTTACTATTGTATTGTATTGTATTGTATTGTATTGTATTGTATTGTATTGTATTGTATTGTATTGTATTGTATTGTATTGTATTGATTCTCAGTCATCCAGGTCATTGTTGTATAGGAAGTTAGCACCCACTTCTCTCCTAGGAAAATGAGATATTTTAGGAAATATTAAAAGGGCAGAATATTTCCCCTAAAATGGAAGCAGAAACTCATTCTCCCCCCCCCCCCCCCCACCTTTGTCAATGGGCCATTAAGGTCTGGGCCAGTCTATTCTACATAACAAAGATCTATCTACTTATGCAGAGCCATAAGAGGAATTGCCCAAAGCCCCTTTATTACATCATCAACCAGCAAGGGTCAACCAAACTTGGGACTTAAAAAACAACCTACAAAGTTACCCCTGCATGGCTCCATGGGAGTCTGACAACCAATCAGAATACAAGGTCAAATTCAAAAGCCCAGAGAGGGCATAAAACCCAGGCACTCTCAGCATTTATTCCTTTTTTTGCCCAGGACCTCAAACCATGTGATCCTGTCCACCATTAAACCATCTTTCCAAGCAGCCTCAATGTTTCCAGTCTGTTTCTCCCCACTTTCAACTGAACCCAGATGGGCATCTCTTCCGACAGTTGTTAATTCTCATCCAATAATTTTTCAAAGGAAGAAAAAAAAAAAACCAAAAATCCCAGTTGCCTTTTGGAAAAGCACCTTTGGGGCACATAACTAAGAAAAACAAGAGTGCTTTAAAATTAGTATGCATTTTCAGATAGCTTATTTCTCCATTTGAATTCCTAGAATTGGATCCCCCGGAGATCACGTTGAGTGAGCTGGCCAAAACTCAATTCAAGTTCTCTCTTTTTTTTTCTACTCTGTTTCGCTATTCCTTCGTTAAAAAAAAAAACCTACTTACGGGTTAATGCTTGGTGATGAGTTTTGTTTTTTTGACTGAACATCGTGACCTATTTACAGCATCGCTTTTAATCAGGAGCATCCAAACGATCAAAGTTTCCGTCTGGATTCCTTCGCTGTCATGGTATTTTCCTAACCTTTTATCGCTGCCATTCTTCATCCTCAACTCTGCTGTAAAAATAATAAAGGAAATAAATCAGATCACGAAATGAAAAGTGATTGTTCAGTGTCAGGGCTTTCCCTAGAGACATTAATGCGATGCATGATTTTCTGAGACCATTTTACAGCATCTTGTTCCATTTAATTCACGTGCAAAGGGACTTGGAACTTTTCGTGAATGGGATGTACAGATTAGTTTCGCTACACTGACTGTTCAAGAGGCAGTCATAATAGTTACCCATAATTGGTAAAGCACAAACACTGCCCCTTTAAGTTAGTTCTGGGTTCAGGTTTGCTTATTTGCAAATGAATGACAAAAGTCTAATAAAGCAGGAGTCACCAACCTTTCAGACCTCAGGGACCACTAAATTCATAATTCATAAATCCCGCTGACCACTAATATGATCTGCCTAATGACCGGCTGGGTGGGCGTGGCAAGGTAGTCATGTGACTTGGTGGGAGTCGCCAACTCTATGTCACTTGCGTTGAGGGGCGCCTTGCCAGCCTCTACTCGCCACCCCTCGCCTGCCCGCCTGGGCTCCTTAGGGCCCCAGCAGGAAGCAGTTGCTGGAGCTAAGCAGCCACCATGAGAAAGAGTTGGCAAAACAGTTCAGTTCAAATTGGATCTGACCGAGAAGGAGGCTCAGCAGAAGCACCTCACTGAGGACTAGGAGCATAGGCTTTCCAAGCAGAGGGAGACCTGCAGGAGTGCAAGGCCAGGTTCCAGCCCCTGGAGGCTCAGCGGGGTAAGATGGTCAGCCAGTTTCAGGCCATGATGCAATCCCACTGGAATGAAGCCCTCCAGCTCTTTGCCACCAGTGGCACTTCCCCCCAGCCTTCGCCCAAAGCCCCCCACCAGGAAATAGACCCCAAGTCGGAATATCTGCCCCCCATCTGGCTTACAGAAAAAGACCCCAAGGGGAAGACTCACTGCATCAACACAAACACTCATTGCACATATCTGGCCCAGGGCCCCCAGTTTGAGGACCCCTGATTTAGTGCAATATAAAAAATGCATATAATTTTTCTGGGGACCCCCAAAATTTTCTCACGGATCACCAGTTGGTCACTGCTGTAATAACGTGTTTCTCTAGCTCAGTAACTTTAAGATGCATGGACTTCAACTCCCAGAATTCCCTAGCCACTATGCTGGCTGGGGAATTCTGGGAGTTTGAAATCCACACGTCTGAAAAGTGGTGAAGGTCGAGATACACTTGTCTGATGTCTCAAATGTAATGGGCGTATGTTACATGATCATGGACAAGTAACTTTTTGGCATGTAATTAGAGACATCATTCCTATTTGGCAGGAATCTGAGGCAAGCAGTGAATAGAGTAGCAGAAGTGGTAAACGGATGTGCAACCCTTTGTCTTGAGGCAAATAAATATTTAGTTCAGAGATAGATAGCATCTTTCAGAGGCTTTGGACTACGACTCCCATAAAGTCTTGCCATTAATGATTGGAGGTAAAGTCCAAAATAGCTGGACAAGAGAAAATGCTTCTCCTCCTAACAAGCGTAATAAAACCTTCTGCTAGAGAATTTGAAAAGGACCACTGACTTAGGTAGGTTTTAGTGGAAGTTACAATAATCCAGGATATGCTTGTCCCTTGGAAGTGAACGCTTTGTATATAAACAGAAAGCAAATCTCAGTCCCTTCTAGTACTGATGATGTTACCTAGTTGGGTAATGAAAAATCTGCAAGAAAACAACCGAGTTCAGAGAGTACCAAGGACCCCACAGATCATGAATTGCCTTCCTTTGTTTTTAAATTGAAGTCTACTAACATGGAGTCAACAGAAAACTACTTGCCACATAGCAATAGTAACACTTTGACTTATATACCACTTTACAGTGCTTTCTCACCCTTCTCTAAGCAGTTCACAGAGTCAGCCTATTGCCCCGTTAGATACTTGTCCTAACTACAGTGGTTTCCACCAAGGTCCTCTGTTCCAGCGCGAACAGAGGTTTCATCCTATTGGTCGAAGGGTCTGACAGCTCCCTATAAAAGGACTGCTGTCAGACTCAACTTTGGCTGGATTGTTCTCACTTGTTGTACTTAATAAAAAGCTGTTGTTACCATTAAGCCTGTGGGTGCCTATCCATTACCCAATCTAACACCCCCAACAATTTGGGTCTTCATTTCACCCACCTCGGAAGGATGGAAGGCTGAGTCAACCTTGAGCCTGGTGAGATTCGATCTGTCAAATTGCAGGCAGCCGACAGGCAGCAGAAGTAGCCTGAAATACTGCACTCTAGCCACTGCGCCACCAAGGCTCTTATAGGTCAAAGGGGAGAGGGGTTAATAAAAGCTACTTGGGTGAGCAGTCACCTTCTTGTTGGAAATGCAGTTCATGAGCAGGTACATTGACTTAGATAATTTTGGACTGACATATTTGGGTTTGCAGCAGTGGTAGGATTCAAATAATTTAACAACCAGTTCTCTGACCTAATGACCAGCTGGGTAGGCGGGGTCAGTGGTCATGTGACTGGGTGGGCGTGGCCAACAACGTCACTCAAGTTGATGGGCGCTTTACCTTATCTGTTACAATGCAATAAGGGCTAACCGGAGAGGCAGTTTCTGTAAGTAGGGCAGTAAAGATTAGGCTAGAAACAACACCAGAGTGTTTCCTTTCTGCCTTCCTTACAGGTTTAGCCCTGTAAAGTGGAAAGAAACAAAAGGAGATTTCTCCCAACAACCGGTTCTCCGAACTGCTTAGAAAGTTAACAACCGGGTCTCCCAAATGGGTACCAACCGGCTGGATCCCACCACTGGTTTGTAGTCAACTATACTGTTAATATGGATGTGCAAACAATCAGATTGTTCTCTAACCATTGTACATTTAAGTCAAGATGTTCTTCTTAGCTAGATCCTCCATATTTCGGGAGTGCAAATCACAACAAGAAGTGTAGACTTTTTAGGCAATGGGGGCTAAAACAATAACAATTATTCTGCAACATAAAAGAAGTTTGAACTGGAACCGTAACAGAGGACAGTTGTATAGATTGCCAGGCTTTGAATTTAATTTGTTTTGTTTTTACAAAAGAATGCCAAGAAATGAAGCCACTCAACTTCCCCTAATTCCATAAATCATAGATTATGGCAGCAGTGTGGCATTTTCTCTTGCCACACTCTTTTCCATGAATCTCATCACGGAGTCGTCACAATGAAAAAAAGAAAGAAAGAAAATCACTCTTAAGTTATTTGAATTTTCTTTTATTTCGTCTTATTTGTTACCTGCTGCTCCTGGAACTTTTGTTAAGCATTTTGCCTTTCCTATCAACTCCCTCCAGCATTTCATGTTTTGAAGCTGACAGAGTTATGAATTGCTTTTGCTTCCTAGCCTTGGTCCTTTGTCATAATTAGAACAGCAGCATTGACTTTGGATGTATTGGATGCTGCTGAAAATGGCCGCGTTGTTTTCTCGGTGCTGAAATAATTGTTCTGTGGCTGAATGGTTTAACCAGAACTCATTGCGGCTATCAGATTATTGGCAGCTTTAGGGCAGGGATGGTAGGAAAAAGATCACTATAACCAGATAAATATAATCTTGTGATCTGTGGGATATTTCTAGGACACGGAGGTCAAACTCAAGGCCATCACAGCTAAAAATGGAGCTTGGGAGCCTTTTTTTCACTGGCAGAGGATTGCAGGAGGCCGTTGCAGCCGAAAATGGAGCTCGGGAGCCTGTTTTCGCTGGCAGAGGATTGCAGGAGGCCGTTGCAGCTGAAAACGGAGCTCGGGAGTCTGTTTTCGCTGGCATAGGATTCCAAGAGGCCGTCACAGCCAAAAACAAAGCTCGGGAGCCTATTTTCTCTGGCAGAGGATTGCAGGAGGTCGTCTCAGCCTAAAACGGAGCTTGGGAGCCTGTTTTCGCTGGTAGAGGGTTGCAGGAAGCTGTCATAGCTGAAAACGGAGCTCGGGAGCCCATTTTCGCTGGCAGAGTGCTTGGGCCACCATAGGTGCCCCCGACACGAGTGATGTTGTGCTGGCCCCGCTCACCCTGGCCCACTAAGTCCACAATTTTGAGAGGAGCTTCTGGTGGGGGTTGGGGGAGAGAAGCACAGTGCACCAGGAGAAGACTTTATGGCGAGGGGAAGGTTTTCCAGTTGTCTCCACAATTGATAGGGCTTTCGGTTATGATAGGTAGAGGAAAAAGTACAGCGCTCTAGGAGGAGACTCTATGGTGGTGGAACCGAACTTCCGGTCATCTCCAAAATTGAACCGGGGGCTTCCGGTTAGGACCTTTGTGGCTCCTGGTGTTTTCTTTTCTGTAGGAAACAGGTCCAAATGGTTCTTTGAGTGTTTAAGTTTGCCGACCCCTGTTCTAGAGCAGTGTTTCTCAACTTGGACAAGTTCAAGATGTGTGAACTTCAGCTCTCAGAATTCCCCAGTCGGCACACTGTTGGCATGACGGCTATGGCAATTCTAGGAGTTGAAATTCACACATCTCAAAACTTGCCACAATTGAGAAACACTGCTCCAGAGATCTAATGGGGCAACTTTAATTCTCCCTTGGAGTAGCAAAGCGTAGACATAGAAATATACAGGTAGTCCTCGACTTACAACTGTTCATTTAGTGACCATTCAAAGTTCAAACGGCACTGAAAAATGTAACTTACGACCATTGTTCACAATTATGATCTTTGCCGCATCCCCTTAATCATGAGATTGAAATTCAGATGCTTGGCAACTGGTTCATATTTATGATGGTTGTAGTGTCCCAGGATCACGTGACCCCCCCCCCCTTTTGCGACTTTCTGACAAGCAAAGTCAAGGGGGAAGTCAGATTCACTTAACAACCATGTTCCCAACTTGACCCCTGCAGCGATTCACTTAACAACCGTGGCAAGAAAGGTTGCAAAATGGGGCAAAACTCACTGAGCAAATGTCTCACTTCACAACAGAAATTTTGGGCTTGATTGTGGTCATAAGTTGAGGACTAACTATGTCAGAGTTTTGTAAGAAGACGGTCAACATTACCTCTCGTGAAAGACAATCTGAGCACAAATATTAATCTTCCTATGCAGGATGCCACTATATGGAAATACATTCTTGGAGATGTAATTTTTACCCTCAAGGAACAATGCTGAGATCTATCACTATGTACAGAATAAGCACCCATCTTGGAATGAATAGAATAGAATAGAATAGAATAGAATAGAATAGAGGAATGGAATGGAATGGAATAGATTAGAATAGAGTAGAGTAGAGTAGAGTAGAGTAGAGTAGAGTAGAGTAGAGTAGAGTAGAGGAATGGAATGGAATGGAATAGAATAACAGAGTTGGAAGGGACTAGAGGTCTTCTAGTCCAACCCCCTCCTTAGGCAGTAAACCTTATACCATTTCAGACAAATAGTTATCCAACATCTTGTTAAAAACTTCCAGTGTTGGAGCATTCACAACTTCTGGAGGCAAGTTGTTCCACTGATTAATTGTTCTCACTGTCAGGAAATTTCTCCTCAGTTCTAAGTTGCTTCTCTCCTTGATTAGTTTCCACCCATTGCTTCTTGTTCCACCCTCAGGTGCCTTGGAGAATAGCTTGACTCCCTCTTCTTTGTGGCAACCCCTGAGATATTGGAAGAATGCTATCATGTCTCCCCTGGTCCTTCTTTTCATCAAAATAGACATATGCAGTTCCTGCAACCGTTCTTCATATGTTTTAGCCTCCAGTCCCCTAGTCCTCTTTGTTGCTCTTTTCTTAGACTCCTCTGCAGCTGTTTCACTTAGTCTTTCAATGGAGATATGAAGCTCTACCCTGAGAGAGGATGGAAGAAAAGGAACATATGAATGACCTTGGGGAAAGATGCTGCCTAGCAAACAATCAGAGAAGAGAGACAGGAGCCCACAGTCACTTAAGAGTCAGAGGAAAAAATCTTAGGAAAGATCCATCCTAAATGGACCAAGTAGTTAAAAAGTGGAGTCAGGGAATTTGTGCCTTCCGATTTGCAAGACCCGGTTAATGTACACCAGGGGTGTCCAAACTTTCAACTTTAAGACTTGTGGACTTCAACTCCCAGAATTCCCCAGCCAGATGCTGGCTGGGGAATTCTGGGAGTTGAAGTCCACAAGTCTTAAAGTTCCCAAGTTTGGACACCCCTGATGTACACTTACCATAAAACAGAATGAATTACAAGGAATCCTCAACTGAACAACAGTTCATTTAGTGACTGACTCATAATTTATGACCGTCAATGGGGAATCAATGGGGAAGCCAGATTCACTCAACAGTACTTTGACTAATTTAGCCACTACCGTCGTTCCCTTAACAAGTGTGGCAAGAAAGGTAGTAAAACGGGGCAAAACTCATTTAGCAACAGAAATGTTGGGCTCAATTGTGGTCATAAATCGAGGGCTACCCATAATCTGGTCTTGTTTCTTATCAGGTTTATCTGGCAGGGCTGACATCAATCTTGTAATTCTGAGTTTCTTTCTCTGACCTTTAAGTGACTGATGGCTTCTGGCTCTCTGCTCTGTTTCCTACGCAGAATTTTCTCTTCTCCTCCCCCAAAGTTATTTATACATTCCATTACAATGGAACCACGGCTGAAAAGAAAATTGATCTAATTAGGCAAATAGAGTTGATATGATTATACCCCATACATTTTCTTCTGTCAAGTAAAAATAATAACTTTCGGATGAGGTTTCTGCAGTTTTACCCCAAAGATTTGGGAGAACACATAGAGACTGGATTTGCGACAAGGAGATTTTTTTTTCATTGTTGTTAGTTGCGAAGTCATGTCCGACCCATTGCGAGTCCATGGACAACGTTCCTCCAGGCCTTCCTGTCCTCTGTCATCTCCTGGAGTCCATTGAAGCTCACGCCGACTCCATCCAGCCACCTCATTCTCTGTCGTCCCCTTCTTCTTTTGCCCTCTGTCTTTCCCAGCATGAGGCTCTCCTCCAGGGAGTCCTTCCTTCTCATTAGGTGGCCAAAGTATTTGAGTTTCCTCTTCAGGATCTGGCCTTCTATAGAACAGTCAGAGTTGATCTCCTCTAGGACTGACCGGTTGGATCATCTTGCAGTCCAAGAGACTCGTAGGAGTCTTCTCCACCACCATAGTTCAAAGGCCTCAATTCTTTGGTACTCAGCATTTCTTATGGTTCAACCTTCACAGCTATACATTGCAAATGGGAAAACCATAGCCTTGACTATATACATTTTTGTTGGCAGGGTGATGTCTCTGCTTTTTAGTATCCTGTCTAGATTTGCCATAGCTTTCCTCCCCAGGAGCAAGCGTCTTTTAATTTCTTGCCTGTAGTCCCCATCCTTTGTGATCTTGGAGCCTAGGAAAATAAAATCTGTCACTACCTCCAAGAAAGTTTTTTGAAGTAGGAGTATTTGAGTAACAGCAACCCAGGAGTAAATTCCAGCAGGTTCTGACAGGTTCTGGAGTACCGGTAACAGAAATTTTGAGTAGTTCGGAGAACCGGCAAATACCACCTCTGGCTGGCCCCAGAGTGGGTTGGGAATGGAGATTTTGCAGTATTCTTCCCCTGCCATGCCCACCAAGCCATGCCCACAGAACCGGTAGTAAAAAAAATTGAATTTCACCACTGCAGCAGCCTATTCTATATTTCTTGAAAAGATAAAATATCATTTATATTCTGCATGCAGGATTCTTCCCCTCCCTCCCCCCCCAAATATTCTTGTGGCTTAAATCATTAAAATCTAATTGAGGATATTGATTCCACATACTATAATAAACAAAACTAAAACAATATGCCAGATTAATTTTATAAGCTTTTGTAAGTTTTTAAAGCCCTAAATGTTTCACTCAGGGGAAAATTAATGAAGTATATTTTAAATGTTTATTAAATCAGTTTGAAGGTTTATTGAGAGATTTTTATTGCCTCACTTGAATGAAAAGAAACGAAGAATCACCTGAATGCTTTCTCTTTGAGGTTTCCTTTAAATTTTAAGGAAATCGCAAAGTTGCCAAAATATTTAATCTACTACATTTAATATGCATGAAGAGCTATACTCCGGAAGGCATTTTTTTCCTCTCCTAAGGGTAGATTTAGATTTTATTGGCTTTGTAACTGCTCCATTTATCCAGCCTGATTTGTTTGTCTTTCTAAAGAATGTCATATATCTGCAAATACGAAATACAGAATGGTGAGAAATTTGCTGGAAAATAACCACTTACTGTACATCCTTTCTGCGCTGTCCTATTTAAAAGTTCAACTACAAGTAGTCCTCGCCGTACGTTCACTTAGTGATCCTTTGAAGTTACAAGGGCACAAGTGACTTATAAATGGCTGTTTTTCACACTTACAACTGTGCAGGGGTGGGTTCCTGCCAGTTCTAACCTCTTCTATAGAAGAGGTTCCACAAATCTACCGTGCTGTTTAGAACCGGTTCCATCTCCCTCCCCTCCCCCCCATCCACACATCATCAAGATGAAGAGCGAGAGGAGGAATTCTGGGAGTTGAAGTCCACAAGTCTTAAAGCTGTCAAGTTTGAACACCCCTGGGTTTTTTTTCTAAAGGGTTAGGGGTGCAAGGGTCTTGTAACTTTACAGCTTTAAGACTTGCATACTTCAATGCCAGAGTTCCTGAGCCAACATGACTGGAGGAGGAATTCTGGGAGTTGAAGTCCACAAGTCTTAAAGCTGTCAAGTTTGAACACCCCTGTGGTTTTTTTTTTCCTAAAGGGTTAGGGGTGCAAGGGTCTTGTAACTTGACAGCTTTAAGACTTGTGTGCTTCAAATGCCAGAGTTTCTGAGCCAACATTTTGGTTGCTAAGCAAGAGGGTTGTTAAGTGAGTTTCACCACGTTTTGCAAGTTGGCCACGCCCACCCAGTCACATGGCTGGCAAGCCACTCCCACAATGCAGGCCACACCTACAGAAGAGTTTCTAAAAAACATTGAAACCCACCTCTGCAACTGTGGCAGCATCCCCATGGCCAAGAGGTCCAAATTCGGATGCTTGGCAACTGACTCATGACGGATGCAGTGTCTCAGACTCCTGTGATTCGGATAAGCAAAGTCAATGTGGAAGCCAGACTCACTTAACAACCATGTTGCTAACTTAACAACTGCAGTGATTCCCTTAACAACTGCGGCAAGAAAGGTTGTAAAATGAGGCAAAACTACTCACTTCATAACTGTCTCACTTAGTAACCAAAATTTGAGGCTCAGTTGTGGTCGTAAGCCAAGGACTATCTGTACAAGGTGATATGGAAAAAAAAAGACTGAACAGGCTAGAGAGTATCTGTAAAAAGGTAAAGGTTCCCCTTGCGCACATGTGCTAGTCGTTCCCGACTCTAGGGGGCGGTGCTCATCTCTGTTTCAAAGCCAAAGAGCCAGCACTGTCCAAAGACATCTCCGTAGTCATGTGGCCGGCATGACTAAATGCTGAAGGCGCACGGAACGCTGCTACCTTCCCACCAAAGGTGGTTCCTATTTTTCTACTTGCATTTTTACGTGCTTTTGAACTGCTAGGCTGGCAGAAGCTGGGACAAGTAATGGGAGCTCACTCCATTATACGGCGCTAGGGATTCTAACCGCCGAACTGCCAACCTTTCTGATCGACAAGCTCGGCGTCTTAAGGAAAGTTTTGTATGTTCCCTCTAAAAAGAAAGAAGTTACCTTTATGGGCAGTAGGTGGTGAATATTGTGACAGAGGAATAGATTGGATATAATGCTATTCATTCATGTGTGTAAATTAATCTGACTCTTTTCTCTCTCTGTTCTCTATTTTGCTGAATGAAAGCGAGAAAAAGCTTATCACAGATGCTCTGAGTAGAAACCAATTTTTGAAAAGGCTGGACCTTCAACAGATCAGAGACATGGTGGAATGTATGTACGGAAGGACATACCAGCAAGGAAACTACATAATCAAACAAGGAGAACCTGGCAACCATTTATTTGTACTGGCAGGTTGGTAACCATTTTAGTTGTCTGTTTAAATAATAAACTCGGAGCTGGTGGCAGACTCAGACAGTGAGGAGGTTGGGGAGGAACATGGGCCAGTCCTGGAGTCTGGGGAAGGCTCTGATCAGTTCTCTGCATCGGAGACAGAGATGGGGCCAAGGCCATCTGACAGTTATCAGCTGCCTTCGGAGTCGGAGTGGGGCAGAAGAACAGCTGGAGCCTGTTCCCAGTGTGCACATGCGCAGAGCTGCCAGGAGAAGGGAACAGTTAAGGAACAAGGGCTAACTCAGGAGTAAAGGATGGTGAATGACCCCTCCCTTAGGGAACAAAGAGGAGCGAAAAGGGAGTGGAGTTTGCAGGAGACAATTTGTTCGTTTCATTAGTGTGGAGATTTGTTCGTGACTCTCAGAGACTCCTTGCCAAATATTTTCTTGTACAGTGTTGCGTTTGGAAGATATTGGCCTGGCAGCTCTCCAAGCCTGATAAGGTCTGTGGTTGTCAATTCACCCTCGAAAGACTGTTTGCCGGGACTTTGCTGGATGTGAGTGAGAGGAATTCACATTAGCTTAATAAAAAAGGGGTTTTGTCTGGACAAGGAGTCTGCTTTGAGGTTTTGTGAAGTCTAGGTCAGAACAAATACAAGGAAAGCTTTATTGGGATTACACTTGTTCCATCTAGCTCAGAACAGGCATTAATTTATTTACTTATTTATTGTTTTTAAAATAATCAGAAAAAGAAAAAAAGGTAACACAAAGATGCATACATTTATAAAAAAGCTTTAAAATATGTGACAAATACAATAGAATATATATATATAATATGCAGGAGTCTTAGCCACTAAGACAGAATATATATATAATAGGCAGGAGTCTTAGCCACTAAGCCACAGGCTCTCGTCCTTATCAGCTAAGCCAGGGAAATAGGTATGTATTGTGTTACAACCCCTGGTATGCTCAAATATAGGAGGAAGCTCACTACTCCCTCTTTCTGTCCTTCGGCTCATTACAGAAAACCATCCAGGCAGAAAACCATATTTTTATTTTTAATGTTGCCTTTTTATATTTGTGTTGTATTTGTGCTGATAAATAAATAAAGGGAGACTAGTATAGATTTCCCTGGCTTAGCTGATAAGGACGAGAGCCTGTGGCTTAGTGGCTAAGACTCCTGCCTAATATGTAATACAGCCCAGGTTCAAATCCCAGTAAGGGTATGGCTAGCTGATGAGAGCTAAATAGCTTGAAATGGATCTATACTAGTCTCCCTTTATTTATTTATCAGCACAAATACAACACAAATATAAAAAGGCAACATTAAAAATAAAAATATGGTTTTCTGCCTGGATGGTTTTCTGTAATGAGCCGAAGACAGAAAGAGGGAGTAGTGAGCTTCCTCCCATATTTGGGCATACCAGGGGTTGTAACACACATACATACATACATACATACATACATACATACATACATACATACATGTGTGTGTGTGTGTGTTTGTGCTGATAAATAAATATACACATACATATATATATACACACACAAACACATACATACAACACTAAACAGTTACAATTCTCTATATAATTATCTAAAGTGAAGAATATATGGAAGATAGATAGATAGATAGATAGATAGATAGATAGATAGATAGATAGATAGATAGATAGATAGATGATAGATAGATAGATGATAGATAGATAGATAGATAGATAGATAGATAGATAGATAGATAGATAGACAGACAGACAGACAGACAGACAGACAGACAGACAGACAGACAGACAGACAGACCGACGGGAGGGGAGAGAGGGAGAGAGAGAGAGAGAGATGATATGTAGAGACAGGCAGGCAGATTGTTGCTTTTTTTAATCTATTGCATTTTGTGTCAATGGTGTGAGCAATTTCTTAGGACTGGCTTCTTTTAAACAGTTTGGTATTCCAAGTTGGGTCTCAAAAGGCGTTAGGGTAGGTGCATTACTGAGATTTTCCTGTTCTTTTGCTTTCTACCATTATTTTACTCAAGAAATAAATTTGACTTAAAGAAGAATGCCTAGAATTTGAGCAATGGGGAGACATCACTCTTTCTAAACTCTTCCTGATGTAAAACCCGAACATATAAAAGCATTTTGCATATGCAGTTTATGAGTCAAGAGGTGTCCTTAAATAACCGTGGCTAATTCTATCTCTTGGTTTGATCCTGACAAAACTACACTGCCACATGTTCCGAAGACATCAATAACTGAATTGAATTAGTTCTAATTAAGCGTTAAAATCAATACTAGGAGAGAAATAGCATTAAGGGCAAATCTGTCCTTTCCTGCTGCCCAAATGTTCATCTCCAATTTCCATTGACGTCTCTTAGTTGCCAGAACAATCGTTTCCTTCTTTAGCAACATCGGTATTTTGTGAAGAGCATGCTGTGAAACAGTCTGTTTTATTTATTTTTTTCATCCTGAAGGAAGCAATTACTCACAATGAAAAAAATGCGCCACCAAGTTTAGAGGTTCTCCTACATGTGATATCCCGCCTTTGGTGGAAGCAAGAAATTAAGTTTAGTCTACAGAAAGAAGGATTGTTAGCAGTAATGCGATCCATTCTTCAACCGCAATAAAAATGAGGAAATGAAAAACCCCTGAGCAGAATTTTGAGAAAGAGGTTAAAGCTGACTTTTGCCATCTTTTTCCCGAATTCTGTTTGAAAGTCATGGAGAAGTTTCAAACTTTTTAATACGCACGCACGCACGCATACCAAGGGTGGGCTTCAAAAATTTTAGCAAGGGGTTCTCTGCCAGGTTGCTGGGTGGGTGTGGCCATTGTGTCCTAGTCAGCGGGTGGGAGATGTTTGCCCTCCCGGGGCTCCGGAAGCTTTCCTCGAGCCTCTGGGAGAGCGAAAACAGCCTCCCCAGGATCCGGAAGCCCTCTGGAGGCTGGAAACAGGCCAATTTCCAGAATTTCCAGTAGGCCTGTTTTTCACCCTTCCCGAGCTGCTGCACTTAACCTGCATCCAAAACGGGCCGCATGGGGACTCCCGGGAGGGGTGGAGTGGGGTGGGCAAGGCCAGCCAGGAGTGGGATTTGGATGTTCTCCGAACTGCACAGAATCTTAGCTAGAGGTTCTCCCAAACCCCTGCAAACTCCCAGCAGCCCCCCCCCCCCATGCATACATACATACAAGTATTCTATTTGTCATTATTTGTAATATAAGGCTCTACAAACTGGTTATGGTATGTACAGCTTGTCCTCGACTTATAACAGTTCATTTAGTGACCGCTCAAGGTTACGGCACTGGAAAAAGTGACTTGCAACCATTTTTCACATTTAAGACGGTTGCAGCATCCCTTCGGTCATGTGATTCACCTTCAGATGCTTGGAAACTGGCTCATATTTATGACGGTTTCAGTGTCCCGGGGTCACGTGGTCCCCTTTTCGGACCTCCTGACAAAGCGAGTCAATGGAGAAGCCAGGTACATTTAACAACCAGGTTACTAACTTAATCGTTGTGGTGTTTCACTTAACAACCGTGGCAAGAAAGTTGTAAAATGGGGCGCAATTCACTTAACAAATGCCTCACAACAGAAAGGTTTGGGCTCAATTGTGGTCATAAGTTGAGGACTCCCTGTGCTTAGAGGAAGAGACTAAGAACATACCTAACCTAAATGACTTGGTAGGACAGGTAGTTGTCCTTAGGGAAAGGCAGTTTCACAGATAACCTGACATACAGAATAGAACCGCGATGGCAAATCTATGGCATGTGTGCCACAGGTGGCATATGGCGGCCTCTTCGTGGGCACGTGATCCGTCACCCAGCTCAGCTCCACCGCGCATGCGTGAGGGCCTCCCACCAGCCAGCTGATTTTCAAATCTCTCCCATGCACGGGGGAGCGCAGGGAATTCCCCCCGGACCATTTTTGGTCCCAGGAGGCCTACTAGGCCCAAAACAGTGGGGGGGGGGGGGGCAGGCAGGCACACCCTCCCCTCTGTTGGCTAACATCATTGGAATAGAATATAGAATTGATTTTGGGATTTTGTAGTTCTGTTTCCGTCACTGAACTTTAAGACCTTTCTATGATCACAAATGTTTAAGAAGAAAATCACACACCAAATGTAACACAAGTCCCCTCCTTTAACAACAAAAAATCTTTGTGTATAAAAAAAACACTTGCTGAAACAAGGGAATAAGCTTATTTGAGCATGCATTTGCATAATTAAATTACTGACAATTTGAAACTGCAATTAGTTTATAATGAAATAGGCGCTTGCTAAATTTATTCAGTCAAGCTTGTTAACAAAAGTCAAGTTAAAAATGAAAAACAGATTAATGTTTTTGAAAGAGGTACAGAAGCAATAAAGGGAAAGCAGAGTTTAATACATCGTTACATCATTTTGATTTTTTACTTGGTTTTTGTTTTTTTCTAACAGAAGGTAGATTGGAGGTTTATCAGCATAACAAATTTCTGTCATCCATTCCTGTATGGACAGCTTTTGGAGAACTGGCTATTTTATATAATTGCACAAGGACAGCCTCAGTAAAAGGTGAGTAGGGTTGTTGCTGAAAACATAGCAAAAAAACAAGAATATAGTCCATAGTTCCATGGTGAGGGTATTTTCCCTGATAGCTGGGATTTTGTGAGGAGATTAAATTCAAAAATTTGTAAATGAAACCTATGTATGATATTATTATTTCTCCTGCCATGTTTCCCAGTTAACAATAGTTGTTGTTGTTAGTTGTGAAGTTGTGTCCAACCCATCATGACCCCATGGACAGCGTTCCTCCAGGCCTTCCTGTCCTCTACCATCCTCTGGAGTCCATTTAAACTCACACCGACTGCTTCCATCACTCCATCCAGCCACCTCCTTCTCTGTCGTTCCCTTCTTCTTTTGCCCTCAATCGTTCCCAGCATTAGGCTCTTCTCCAGGGAGTCCTTCCTTCTCATTAGGTGGCCAAAGTACTTGAGTTTCCTCTTCAGGATCTGGCCTTCTAAAGAGCAGTCAGGGTTGATCTCCTCTAGGACTGATGGGTTTGATTATCTTGCAGTCCAAGAGACTTGCAGGAGTCTTCTCCAGCACCATAGTTAAAAGGCCTCCATTCTTTGGTGCTCAGCATTTCTTATGGTCCAACCTTCACACCCATCTATTGCAACTGGGAAAACCATAGCCTTGACTATACACACTTTTGTTGGTAAGGTGATGTCTCTGCTTTTTAGTATCCTGTCTAGATTTGCCATAGCTTTCCTCCCCAGGAGCTCCTTACACTCTTTGATTTATAGATAACTTTGGAAGATATTATATAACAGTTGAATCATTATTCTGAAATGCTTTGGGAAACTACATTTATTTGTCTACAATATTTGTAGGTCATCTTCCAAAGAAAATTGATAGAAGTGGTGAATAAGGTAAACAAAAAAAAAAGTGTGAGTAATGAAGTATGAAGCTGGTTGCATCTCCTCAGTGTTAACACCTGGGAGAGAAAGTGTGAAGATATTCTCAGTAGCACTAAGAACTTTAGTAAACATCATTATTTGAGAAAATGTGTTCTGATTGTACATGGGTATTATACTGTACGCTAGAATTGTCTGCTTTTCTGTTTTGTTTTCATTTTTTTCTCTCTCTCTAGCTGTCACCAGTGTGAAAACATGGGCATTGGACAGAGAGGTTTTCCAAAATATCATGAGAAGAACAGCTCAAACAAGGCATGACCAGTATAGAAACTTTCTGAGAAGGTAAACTTGGCATATGTGCATCCTTCTTCTTTTTTAAATATCATCAGATAAAAATAGGATATCCCGAGACAAGAATTTGCTGGGCAATATTTTGGTTCTACTTATATAAAATCTTATGATCTCCCTCCAAAAAATAGTACAGGGAAAGAAAAATGAAATATTTGGGTTGATAATTGGTGCTGCTACCTGCAAACTCTCTTTTCTGCTTTTAGAAGATAGATGAATTGCATCTTATTACCAATTCCGAGAGCCAGAATTGTCCTTTAGTTATTATAATGAAATCAACCCATTACAGATAAATCTGAATAGTCTCGAGGAGTTCAGTTCTGAAGTTTTCTATTTGGGTTCTTTACTGCAAATCTAGGGGATGCGGTAATTTCTAATGTTGGGTTTTCCCCCTTACCAGAGGGAGCCCCCTTGTGGAGTACTGCGATGCCATTACCATGGCAACTGCACTGCACTGTACAGTAGAAGCCATTTTACGGCAGTACAGTAGAAGCTATTTAAAGGCACAGCAGGCTGCATCTTAACAGAACACACACTCTGAGGAGAGTTAGGGGTCTCTTACCCCCACAGTATTTTTCTCCAGAGAGTAAGTCATCTGTGTACCAAGTTTGGTTGAAATTGCTCGAGGCGTTCAAGAGTTATGCTGGCAACACACTTACAGAACCATTTTTCTACATATAGAAGATACTCATAATATGCATAATATTTTAGAGGTATCTAATACTCTACAAGAAAGAGTTGCAGTCAAAATGGTTCAAAGTAAAAGTTGAAAACTGAAAGCTAAAAAGTTGTATACAAGTTGAATTCAGTGGATTTCTTCTTTTTTTTCCCCCCAAGTGTTTCTTTACTGAAGAATTTACCCGAAGATAAACTAACCAAGATTATAGACTGCTTGGAAGTGGTAAGACTTGGACCCCTAATGAGCTTATTTAATCTTATTGATCTCTTTAGCAAAATCACTCTGGGGTAAAGTCAAATAGAGTTATACATTACAGTATGCGCTGACTAAGCTCCAAATTCTGTGTTATTTGATTTGGGCTAAATAAGATCATTCGGTAGCATTTTCAATGTGAAGAATCTGAAAGTCCCATTGCTTTTCTGAAACTCATACTGAATTTCCCTGGAATACTTTCTAAGCTGCATGGTTTCCCACAGATTTGCTTTAGCAACATGTAGTTTTTGGTGGATAGCATGTTCTATCACTGTACTTTATATAAAATAGCCAGATCATGCTGTAAAAGGCTGAAATTTATGGGAAATAATGTCCCATTGCAAAAGCCTGAGATGAAATTCTGCCTGTGGAAAACTCCCCAAATATGTCAAAATGGTCAAATTGAGGAGAGGAGAGGAGAGGAACGAATAGATGGAAAAAGAGAGGAAAGGAAAGGAATAGATGGGAAAGGAGAGGAAAGGAAAGGAAAGGAATAAATGGGAAAGGAGAGGAAAGGAAAGGAATATATGGGAAAAGAGAGGAAAAGAAAGGAATATATGGGAAAAGAGAAGAAAGGAAAGGAAGTAAATGGATGGGGAAGGGAAAGATTAAGATACTATAGGAAATCTGTAAATTTAATCCTTTCTTAGGGGAAGGGAAGGGACACTGCCTAACATTTGAATCTGGAGGTCTATATTTAACAGCACTTAATATAGCTGATAGAATTATAACACCTACCTGTAAAAATGTGACATGCTGTGATACTTATCTCATATATCACCAAATATCTGCGTTAATGACCCATAGAAGCAACCGTGGCTAGCTTTCAAAAGAAATAGCAGGATCTTCTGTCTGCCATCTTTTACACTTTTGAAATATAATGATTTGTCATTGGGGGGAAAAAACTTCGGAGCTTCGTTATTAATATATCTGATTTCCCCCCCCCCTTCCCTTTTTTCTTTTGTTTATACTTTAATCCGTGTAAATGAACAGTTTCATATTTGAAGGGCTAATTCAGGGGTATCCAAACTTGGGAACTTTAAGACTTGTGGACTTCAACTCCCAGAATTCCCCAGCCAGCCATGCTGGCTGGGGAATTCTGGGAGTTGAAGTCCACAAGTCTTAAAGTTCCCAAGTTTGGACACCCCTGGGCAAATTGAAATTACTCTGGGCAAATTGATTTATTGTGCACGCATTCTCTTACGTAATCATGGATTTGCATGCTCCAGTAGAACGAAGGGTATAAAAAGAAAGGGGGAATTTAATTGTAGAGAGGAATGCTGCAGAGTCATCCGATGATGATGATGAAAAGAACAGTCCGAGATATATTACTATTGGATGCCATTTGGGCTCAAGCTTTTGTCTGTAAATTCTTTCCCCCACCCCCCCTCCTTCCCTCCCTTCCTTCCCCAAGCTGGTGTGTTGCCTCGTGACCTGCATTTTATTCCGGACTAAGTCTTTGGCAACACACTTCTTCCATTTGGCAGGGAAAACTAAAGAGACCCACTGCCTACTTTCAATATTAGGCAACTGCAACAATAGAATACCTTTATTGAAATCATCCCTGTCTTGCACAAATTGTTTGGAGAGCTGGCTTGACTGCTTCAGCCACAAGCTGAGACATTGGTCTCAAGCATCCTATTTTATATACCAGAAAGCTGACTTACACCATTGCCTGTCTTAAGCTCAATGCAGATAGTCCTTGACTTACAACCGTTCCTTTAGGGCAGTGTTTCTCAACCTTGGCGACTTTTAAATCCTGCGGACTTCAACTCAGCACAGCTGGCTGGGGAATTCTGGGAGTTGAAGTCCACACGATCAAAGTTCGGACGCTTGATAACTGGCATGTATTTATGACGGTTGCAATATCATGTGATCCCCTTTTGTAACCTTCTAAGAAGCCAAGAGGGACGCGGTGGCTCAGTGGCTAAGATGCTGAGCTTGTCGATCAGTAAGGTCGGCAGTTCGAATCCCTAGCGCTGCATAACGGAGTGAGCTCCCGTGACTTGTCCCAGCTTCTGCCAACCTAGCAATTGGAAAGCATGTAAAAATGCAAGTAGAAAAATAGGGACCCCCTTTGGTGGGAAGGAAACAGCGTTCCGTGCGCCTTTGGCGTTTAGTCATGCTGGCCACATGACCATGGAGACGTCTTCAGACAGCGCTGGCTCTTCGGCTTTGAAACGGTGATGAGCACCGCCCCCTAGAGTCAGGAATGACTAGAGCTTCCTTTCGAAGGGAACCTTTATCTTAAGAAGTAAAGTCAATGGGGAAGGGAGATTCACTTTAAACTCATGTTACTAATTTAACAACTGAAGTGTGATTCACTTAACAACTGTGGCAAGAAAGGTTGTAAAATAGGGCTCACTCTGTTACGCAGCGCTAGGGATTCGAACTGCCAAATTGCCGACCTTTCTGATCAACATATATATATATGTAATATATATATGTGCTTTTATTTATTGTACGCCGCCCCGAGTCCCTTGTGGAGAGGGAGCGGCTAACAAATCAAATAAATAAAAAAATTAATAAAAATAAAATAACAAACTCAGTGTCTTAGCCACTGAGTCACCACATCATATATAGGTGTATTATCAACACATATCCAAAAATGATGGGTATTATATTGAACTGCTGGGATCTCCATAATGACTTTTTTGACTCAGTGATTTTGGTTGCACATCTACCTGAGAGGTCCCCTGTCTCCAAATAGCGAGACAATGGAATATATGTAATATATAAAACTGCAGCCTCCGTTAAGGATTTATTAGGAATTTCTAGCCTTTTTCCCCTCCTCCCTTTTCTTTTTCTCAGTCCTGTCTTTACTCAAGGAGGACATTATTTCTATAAGAATGCAGTAATATTCCTGGAGCCCACAACATTAGCTTTTTATTCTTCTTTACAAAAGAATGCTTTTGTCTGTTCTTCAGAAATAATCTAATATTGCTCTTCGTGAGGAATTTCTTCTCTATGATAGGTTAATTAGATCGCAAGATGAATGATAAGAGAAGTTAAACAGCTGGCATTTCTCCAGCTATAAAGGAAGCCCAAGAAGAGAATGCTTTATGTATTTAAATTTCATTTAAACTAGTTTGAGCAACTTGATCCAGGATGCCATTGGAAACCTCTATCTTCTTTTGTAAACCTATGAAACAAAATGAATTTAATCTGGTAATATATTCTTTAGTTTTAACTTTATTAGACTCTCTGTTTTTCTAAAGGAATCAAGTTACTGACATATGATGTGATTGTTCCAATATCTAAGAAGTGGGGGTCAAGCTATTATCCAAAGCACCTGAAGGCAGGACAAGAAGCAATGGATGGAAATTAATGAAAGAGGGAACCAACCTAGAATTAAGGAGAAATTTCCTGACAGTTAGAACGATTAATCAGTGGAATGATTTGCCTCCAGAAGTTGTAGGTGCTCCAACAAATGGAGGTTTTTAAGAATAACAAGAGGTTGGACAATCATTTGTCTGAAATGATATATAGGGTTTCCTACATAAGCAGGGGGTTGAACTAGAAGACCTCCAAGTTCTCTTCTAACTCTGTTATTCTGTCACTTTGTTATTCTGTTAAATTCCTCTTTGATAGTCCAGCATATTTGCCCCAATGAACTCATTTGTGTCTCTTTACTTCCAATACCTAAGTCTTCCCCTTCTGAAGAGTCATGTCATGCATTTGTAATTCTTCAGCTTTATGATGGACAGCTGTACTGCTCTAGAACTTAGAACAGAATAGAATAAAAGAGTTGGAAGGGACCTTGGAGGTCTTCTAGTCCAACCCCCTGCTCAGGCAGGAAACCCTACACCACTTCAGACAAATGGTTATCCAACATCTTCTTAAAAACTTCCAATGTTGGAGCATTCACAACTTCTGGAGAAAAGTTGTTCCACTGATTAATTGTTCTAACTGTCAGGAAGCTTCTTCTTAGTTCTAGGTTGATTCTCTCCTTGATGAGTTTCCACCCATTGCTTCTTGTTCTACCCTCAGGTGCCTTGGAGAATAGCTTGACTCCCTCTTCTTTGTGGCAGCCCTTGAGATATTGGAAGACTGCTATCATGTCACCCCTAGTCCTTCTTTTCCTTAAACTAGACATACCCAGTTCCTGCAACCGTTCTTCATATGTTTTGACCTCCAGTCCCCTAATCCTCTTGAACATGTTTGTAACCTCTGACATTAGCCTTCTTAATTGTATTATTAGTATATCAGTATTATTAGCATTATAACTATAGTCTTTCCAAACTTGGCACTGTTTATAGGGCATTCTTATACATATAGAATTCCCACTTAGAAGGCCTCTTATTTAAGGCCCAGAGACAGGAACTACCAAGACCATATTTATAAGGCCCAATTCACAGAAACCAATCAGTTTTGATTTTGTGTTTCCTGCATCTCGTAGAGTTAAGGAACCATTTCCAGTTCACCTTTATGGCTTTTGGGCTTTTATGTCAGGCTTATTTAAAAATTATGCATGCATGTTTGTTTGTATGCACGTATGTATGTATGTTTGAAGCCTGAATAATCAATACTTTTTGGATTTATTGGCCCATCTTAATGACCCATTGATTTCAATGGTTTGATATTAACTAAAACAGAGCAGTTGAGCAAAGGAAGCAGAAGACTGTGGGGATTATTTTGTGCAAATAGTCATGCCACATTCTTTAATAGATTTATTTGGATTATCAATTAGCTGTAAACCGCTTTCAGTCATTTAAAAAGACATTCATGTTTAATTGATCAATGTGTTCATAAGTTATGCAGAAGAAGACATATTTGCCACAGGGAAAATGCAGGCAGTGGAGCCAAAAACAATTTTTTGGGGGGGGGGCTTTTGTTCCTTCTTCCCAAAAGCTGCTATAGCTTTTTTTGAGCATAGCTTTTTAGAATATTTTAGAATTTGCATTATTTTTCTGGCATAGGAGGACTCTGTTCTCCCCATATAGAAAGCCTGCAAATACAATAATTGTTATGTAATATTAATATCAGCCTTGCTTGAAGGACAATCCTTCAGTGCACTTTAAGAAAATTGATTAATATAACATTCATATCAAAGTCCAAACTGTGTGCTTGGTAGGAATTTAAATAATTTTCTCTAGAAAATGCCAATGGGTTTTTTTTGGGGATAATGTCTTGGGAAGATCTAAATAGAGATAGTCTTTGATTTACAACCACAACTTGAGCCCAAAATTTCTGATGTTAAGTGAGGCATTTGTTAAATGAGTTGTGCTCTGTTTTACAAACTTCCTTGCCACAGTTATTAAGTGTATCCCTGCAGTTGTTAATTTAGTAACTCTGTTGTTAAGTAAATCTGGCTTCCCCATTGACTTTGCTTGTCACAGGGTTGCAAAAGGTGACAGTCACATGACTTTGGGACAGGGCAACCGTCATAAACATGAGTTAGTTGCCAAGTGTCTGAATGGCCCCGGGAATGCTGCAACGGTCATAAGTGTGAAAAACGGTCATCAGTCACTTTTTTCAGCACCGTTGTAACTTCGAACGGTCACTAAATGAACCATTGAAAATCGAGGACTACTTGGATTTCTTCTTTAGCTCATTATTATTTGCCTTTTTTTTTGTTCCACAGGAATACTATGACAAAGGGGATTATGTTATCCGGGAAGGAGAGGAAGGCAGTACCTTCTTTGTTATATCCAGGGGAAAGGTAAGCTACCTTGCAAATATATTGTCAGGGAATTGTGCAGTGGGTGTCCAAATGAGTGGGTGTCAATTGTGGAGACAACTGGAAAACCCTCCCCTTGCCATAGAGTCTTCTCCTGGTGCACTGTGTTTCTCTCCCCCTCCCCCCCGGAAGCTCCTCTAAAAATTGTGGTGCCAACCAGTGACGGAGCCGCAGCAGAGGGAGGAAAGAGCCACATGCGGCTCCAGAGCCTTGGTCTAGCACAGTGATGGCGAACCATTTGTCAGGGCACGCGAGGCGCTGCCCTGTCAGCTGGCCAGAGCGCTGGCCAGCTGAGTTCACCTTTTTAAAAGCCATTTTTTGCCCTCCCCAGGTTCCAGAGGCTTTATAGGAGCATGGGGAGGGCGAAAAGAGCCTTCCCCGCCCTCCCAGAGGGCCTCCGTAGGCTTCAGGGACTGTCCAGAGGCTTCCCTGAAGCCTTCGGAACGCTTAAAACGACCCTCCAAGCAAACCGGAAGTCACTTGTGGAGACAACCGGAAATCCCTCCCCTTGCCATATAAAGCCTCTGGAGACCGGGGAGGGCAAAAAAAGCATGTAAAAATGGGGGGGGGTGTCGCACATTGTGTGCTCATGTGCACTGGGGGGGTCGCGCATTGCATTATGGGTGTGGCATGCCCGCACACGACCCCCCTGCGCTCCCCCCACTTGTGGCACGCGAGCCAAAATTTGCCATCGCTGGTCTAGCATATTTGCCCCAATGAACTGATTTGTATCTCTTTGCTTCCAATACCTAAGTCTTTCTCCTGAAGCGATCATGTCATGCATTTATAATCTTCAGCTTTATGATGGACAGCTGTACTGCTCTAGTAGTAGAGAAGATCTACTTGAGCATGTTTGTAACCTCTGACGTTCTTAATTGTATTATTAGTATGTCAGTATTAGCATTATGTCTATAGTCTTTCCAAACTTGGTGCTGTCTATACGATGGTCTTATACATATAGAATTTGTTGTGGTCTGCCGGTGGCCTGCGGAGTTGGCAGCTGGTTCGGACAGTGAGGAGGTTGGGGAGGAACATGGGCCAGTTTTGGAGTCTGGGGAAGGCTCGGACGAGGGCTTTGCATCGGAGGCAGAGAGGAGGCCAAGGTCATCTGGTAGTTACGTGCTGCCTCCGGAGTCTGACACCAGCGAGGCAGAAGAATAGTGTGAGCCTGTTCCCAGTGTGTGCATGCGCAGAGCTGCCAGAAAGCAAGAACAGTCAAGACACAAAGGGCGACTCAGTAGTACAGTTTGGAGATGATTGGCCCCTCTCATAAGACATAAAAGAGGAGCAAATGGACGTGAGCCTTTGCAGGAAGCAATTAGTTCGGTTCAAGCTCTGAGAAGTCCTGTTTGATTCTGTGCTGCGTTCAGCCTTGCAAAACTAATTGGCAATTAGGTCTCTGGCAGCGTTTCAAGGGAGATCAAGGCGTGTGCTTATCAACATTTCCCTGAAAGACTTTGGCAACTCGAGCAGACATCTGTCGGACTCTTTACAGACTTTAGTGAAACATTATGGCCTGTGAATGACTATAATTCACAGTCGTTTAAATAAAAGAGGGTTTTGGGAACCAAGATTGTGTTTTATGCTTCCTCAGGAAGCCTAGGTCAGAATAGAATTCCCACTTGGAAAGCCTCTTATTTAAGGCCCAGAGACAGAAACTACCAAGATCATATTTATAAGGTCCAATTCATAGAAACGAGTCTGTTTTGATGGTTCTCTCAAGTGTTTCCTGCATCTCACAGAGTTAAGAAATATGGGAAGCTGCATTTTCGCCCATTTGTTTCCTGAGAGAGATAGAGGACGTTCCATTAAGCCCATGAGAGCCGCCCAGGAGAATATTGATCCATCTCTTTAAGGCAAAATGCTATGCAGGGCATTAATGAGATGTGCAATCATTAGGAATTAGCTGGCTAGTGAACATCTGGGTCTCTAAGCTGTCAGGCAACATTTGAATTAGTCGCCCGCTCATACGCACAGTCTCTCCACCGTTGTTCTTGTTTGAGCACCGTTTTTTTTTAATCATTTGTTAAAATCTGCACACGTTTCAGAAGTAGTGATGACGATACTAAAATGAGCAAGAGCAATACTGACTTAAAGAATATCTCAATAGCATTCAAGAATGTTTTGGCCTGGAACAAGGAAGGAAACTGTAGGGAGGAATTCAGTGACCTAGAGTGGGCCTTAGTTTTTTAGTTTGGAGCAACTAATCTGGGCAACAAGATTTAAATTGGGTTTTTTTTTCCCCCCTGATGGCCCTTTTCTGGAAATGTGATATTAGCCATTTTAAATCCACCAAATGTGCCTTTTGAATCCAAGCCAAAACAAAATTTTCTTCCTTTCCTTTCCTTTCCCTTCCTTTTCCTTCCCTTCCTTCCCTTCTTTTCCTTTCCTTTCCTTTTCCTTTCCTTCTCTTCCCTTTCCTTCCCCTCCCTCTGTTTTTTCCTTCCTTCCTTTCCTCCCTCCCTCCCCTTCTTTCTCCCCCCCTTTCTTAGATTCCTTAGATGTCCTATAAAGTTACACAATAGTGTAAAATAACCAAAGTTAAAAAAAGCATCAAAATCAGTATAATATAATGCAGAAGGAGCTAAAAAGCTAATGATGAATGTTTGATACAGACTCAACCTGATATTGTAAAAAAAAAAAAAAAGGCAATTAAACTCGTCAAGCAATAAAATGAAAGATAGCCAACAAATCCAGTAGAGACTTTAAAATATATAAAGACTTCTTTTCCCTATTAAAAAAAGTAATAAAGCAGGTAATAAAAAGAAATAATTAATAAACTTACAAATATATAACATTATTAAATATTTGACTAGGACATCTTATTGCACCCGAGGATCCTTTTCCTTATTATATTTACTAATAAAGATCAACTTCCTTTTCTAAAATGATACATATCATAAAAAAAATATTTTGGCTATGAATATCCTTTAACACATCTTATTCAATGTGTAGATTTTTCCATAGAAATTATAATATAAGCATATGTGAAGTGATGGGGGAGTGTGTTTGATTCCTAGCACTGGGCTTCTGTCAATCTGGTGGTTACTAACAGGGTAATTCACAGTGATTATACAACACTGTTTAATTCTGACCTGCTGGGCCCTTACACAATCATTTATATCTCACAAAAGAGTACATGGTAGAGAAAATAATAACAACGTATAGTAGTGGTATGCACATAAATTGGACCGTTTTTGCTCGTTTGTGCCCCCCCCCCCGGCCCCAGAAGCACTCTACAAGCCTCCCAAAGCCTCTACATGCCCTCCCCCCTTTTTTTGCAAAAAACGGCCTATTTCTTGCTCGTTTTTGCCCCCCCCCCCTCCAGGAGCACTCTACAAAGCCTCCCAAAGCTCTGCATGTCCTTTTTTTTTTTTTTTTTTTTTTGCAAAAAACAAGGCGTGCAGAGGGTTTGGGAGAACTGCAGAGTGCAAAAACTTTTTTTTTTAATTTACCTCTTCAAAATCTTGGTGCGTCTTATACTCCAGTGCGTCTTACAGTCCGAAAAATACGGTAATTCTTGGCAATCTATTCTCACATGGCAGTTCTGGCTAAGAGTTATAGTTCAACCATCTATATCTATAATGTATAAATCAGATGGCACAATGGTCTAAAGCAGTGTTTCTCAACCTTGGCAACTTGAAAATGTCCGGACTTCAACTCCCAGAATTCTGGGAGTTGAAGTCCGGACATCTTCAAATTGCCAAGGTTGAGAAACACTGATCTAAAGGCTGCCTTAATGCAAGATGTAACCTAACCCTAACCCTAACCCTAACCCTAACCCTAAATGGCTCTTCCACCTTCATGATCCTGTAGTGTCCTCCTTATGGCAAGGAGATTATACGCACCTTTTTAAACAGGGGTCCAATTCACGGTCCTTCAGACTGTTGGGGGAGCCGGACCGGTTGGGTGGGCGTGGCTAGGTGGCCATGTGACTGGGTAGGTGTGGCCAATTTTGCAGTCCATTAAACAATACACACAAATTGAACTTTAATTTGTTATACTCCTGGGGGTGGAAAGCAGGTTAGTGAAGGGATGTAGTTAGTGAAGGCCGCTAGTACCACTCTGCCCATTTGGGCCCATTTTTAGTCTCCTGAGACCTCCGCACATCCCGTTTTTTCCTCCTTGGTCTCAAGAAGGCGGGTGGGGGGCAGCGGGTAGGTGGGGTGATGTGCGTGGGGCAGCCTTATGGTCCTGTGCGGGCCAGATTAATGGCTTTGGTGGGCCGTAGTTTGAGGACCCCTGACCTGGATGATTGACAATCTCAATACAATAATACAATAGCAGAGTTGGAAGGGACCTTGGAGGTTTTCTAGTCCAACCCCCTGCCTAGGCAGGAAACCCTATACCATTTCAGACAAATGGCTCTCCAGCATCTCCATAGACATTCAACTCCCAGAACTCTGGAGTTGAAGTGCACACATCTTAAAGTTGCCAGTTGAGAAACACTTGTTATAGAGAATGGAATAAATCTCTTTTATAACGGTTACAGAATTTGCTCTTGGGCTGGCAGTGCCATGAATTACAAACATCAGATGTGTGTTTTTATAAATTGTGGAGTCCTTGGAGCGCTCTAGCTTGGTTGCTTGCTTGCAGATGCTGTCCGTAATCTACCCCGGGCACTGAGAATGTTTCCTTGTAGGACAACTATTCCTCTTCAAGCAAACAACCAATCCTAGAGAGCACTATAGTTCAATCGTGCTCCATCACCGGAGGTTTTTTTAAAGAAGCCATTTGTCTGAAATAGTATAGGGGCCCCGATGGTGAGCCGATGGCACGCATGCTAGAGGTGGCATGCAGCCCTCTCTGCTGACACATGTGCCGTCGCCACGGGTCAGATCTCCGTGGTGTTTCTTTCGTGAGCTTCTGTTTCCCTGCAAACAACGAAACAGAAGCTCACGAAAGAAAAAGATCTTACCTCTTGCCGCGCTGCTGGTCTTCAGATCTCTGTTGTGCATGCGTGCATGTCCGTGCACATGTCCGTACATGTTTGCACATGCAAGTGCGCATGTTCACCGATACACACGTTTGCTCATGCACGCATTTGCACGCATTTGCACGTATTTGCACGCATGCGTGCGCCATTCAGTTTGGGCATGCATGTGTGCAGTTTGGGCACTCAGTGTCTAAAAGATTCGCCATCATTGGCATAGGGTCTCCTGCTTGAGCAAGAGGTTGGACTAGAAGACACCCAAGCTCCCTTCCAACTCTGTTATCTTGGATTCTGTTTGTTTTCATTGGCTTTACAAATTCCTTCCAAGTTGATTTTTCAACATCCACGCATGATGGAAAGGGTGCCTGAAATATTCCTTGTCCACTGCTGCTGGTATTTGCCCACAGTTCACCCCCATCAGGGCTTTCCTGGAAGAATGGAAACCATTCAGAACATCCTACCTAAACTGAGATTAGGTCCAAAACATGCCTGATCAACACATAGAAATGTAATGTTTAGCTCCACAGCAGATGACACTTGTTCTGCTAGGAAAGCCACTGATGGACATATTTATTTTATTTGTTTGTTTGTTTGTCAAACATGCACACGGTAACAGGTATAAGTATGTACATAAGCATCAACAAAGGAAGTAGATACAGATAAATGGGGGACAGTAAGACAGGGACGGTAGGCACGCTGGTGCGCTTATGCACGCCCTCTTTGTGGACCTCATTGGAATGTCCACGATAGACAGCTTAAGGTTGAAGCTGTGAGGGTTTGAGGATGTAACAACGGAGTCGGGTAGAGCATTCCAGGCGTTGACCGCTCTGTTGCTGAAGTCGTATTTTCTGCAATCGAGTTTGGAGTTATTTACTTTGAGTTTGTATCGATTGTTTGCCCGTGTATTATTGAGATTGAAGCTGAAGTAGTCATTGACAGGTAGGACGTTGTGGCAGGCAATTTTGTGTACTGTGCTTAGATCGAACTGCAGGCAGCATAGATCCAGATTGACCGAGCCCAAAATTTCAAGCCTGGTAGTATAGGGGATCCTATTGTTAGTAGAGGAGTTGAGGACCCTATGAAAGATGCAATCATTTAAGATATTTTATGTAGTTAGATAAACACGTGCTAGAGGGCTAAAAGCAAATGTGATATCATACAAATCGTGAACAACCTAAGAAAACAATAGCATCTTTGGATAGAGGTCTGCAGTAGAAATATGATGGAGGAGGGTAGGTCTGCTCTTTAAAAAGATGGTCAAAATTCATTTGGATATTCTCTGACTTCAAACATGACGGAAATAGTTCTTTGGATTTCAGCCAAAGCCTTCAAAAGCAGCACCTGGGGAGGAAAGAAAAAAACTCAGAAAGAAATAATTCCTTTTTCTTATGCGGGCGGAGAGACTTAATGAAAAAACATTTATGCATTAACTATTGGAGAACAAACGAATCATGCACGAAAAGAGACAGATGGTAACCAGTTGGCAAGCTCTAGAAATAAACACTTATGCTGGCTGCTTACAGGGATCTGTTCTTCTTCGCTTGGGCTAAACAATATTTGCAGAATCTGGAAGCCAAGACGATAAGTTATTTATTTTCTACCATATATGGGCTGCCAAAATCCAGAGTTGATGGCAGGAAGAAGTTATTGAAAAGTCTCTTTGCTGCCATTTAATGATCGTCTGGATTGTTGCAAGCTGGATCTGGTAGCACTAGTATTTATAAGATACTAGCTGATAACCTGGCGTTGCCTGGATATTTATTTATCCCAATCCTGCATTAGACAGGAATGGTGATGTCAAGTGGCAACGTAAGTACGGAATGGGCTGTTCTCCCTCATTCCATGAATGTCACCTTCAGGAACGTCAGGTGATGGCAAGCGCAACTTCCCCCTGAGCCCTGATTTCGGCGACAATTAAATTAGTTAAAAATGTTTTCCCTCTGCCCCCAGAAGCATAATTTCTAATGTTGGATTTTCCCCCTTACCAGAGAAAGCCCCCTTCTGGAGTACTGTGAAGCTGTTACCACGGCAACTCCACTGCGCTGCACAATAGGACCCATTTTACGGCAGTACAGTAGAAGCCATTTTAAGGCACAACAGGCTGTATCTTAACAGAACACCCACCCAGGGGGGTGTTAGGGGCGTCTTATTTGTTATTTGGGTGTCAGTATTTGTTTCCAGAGGCTAAGTAATTTGTGTACCAAAACCTCTGGCTTAGAGAAGGCTGTGAAGCACTGTGGAGTGGCATGTAAGTCTAAACGCTATCCACTGGGCAGATAAGTACGACATTTGGCTGCTTTTATACTGTATATGTCTCTCAGTCTGGTCTGGTCTCGAAGCAAAAAAATGCTTTGTGACACCTCTTGATAACATTAGGGTGACTTTAGGAGCAGAGCAATGTGGAAGTGCCAAATACCATTACAAAAGAAAACAGCCTAGGAGGGCTGGTTTTGTTGGTTCAATCTAGAGGACAAAATCCCTTACAGTGTTTTTCCAGAAACCTGGCCATCACGAAGGTTTTCCATAATTGGAACTGATATTAACTCAATAATCTGTGAGCTTCAGAGAACAATTGATTCATTTCAAATTATACTAGCAAGCAACCCATGTCACATTCAATTGCCGTCCCTCATTCTTCGTCTGATATTAGCTTTGGCACGCTCTGATTCTGATGCCAAAAATGTCCCAGAAAGAATGCCTTGTCTCAATAAAGAAACTTTTAAGAGAATTGATCGCAGCCTATCGCTAAGAAGAGAGAACCACAAGGGATTACATTCAATTGCAGCTGATATTTAAAAGTCTCTGGTTCAGATCCTTGTCTCTGCTTTCCAAAGTCCAGCCTTGAGTTGTAAAATCCGGTTGGAAACTTGCCATGATAAAAAAGAATTACACAATTTTCTGGCTCTATCCCTTTATTTTTTATTTTATTTTATTTATTTCTCACCTTTGTCATTTTTACAAATAACTGAAGGCGATAAACAGTAAGTAATCTCACTTTTTGCCTCCTATTTTCCTCACAACCCTATGAGGCTGGTTGGGCTGACAGTGACAGGCCCAAAGTCCCTCGGCTGGTTTTCATGGCTAAAGTACGACTTTTGAACTCATGGCTTTCTAACCTGGTGCTTTTACTACTAGACCAAACCAGCTGTTTAGTCCAGCGGTCACCAACTGGTGGTTCGGGGCTACTGGTGATCCACGAGAAAATTTTGGTGGTCTGCAGAAAAATTATTTGCATTTTTTATATTGCACTAAATCAGAGGTCCTCAGACTACGCCCCTGGGCCAGATATGAGCAATGAGCGTTTGTGCTGCTGCAGAGAGTCTCTCCTTTCGGGGTCTTTTTGTGCAGGTTGGAGGGGGGAAGAAATTCTGACTTGGGGTCTGCGTCAGCCTCCTGGTGGGGGGCTTTGGCGAAGGCTGGAGGGAAGTGCCGCTGGTAGCAAAGAGCCAGAGGGCCACGTTCCAGTGGGACTGCATCATGGCCTGGAACTGGCTGACCATCTCAGCCTGCTGAGCCTCCAGCCTCCGGTACCTGGTCTTGCCCTCCCGCAGATCTTCCCTCTGCTTGGAAAGCCTATGCTCCTAGTCCTCAGTGAGGTGCTTCTGCTGAGCCTCCTTCTTGGTCAGATCCAATTTGAACTGAGCTGTTTTACCAACTCTTTCTCATGGTGGCTGCTTAGCTCCAGCAACTGCTTCCTGTTGGGGCCCTAAGGAGCCCGGGCGGGCAAGGCGAGGAGTGGCTGCGAGGGGAGGGGCAAGTAGAGGATGGTGAGGTGCCCCTCAATGTGAGTAACATCAAGTTGGCCACACCCATCCAGTCACATGACCACCCCCTTGCCACGCCCACCCAGCCGGTCATTAGGCAGGTCATATTAATGGTCTGCGGGATTTAAAATTATGAATTTAGTGGTTCCTGAGGTCCGAAAGGTTGATGACCCTGAATTAAATGGATCGTTTTGATGAAGGTCATTTATCTCAATGGATCATTATGATGAATGTAAAGGATGAAGTATGTCTATTAAGTATATTGTATTTATTTTTGACAAGTAATGAATGGGTCTTTTCCTAGGTTAAGGTAACCCAGACTCCAGAAGGGCAGGCTCAGCCTCAGTTGATTAAAACGCTGCAGAAAGGAGATTCTTTTGGAGAAAAAGCCTTGATCAGGTTGGTTTCAAATTATTTCTCACTTGGAAACATTCACATTCACTTCCATTGTTATTCGAAAATTTGAGGAGATCAAAATGGAACAGGGGTGAGAAGACAAGATAAGGACAGAAGCTCCCAAAGTTGAGAAACACGGAGTTAATTTCTTTTTTTAAAAAAAAGAAATTAACTCCGTGTTTCTCAACCTTTATTGGGGCCCATCAGTGGCCAGCAGAGCTGGCAGCAGATTCGGACAGTGAGGAGGTTAGGGAGGAACATGGGCCAGTCCTGGAGTCTGGGGAAGGCTCTGATGAGGGCTCTGTGTCGGAGGCAGAGAGAGGGCCAAGGCCATCAGACAGTTATCAGCTGCCTTCGGAGTCAGAGATCAGTGGGGCAGAAGAACAGCTGGAGCCTGTTCCCAATGTGCCCAGGCGCATAGCTGCCAGGAGAAGAGAACAGTTAAGGAACAGAGATCAATTCGGGAATAAAGGCACAAGGGGATGCTGAATGGCCCCTCCCATAGGAAATAAATAGTAGCAAAAGGGGAGTGGTGTTTGCAGGAGACAGTTTGTTAGTGTGAAGATTTGCTTATCAGAGAGACTCCTTGCCAAGTATTTCCTTGTACAGCTTTGCATCTGGAACTATTGACCTGGCAACTATCCAAGCACTGATAAGGTCTGTGCTTACAATTCACCCCTGAAAGACTGTTTGCCGAGACTTTGCTGGATGTGAACGAGAGGAATTCACATTAGCCAAATACAAAGGGTTTTATTTTGGGACAAGGAGTTTCGTGATTTGGTGAAGCCTAGGTCAGAACAAACTTGGGTGCTTGAAGATGTTTAGACTTCAACTCCCAGAATGCCCAGCATGGCTGGCTGGGGCATTCTGGGAATTGAAGTACACAAGTCTTAAAGTTGCCAAGGTTGGAGACCCCTGAATTAACTAGTATTATAATTCATAGAGGACTGAAAGTGTCATCCATGCTACCGTTTTCTCCCATGGTCACTTCCATCCAAATTGTCTATTTTGGTTACTGTATGCTGAATTTTCTGCATCTGGTCGTTGATGGATTTTTCCAAGGAGATGCGCTGATACATGGGCACAAACCAATTCTGAATTTATTAACCAACCATAGTCTAGTGTGCCTACATGCAGCAGTGAAATGAATTTATGAATTTTTTTGTTGATTTAGTTATTTGATTTTTACCTTGTCTTTTTTCATTTAATGTATAAGTAACTCAAGGCAACAAGCATACATAATATTCCTTCCTCCTCCTATTTTCTCTACAACAACAGCAATCTGGTGAGATGAGTTGGCTAAGAGATAGTGACTGCCCCATATTCATCCCGGTGGCTTTCATGCCTAAGGCAGGACTAGAACTCACCTTCTCCTGGTCGTTGGCCCAAAGTCAATCAGCTGACTTGCAGGCCTAAGGCGGGACTAGAACTCACCCTCTCCTAATGATTGGCCCAAAGTCACTCAGCTGGCCTTCATATCTAATATGGAACTAGAACTCACCTCTCCTGGAGATTGGCCTAAAGTTACTCAGCTGCCTTTCATAACTACAGCAGGACTAGAACTTACCATCTTCTAGCCCAGCAACCTAATCACTGGCTCTTTAAACGTTTTAAAAAGTTTGAGAAACATTACTTAAACTAGGGCTGTCAAACTCTTGGGCTGTAGGCCGGATGTGTCACACACTGGCCAAGCCCACGCCCGGTTTAGTGAAAGGGAAAAGTAGTCCCGATAAGTCACATTTACACCCCTGCAAATTTACACCTCTGCTTTAAACCAACAAAAAATCTCACTAAATCCATTTCACCGCTGCATGAATGCATACAGGACAATGCTGGGTCAAAACATTTTTTTTTTAAAAAAAACACACTGCTTTAGAGGAAGAATCAACAATGAAGTGAAACAAAAAAAGCATCACGAGCTTGTGTTAAAATTATCCGTATCAGGAACATTTAACAGCACAGATGTAGAGAACCTGCAGAGATGATGAATTGGTTGTTAGGTGTCAACAGTCCTTTTGAACAGAGGAAACAGCAGGGATAGTAATAATGGGAGGATTTAAAGCTTGAAGTGGCATTTGGACAAATAGATAATGCCTACTTAGGTAACCAATTAGCTTGCATGCCTCATCCGTTTTTTGTTCTGCAAAATCATTGTTAAAGAGATTTGCAAAGATACAGCAGATTTTTAAAGGTACACTAGAAAATCAAGGTTATGCACAGGCATTTGAGTATCTAGTTGCTTATAATAAACGAGCTGGATGCCCGTGCTTTGTGACAAAACTATGTGATTGGGCAATGCAGGAGAAATCTGGTTCAATCCATTGGTTCAGTGGTGGTCGGTGATTGAAACGCATAAGGAAACTTTGCTCCCGCCACCTTGAGTCCGGAAGCAGTTCCATAGGTGGAACTAGGCGTAGACATTTTGGTGAGGTACCGACGTTTAGTACTGTAAGGAGCCCCAGACTGCCCCTGAGTGAAGAAGTGGAACATCTGCCAGTTTGAACTGAGGTAATGGAATGTGAGGCAACTGGCAGTTGGAGCAGAGTTCTTTTCAGGTGGGGAGGGGGAGTAGAATGTTTAACTCCTTAGCATTAGAGCATGTTAATTATTGTAGAAGAAATACTAATGATCTGATGGTCATTTCAAAAAATCCTTTCTTAACAATTACTTAGAAGCCAAGAGGAACTTACGTGCCAAATTTCAAGTTTGTAGGCTTTACGGTTCTGGAGATTTTGTGATGATGCATGAGTGGTATTTCGCTTTTATATATATATATAGATTAATGGGATCCTCTCTAGGCAGTTTTAGAAGTAAATTTTGTGCTCAAGGAAAACAGGCTGCTAATAAGTGTAATCAGATAGTCTTTGACTTACAACAGTTTTATAATTGATTATAACTTGATTTTTGTTTCTGCACATGCGCAGAACCATTGTAATTGCACACCTTTATTTTATTTTATTAACATTTTGCGCACGCACGGACCTATTTTTGCACAAATGCGCAAAAAACAATTTTCACGCACCGAACTGGCAGTAATGCCGGGAGCAACCCACCCTTGTTGCTGTGTCCCAGGGTCATGTGATCCCCCTTTGATACCTTCTGACAAGCCAAACCACTGGGGAAGCTGGATTTCCTTAACAAGCACATTACTAACTTAACAACTGCAAGGATTCACTTAACAGCCATAGCAAGAACGGTCGTGAAATGGAGTGAAACTCACTTGATAATTGTCCGGCTTAGCAATGGACATTTTGAGCTCAATTATGGTCGTATATCCAGGGTTATAGCGTAAATCTAAGTTGCCCTCTGATCTGTGACTTACTGTTCCTATCTACCTAAAATCAACGGATATATTTCTGTTTACAGTGATGATGTCAGGTCCGCTAATATAATTGCAGATGAAAATGACGTGGAGTGCCTTGTTATTGACAGAGAGTAAGTATTGTTCTCGGTTTTCTTCACTTTCTTTTCCTAGCCCAAATTTGGAGGAGGTGGACATTAGAGGGAGGGTAGCAAAACGCCCAAGCGAATGACCTTTGAAGAGAAGGGGGAAATACAATAGATCAGGTACTATTATATGGTGGTGCCATGGTTACATGCAATATTGCAGGTTAACTCTGCCCACAGCCAGATGTTTGATCCTGATGGGCTCAAGATTTACTCGGCCTTTTCCTGAGGTCAGTAAAACAAGAACCCAGATTGTTGGGGCAATATGCTGACTCTATAAACTGCTTAGAGAGGGCTGTAAAGCACTGTGAAGCAGTATATAAGTCTAAGTGCTATATCTACTGCTACCCTGTTTCCCCCAAAATAAGACCTCCCTGGATAATAAGCCCAATTGGGCTTTTAAACGCATGCGCTAAAATAAGGCCTCCCCTGAAAATAATCCCTCCCCGAAAATATTGCAACACGGCACCAGCCACGAGGTGACCACGCTCGCCGCCTCCTGCACCTCAAAAATAATAAGACCTCCCCATAAAATAAGGCCAAGCACTTATTTCGGGGGTCAAAAGAAAATATGACCCTGTCTTATTTTCGTGGAAACACAGTACCAATAAAGGAGAATATTTGTAGCTCAGAGTTGAAATGAGGACTCTTTAGTGCTCTCTGGGCTCAGTTGTTTTCTTGCAGACATTTCATCACCAAACTAGGTAACATCATCAGTGCTAGTCCTAAATTACTTCGTTTGGGTACTGAAACGTCAGCCAAAAAAAAAACCTCCAACCAAGCTCAGAGACCTGTCAATAGATCTAGAATCACCGCCTTGCCCTGCATTGCACCACGATCCTGAAGTCGTTTGTGTTTACAGTACGTTCCGTCTTGTCCCGAAGCTGCAAAAAATCAAGTTGTTTTGTTGCCAAGATATGCTTGTGTTAGGAAGCGGGGGGAATGCAATTAAGCTCATGATTGATGATGATATCTCTTCTAACCCCATAGATATACTATGGGGATAGGATTTTTTTAAAAAAAAAAAACTAAGAACGTTCAGTTCCCCATTTGAATCATCAAAGATTTTAATTACTGCAGAGTGGCATGTTTTGGTTGCTTCATTAGTGAATAAAGAAAACATCCAAAGTAGTGAACCTTGAAACATTTCAAGTAAAGCAAAAAAAAAAAAAGGGGGGGGGGAGGGGGAGAAATAAAGGCAGTTTGGTGCAGTAGTAAAAGTACCAGGATAAAACCAGGAGACGGTGAGTTCTAATCCTGTCTCAAGCATAAAGTCAACTCTTTGGCTTCTAGTTAGCCACCCTAGAAAGACTAGGACGAGTGCAATGGCAAACCACTTTTGGAAACCTTGCCACAAAAATTGCTGGGACTTTTTCTGGCAGTCACCAGGACTTAAGGCACACAAAAAAGGAGGAAAAAAGGAAAAACAGATGTAGTTATTTTGGAACACAGTGGCTCCAATAGGAATGCCTGTGGAGATTCTCAGTCATCCTGGCCATACCCGAAAATAGGACCCTGTCTTATGTTTGTTTGCCACCAAAAAGGCACCAGGTCTTATTTTCGGGGGAAGATGTCGTCCGCTGACTCACCTCACTTGCACACATCGCCCTCAGTTTCCTTTTTGCTGTCAGAGGCCTTTAGGAATTTCAAGACTTTCCTGAAGGCCTCTGCAGCTGATAACGATTGATCCAGAGCTCTGTTATCGGCTGCAGAGGCCTTCAGGAAAGCCTTGCTGACTGCAGAAGAAATGGGCTGAGGTGTGTAAGGCTGCAACTATCAGAAGGTAAGTAGTAAGGCAGCTCCACCACCCCCTAGTCCCACCGTAGCTTAATTTTTACCTGTGCACCTTGGAGAGGGCGGAGGTCTTAATTAGGGCTTATTTTGGGGGTAGGGCTTATATTGGGCGCACCAGAGGAGGTATTCAGCAGGTTCTGACCACTTCTGGAGAACGGGTAGCAGAAATTTTGAGTAGTTCGGAGAACCGGCAAATACCATCTCTGGCTGGCCCCGCCCCCATCTATTCTCTGCCTCCCGAGTCCCAGCTGATCAGGAGGGAATGGGGATTTTGCAGTATCCTTCCCCTGGAGTGGGGAGGGAATGGAGATTTTACAGTATCCTTCCCCTGAAGTGGGGAGGGAATGGGGATTTTGCAGTATCCTTCCCCTGGAGTGGGGAGGGAATGGAGATTTTACAGTATCCTTTCCCTGGAGTGAGGTGGAATGGAGATTTTGCAGTATCCTTCTCCTGGAGTGAGGTGGAATGGAGATTTTGCAGTAACCTTCCCCTGGAGTGGGGAGGGAATGGAAATTTTACAGTATCCTTCCCCTGGAGTGAGGTGGAATGGAGATTTTGCAGTAACCTTCCTCTGGAGTGGGGAGGGAATGGAGATTTTACAGTATCCTTCCCCTGGAGTGAGGTGGGAAATAGGATTTTGCAATATCCTTCCTCTGGAGTGGGGAGGGAATGGAGATTTTGCAGTATCCTTTCCCTGGAGTGGGGAGGGAATGGAGATTTTGCAGTATCCTTTCCCTGGAGTGGGGAGGGAATGGAGATTTTGCAGTATCCTTCCCCTGGAGTGGGGAGGGAATGGAGATTTTGCAGTATCCATTCCCTGGAGTGGGGAGGGAATGGAGATTTTGCAGTATCCTTCCCCTGGAGTGTGGAGGGAATGGAGATTTTACAGTATCCTTTCCCTGGAGTGGGGAGGGAATGGAGATTTTGCAGTATCCTTCCCCTGGAGTGTGGAGGGAATGGAGATTTTACAGTATCCTTTCCCTGGAGTGGGGAGGGAATGGAGATTTTGCAGTATCCTTTCCCTGGAGTGGGGAGGGAATGGAAATTTTACAGTATCCTTCCCCTGGAGTGAGGTGGAATGGAGATTTTGCAGTAACCTTCCTCTGGAGTGGGGAGGGAATGGAGATTTTACAGTATCCTTCCCCTGGAGTGAGGTGGGAAATAGGATTTTGCAATATCCTTCCTCTGGAGTGGGGAGGGAATGGAGATTTTGCAGTATCCTTTCCCTGGAGTGGGGAGGGAATGGGGATTTTGCAGTATCTTTCCCCTGGAGTGGGATGGGTATGGAGATTTTGCAGTATCCTTTCCCTGGAGTGGGGAGGGAATGGGGATTTTGCAGTATCCTTCCCCTGGAGTGGGGTGGGAATGGGGATTTTGCAGTATCTTTCCCCTGGAGTGGGATGGGTATGGAGATTTTGCAGTATACTTCCTCTGGAGTGGGATGGGAATGGGGATTTTGCAGTATCTTTCCCCTGGAGTGGGGAGGGAATGGAGATTTTACAGTATCCTTCCCCTGCCACGCCTACCAAGACACACCCACCAAGCCATGCCCACAGAACCGGTAGTAAAAAAATTTGAATCTCACCACTGGGGCGTAGGTGTAAAAATCAAGCTAGGACTTAGTTTCTGAGTAGGTTGTATTTTCGAGAAAACAGGATAGTTGTCTTAAAGGTACTTTAATAGGAATGGAATGGTTCTTGTTTACTGCACCTCTGTTCAGCTAGGTAAGGACTGGGGAAATATGGCTTGTATGACTTGTGGACTTCAACTCCCAGAAAGCCAGCCAATTATCTCCAATTTTCAAATTTTAATTGACTTTTTAGTATAGTGACTCCTGTATACAGTGAAACCCCTGAAAGAGCAGTTAGCTGCTTTGGGTATTTATAAAGGCAGGAATTTGTTCCTCCAAATTTATGGAGTTAGATTGACATAACAGGAAATGTATAAATATCTAAGTTATACTCCAGTGAGCCTCAAGCCATATTAACAGGATGAAAATGGAAAAACAAACAAACAGTGTGAATTAAAAATTGAATTGTAACCCTAGCATTGTTTCAATGTTAGGCAATACAGCATTTTAAAACATTACTCAAGCATTTCGGCAGATGTTGCCTCTGTTTTGAGTTGAGTGGTATTTTGGTACTTAATTGGACAGTATTGATTTTACCATGGCCGCATTTTCTGTCCTTTGATCTTTGTTAGCATTTATATGGCTTTTAAATTTAATGGTTACTGTTGATTATATATCTTCCAGAGAATCTTGTATTTCAAGTGCAGCTGGGGAAAAAAAATATCTAAAATAACTTTAATGTGGCCCATTTGGTCTTTTTCAAGCACCTTTGATTTTTTTCCCCCAGTCTAGGCAGAGAGAAAATAATGATTTTTATCAGGTTCCTGGTAGGCTGCATTATACAGCTGTTGATCTGAGTTGAGTTTTGTAGATCCCAAGTTGGTTGGGTCTGTAATAGAGTGATAATTGCCTGCAATCTTCCTCACCTTTGAAAGGTGCAGTTGGATTGTTCGGGAGAATCAGTTTATTGCAGCCATGTGCAGTGACTGCTGTGGGTGATTTTCTTTTTAATCATGGAATCAAAAAAGGCCAGACCTCTGGATATTATTCCATTTATTCACCGCACTTTACAATAGCAGCTGCCGATGCTTCTGTTACACTGTGATTGTTGTTATAATTGTGGCTGGGTTCACAAGTCATGCTAAGTTTGTTTGGCTTTGACTAACCATGTTGCTGAACAGCTGTTGGGCCTTAGTCAACTAAGCATAGTTAAGCAAACCGTATCTGGGTTAATGCATTAACCCAGCTTTACCCTCAGTGAGACGTTAGACCAGTGATGGCGAACTTTTTCGGCACTGAGTGCCCAAACTGGAATGTGCTTGCATGTGCCCTTGCCAGAGCACCGGAAACCCAAAGACCGGCTGGCTGGCATGCACGTACCTGCTTTTTGGTTGTTTTGGGGGGCTGTTTTCAGGTGTTGCCCAGGTATTTATTTATAAGGGGAAAACATCTGGACCAAAGGTGATTTCTAATGTTGGATTTTCCCCCTTACCAGAGGGAGCCCCCTTGTGGAGTACTGTGAAGCCGTTACCATGGCAACTCCACTGTCCTGCACAGTAGAAGCCATTTTACGGCAGTACAGCAGAAGCCATTTTAAGGCACAACAGGCTGTATCTTAACAGAACACATACCCTGAGGGGTGTTAGGAGTGTCTTACCCCCCGGCAGCAGATTCGGACAGTGAGGAGGTTGGGGAGGAACATGGGCCCGTCCTGGAGTCTGTGGAAGGCTCAGATGAGGGCTCTGTGTCAGAGGCAGAGAGGGGGCCAGGGCCGTATGACAGTTATCAGCTGCCTTCAGAGTCAGACATCCATGAGGCAGATGAACACATACCCTGAGGGGTGTTAGGAGTGTCTTACCCCCCAGTATTTGTTCCCAAAGAAGTTATCTGTGAACCAAAAAGCGGTCCATCAAATGGCCTGCTTTTTAGCTGTTTTCAGAGTGTTTTTTGGGTTGTTTTTGGCCCAAAAAACAGCCTGAAAACAGCCAGAAGAACAGGCACATGTACGCCAGAAACCAGAAGTCCAGCTAGCAAAGGCACGTGTGCCCACAGAGAAGGCTCTGCATGCTACCTCTGGCACGCATACTATAGGTTTGCCATCATGGTGTTAGGCTAACTTTTGTCTTATTGATTGAGAATTCTGGATCTTGCAGTCCCCCATATTTGTGGAATATCAAATTATGAAAGCCCTTAGGTAGTATGTTGTAAAAAAAGTACAAGTTGGATACTGTTGTGGCCCACCAGCGGCCAGCACAGCTGGCGGCAGATTCGGACAGTGAGGAGGTTGGGTAGGAACATGGGCCTGTCCTGGAGTCTGGGGAAGGCTCAGATGAGGGCTCTGCGTCGGAGGCAGAGAGGGGGCCAGAGCCATATGCCAGTTATCAGCTGCCTTCGGAGTCAGACATCAGTGAGGCAGACGAACAGTTGGAGCCTGTTCCCAGTGTGCGCATGTGCAGAGTTGCCAGATGAAGGGAACAGCTAAAGAACAGTCGACATGGGAGTAAGGCCACAGGTGGACAGTGAATGGTCCCTCCCAGAGGAAATAAAAGAGGAGCGAAAGGGGAGTGGAGTTTGCAGGAGACTATTAGTTCGCTTAATTGGTTCGTGACTCTCCGAGACTCCTTGCCAAGTTCTGCAGATATCGGCCTGGCAGCTCTCCAAACCAGATATGGTCTGTGTCTGTAAATCCTCCCTTGAAAGACTTTGCTGGATGTGAATGATCAGAATTCACAGTCAATTAACAAAAGGGTTTTTTGTCAGGACAAGGAGTTTGCTTCATGCTCTTAGGAAGCCTCGGTCAGAACAGATACAAAAAGAAAATAGCAATAGCATTGAGACTTATATGCCACCCCATAATGCTGTACAGCGCACTCTGGGTAGTTATAATGTTGAAGCATTATTTGCATATTGCCCCCATGAATCTGTGTCCTCATTTTACCATCCTCAAGAGGAGAGAAGGCTGAGTCAACCTTGAGCCCGTCAGGATCGAACTCTAGGCTGTGGGCAGAGTTTGCCTGCAATACCTCATTCTAACCACTGGGCCACCAGGAATCCCAAAACATGGCTAAATAAAATGAAAATATAGGTATCACCTGTGTAAAAGCAGATGAGGAGGGCTTTCCAGATGTTGGTGGACTGTTTTCCAGCTCCCTTCAACAGTTACCAGGCTAGCTAGGACATTTAACATCTGGAAGGCCACAAGTTATACCACCCCTACCTCTGTATTTAACTGGGGGGGAAATCTACTAGCAGGTATAATATAAATCAGGCTTCACCAACCCCTATCACCCACAGGCTGACTTCCCAATGGCTGGGCTAACTATATGTCTGTAGATATTCTCAATCATCCAGGTCATGGATGTCCTAAAGGTGCTTTTCAAAAGGCAACTGGACTTTTGGGTTTTTAATTTCAGTGAAATTCAAATTTTACCAGTTGGGCATGGCTCGGTGAGCGTGGCAGGGGAAGGATACTGCAAAATCTCCATTCTCACCCCACTCTGGGGCCAGTCAGAGGTGGTATTTCCCGGTTCTCCAAACTACTCAAAATTTCGGCTACCGGTTCTCCAGAACCTGTCAGAACCTGCTTTTTCCCACCAGAAAAGCTTCTTGGATGAGAAGTGAAACGTTTTCAAGGGGGATGGGGGAAGCCAGAGAGTCAATTTGCCTTTTGAAAAGCACCTTTGGGCTGACTACACTTTATGGGATTTAAAATCTTTGTATCTCCATAGAAGGCTGCTGCAATATATTTTTTTTTCCTAGCCAAGGCCTGTGTTGTGACTCACTTCCGTTGTGTTTGCAGAACTTTTAATCAAACCGTTGGAACCTTTGAAGAACTTCAAGCCTACCTCGTGGGTTATGTGGCAACGTTGGCTCGAGACGATGAAAAAAGGCACGCTCAGTAAGTCTTCCCAACCGGTTTTTGAAACTGTAAGGAAGGTAAAGTCAGCAATGTTGTGTTAAATTAGATGGAATTGGAAGCAGCGGGCTTATAAAAAAAATGCACAACAAATCCCACCACCTCTGCTCTTGCTACTTTGGTAAACCTTTTGGCCAACACTTTGAAGCTTAAGAAAATCAACATGCGTGGATCAACACTTAGGAATGATGGTAAACACAAGGTTTTGCTTTAATGAATATAAGATGCTGCCCTTTTCTTCCAAATGTTTTCTGTAAAATTGTTCAGCAATGACACATTCTAAACCAGCTGTAATTTCATATCTGGGCCCTTAGTGTGTCTTCATAGTGCATGTAAGTGACAATTACCTGGCACTTTTTCAAGCTTGCAACATCTTTTCCATAATTCAGCGTCCTCACTTCACCTTCTGCTCTTTACATAAATATGTTCAATTTGGATTCCCTGTACAAGGGGATAGGAAAATCTTAAACGTGCAGGTATAAAATGTTTGCAATCTTAAGTCCAGCAGCCTGCTAGTTATTTCCCCTAAAACCAGACAGACTCACCTGACACCAGTAATTTGTGCCGTCCCCCAGTGCAGACCCCCTTGGCTGCCAAGAAATCCGGAAATCCAGGCAATTTAAATCAATATAAGGCTTTATAAGGGCGTATAGTCAAGGCTATGGTTTTCCCAGTTGCAATGGATGGCTGTGAAGGTTGGACCATAAGAAAGGCTGAGCGCCAAAGAATTGAGGCCTTTGAACTATGGTGCTAGAGAAGACTCCTGCGAGTCCCTTGGACTGCAAGGCAATCAAACCGGTCAGACCTAGAGGAGATCAACCCTGACTGCTCTTTAGAAGGCCAGATCCTGAAGATGAAACTCAAGTACTTTGGCCACCTAATGAGAAGGAAGGACTCCCTGGAGAAGAGGCTCATGCTGGGAAAGATGGAGGGCAAAAGAAGAAGGGGACGACAGAGAATGAGGTGGCTGGATGGAGTCACCGAAGCAGTCGGCGTGAGCTTAAATGGACTCCAGAAGATGGCAGAGGACAGGAAGGCCTGGAAGAATGTTGTCCATGGGGTTGCAATGAGTCGGACACAACTTCGCAACTAACAACACCAAGGGTTTATTGCAAGCTTAAGCTTCTACAAGAATCTGAACTACTAATGGCCAAAGGAAATTAGTAGTAGATAAGAGTAAATGGAATTCAAGGCGGGCTGGACTTATATCTCTTGTGAGCGTCAAAGGGCTTGAGACTAATGATGCGTTTGACCCCTCCCTTCGGGCTCAACCTAGTCAGTCTCCTACAGAGTCTTCTATAATTTGGTTTTAAATCTAGTAAGTGATCCACAATTTCTTTTGAAATTCCCATATTATGGGCTATTGTATAAATACAGTGCTTTTCCTCTTAGCAAGGGCAAAGCAAGTATATTTTCAGATATAATCAATGATCTTGATTCCCTATAATCAAGATCATTTCATGGTGTCTTCTAGCACCATCACTATTGGAAATGAGATTGAAACTTTGAAGATGTGGCCATTCTCCACAGCAATTATAGGTGGAGGGAGGGTCCCCAGGTCTTAGTCCCCAACATGATGCTCACCTTTGACCACGCTGGGGAGTAAGGCCACAGGTGGACGATGAATGGCCCCTCCCAGAGGAAATGAAAGAGGAGCGAAGGGGGAATGGAGTTTGCAGGAGACAATTATTCACTTAATTGGTTGTGAGTCTCCGAGACTCCTTGCCAAGTTTTGCAGAGATCGGCCTGGCAGCTCTCCAAGCCAGATAAGGTCTGTGTCTGTAAATGCTCCCTTGAAAGACTTTGCTGGATGTGAATGAGCAGAATTCACAGTCAATTAATAAAAAGTTGTTTTTTAATTTATTTTTTTATTTTTAGACAGACAAACACAACATAAAACATAAAACCATCTTCCATTACCTACAGTGTGTTGATTGGTTACAAGGCTTTTGTGCATCCTTTCCATAGTCAATCCTTGCAATTTATATAAATCACATAATATCAAATCGAATATGTTTATACATTATTATCATTATTTGTTTGACTATCACCATTATTCCTTCATTTTAAACGAGATATACTAAATATTGGGTTCATTTATATTATGACAATTCATTACATCATCTTCAATCTACCCAATAATAATATATCTTTGTTATATTCAATATCCTTCTATTATTCTTGTATTGATAACGTCCTCTAGTATCTTTCATTTCCATGTTTTTTTAATCTAACCATTGATAAAATGAATCCCATGTCTTATAAAATTGTTTGTCTTCTTGTTCTCTAATTTCAAATATCAATTTACTCATTTCAGCACATCCCATTATTTTAATAAAAGGGTGTGTGTGTTTTTTGGTCGGGACAAGGAGTTTGCTTCATGCTCTTGGGAAGCCTAGGTCAGAACAAACAAATGTTTCGTTTAGCAACTGAAATTTTGGGCTCAACTGTGGGCGTAAGTTAAGGACTACCTCTATTGAATTCTTGATTGTACAGCCGACTTGCATCCTTAGGATAAATATCTTCGATTTCAAGGCCTCTCTAAATGCTACAGGCTGATCTTATCAAACTGATTCTGTTGAACTAGATCAGCCGTGGAGCCGTGGTTATTGTGACAGAAACACAAATCAACAGGCAAAAGACATTCTCCTTCCCTTTGTGGTGATATCATTAAAAGGCAACTTTGCCTCAGGGCCTGTCTTCTTGGGGTGACATCAACCTTGGAATGCCTTGAAGAATCAAATCTCTGCACGCATGTAGACGGAGAACGGACTCCCTCCCCCCTTCTCCCATTCACTCCCCTGCGGTCAACAAATCATTCAATGCCCCGTTGAAACGAATCAGGATTTCTTTCGAAACGGTGAGAAACATGGATTGTTCCTTCCAGTGCTTTCCAGCCTACGACTGAATCATCTCCTTCCTCACAGCTACCTGGAGTGCCTATGTATGCATAGAAAGGCAGGCTGTAAGAATAATAAATTCATCATGAACGTCATGAGATCCACCATCCTAAGCCATCAGGATGCTAATTCCCAAATACAGATTGCTTCCTGCTACTGTGTTTCACGGTAGCGGGAAGTGGGGGGGGGGGGCAGAATGTCAGAATGCTTAGGAGGGCCCCGACTTTTCGAGTTTGTCTTATCTGCGGTTCCTGGTAAAATACATGGGAAAATCCCATTGGGGGAAAATCTTGACCCTGGAAAAAACAGCTAGGCCTTCTTTTTGGAGGATTCTAATGATTGACTCACCTTGCGGTGGTGGCAGCGACAGCCCCGCCCAGCAAGCGCCCGCTGCTGGCTCACTTCCTCTGCTGCCGTTTGCCACCTCTCACATGCATCGCCCTGGCCTCCGTATTGCCTTTAGATGCCTGCCGGAAGGTATCTGCAGCTAATAGCATATAAAATTGCTGATCAAGCCAACTGGCCCAGGAGACCCTGCATAATGCAATAATCGGGTGGGTTCCAGCCGGTACGGCCCGGTACGGCCGTACCAGTAGTAGTCGGGAGCAGTGGATACCGTACCAATACGGGAGCAGCAGGCACTGTAACAGTACGGTGGCTCGTTTGGTCCACCTGCCCGCCTACGTTCCATACCTACTTTTGAAGCAACTGGGCCAACTGTGCATGCACACATGGCGTGCAGCACCTGCGCGACCTCCAACAAGCAGCTTGGTGTTGCAGGGGCGGTGGAGTGCGCATGTGTGTGCAGCGCATGTCCAGCATGTGCACAGCGCATGTCCGGCCCGTGCACGAATGGACCACGAGCAGAGTATCGGTAGTGACGGTAAGGGCAAGCCACCACTGGCGATAATACTAGATCACAGGGATAGGTAAACCCAGGGCCAGCCAGGTTTCACGTGTGCCCTGACCGTGCTAGATTTTAGTAGAAACGTGTCTGAATTTCAGAAGTGCGAAAGGCAGGATATTTGGCTTTAGAATCTGAAAACAGATTTATTTCCCATTGAAAATAGATTGAGAAATAGGAGCAGGATAAACTAAGAGCAGAGGGGTTTAAGAATGAGAAGCTGAGTGTTTCCCATTCTTAACCTCTTCCTCAAAACACAAGTTACGCCGCTTGGCCTGTCTCAGATAAAAAGAAATGGCGAAGTATTTCCATAGTTTGACAAAAATAAATAAAACAGGTGTGTCTTGTACAGGTAGGCCTCGACTTACAACAATTGGCTTCGTGACCGAAGTTACAAGTGACTTACGACCGTTTTTCACACTTACGACCTTTGCAGAATCCCCATGGTCATGTGATTCACATGCTTGACAACTGACTCACATTTATGACGGCTGCAGCGTCCGGGGATCATGGGATCCCCTTTTGCAACCCTCGGACAAACAAAGTCAATGAGGAAAGCAGGTTCACTTAACAACCGTGGTACTAATTTAACAGCTGCTGTGATTCACTTAACAAAAGTGGCAAGAAAAGTCGTAAAATGAGGCGAAACTCCCTTAACAAATTTCTCACTTAGTGCAACATCATTTTTAGGCTCACTTGTGGTCGTACGTTGAGGACTACCTGTAGTCACCAGGAGTTGAGCTTGCCTCAAACAGATATTTCCTTTTAATTCAGTTTCTGAGCATTTCATCAGTAGGCACCTTTGATTCAAGCCAAATCATAGGCATATTCGGAAATTTGACTATGGAGATTCTCAACCATCCAGATCCTGGTTGTCCCAAAGATGCTTTTTTCAGGAGGCAACTGGACTTTTCTGGTTTTTCTTTGAAGACGTTTCGCTTCTCATCCAAGAAGCTTCTTCAGCTCTGACTGAATCATTCTCCACCATCCACCATCCAGTCAGAGCTGAAGAAGCTTCTTGGATGAGAAGTGAAACGTCTTGAAAGAAAATCAGAAAGTCCAGTTGCCTCCTGAAAAAAGCACCTTTGGGAAATTGCTTTTCGAAAAGCTAACCAACCATTGCAGAATTTCTCACTTGCGGGCTGAATCAGACTGGTCATTTTATTTTATTTTTATTTTTATTATTAATGCAGAGTCTCTTCCGTGGAGCGGCTCCCTCGCAATCTCTCTCTGGAGATGATTCAGTTGAAAGAAAAAGTTACTCAATTTCCTGCCTCCTGCCCTTTCCAGCACCTGGATATCGTCGCGACTCTGGGCGTCGGTGGATTTGGAAGAGTTGAACTTGTAAGAATTAAGCGTTTAAGCCTCTGACATGCGATTGGGAGGGTGATTTGATACAGTTTTGTGCTTCGCTTGTCTTTCATTTCTTATGACATACATGTATGTATGTATGTATGTATGTATGTATGTGTGTATGTGTATGTGTATGTGTATATGTATATGTATATATAGTCTCTATATCTGTCTATCTCTCTCTCTCTCTCTCTGTTTAAACTATCTGTTTATCTATCTATCTATCTATCTATCTATTCTATGTCTGTCTGTCTGTCTCTAGCTATCTCTGTTTATCATCTGTCTGTCTGTCTCTGTCTGTCTATCTATCAATCTAATCTAATCTATCTCTGTCTGTTGATCTGTCTGTCTCTCTATCTTTGTTTATATCTATCTATCTATCTATCTATCTATCTATCTATCTATCTATCTATCTATCTATTCTATGTCTGTCTGTCTGTCTCTAGCTATTTCTGTTTATCATCTGTCTGTCTCTGTCTGTCTATCTATCTATGTAATCTAATCTATCTCTGTCTGTTGATCTGTCTGTCTATCTTTGTTTATCATCTATCTATCTATCTATCTATCTATCTATCTATTCTATGTCTGTCTGTCTCTAGCTATCTCTGTTTATCGTCTGTCTGTCTGTCTATCTAATCTATCTGCCTGTTGATCTGTCTGTCTCTCTATCTTTGTTTATCATCTATCCATCTATTCTGTCTGTCTGTCTCTAGCTATCTCTGTTTATCGTCTATCTCTATCTAGCTATCTAGCTCTATTGGTCTGTCTGTCTATCTTTGTTTATCATCTATCCATCTATTCTGTCTATCTATCTATTCTATGTTTGTCTGTCTCTATCTCTAGCTATCTCTGTTTATCGTCTGTCTGTCTGTCTGTCTGTCTGTCGGTCTGTCTCTATCTATCTATCTATCTATCTATCTATCTATCTATCTATCTCTGTTCGTTGGTCTGTCTCTCTCTCTCTGTTTATCAGCTATCTAGCTATCTGTCTATATATCCATCTAGCTATCATCTATCTAGCTATTGGTGGAGGGTGCATTGCCTCTTGGATTCTATTCTATTCTGCTGTTATTCTGAAGAACTTGAGAAAGGGAGAGAACTCACGTTTACGATTCTGACATCGTGTTTTCTTTTCTAATGACTTCAGGTGAAAGTTAAGAATGAGAACGTAGCATTTGCCATGAAATGCATTAAGAAGAAGCACATAGTAGACACCAAGCAACAGGAACATATTCACTCTGAAAAGAAAATCCTAGAAGAGGCCTGTTCGCCATTCATCGTGAAGTAATTTTTAAATTATTTATATGAACCTATTTCTTTTAAAAACAAAAGATCTCTTGCAAAAAAAAATGACAAGGTCTGGATGGGGCATCACTGTTTTCTTCACACTCTTCCAGAAACCATGAATCTCAGTGTCACTCTCCATTCCACAACACGTTGTTGTCCCCTGCAATTCCCTCTTGGGCTGTATTTCAAGAGTTGGGAACTTGTGACTATATAAAAAAGTTGAGGATAGTCAATTCATTGTCCTTGCATCAGTCATCACATTGAGTGAGTTGTTGTGGAGAACTTTTCATAGAAGCTCTTATACACAGGTAGTCCTTGACTTACAACAGTTCATTTAGTGGCCATTCAAAATAACAACAGCACTGGAAAAAGTGACTTGTGAGCACTTTTCATACTTACAACCGTTGCATTATTCCCATGGTCACATGATCAAAATTCAGATGCTTAGCAAATGACTCGTATTTATGACTGTTGCAGTGCCCTGGGGTCATGTGATCCCCTTTTGTGACCTTCTGACAAGCAAAGTCAATGGGGGAAGCCAGATTCACTTAACGACCATGTTACTAACTTAATAATTCCGGTGATTCAAATGGGAAGGAAATGGGGCAAAACACGATTAACCAATGTTTCACTTACCAACATAAATTTGGTGCTTTCAGTTCCAACTTGGGATTTTCCAAGTAAGCGAGCAATCTATGCTAAGCATGTAATATACTCGAAATGGAGATTCATACTCAAAATGGAGTTTCAGATTTTACCCAAATAATCCAGGTTTCTAACCTTATTCTCTCATTGTCCAACATACAAAGAGTCTCTGTCTACAGGTAGGACACTATCGTATTTCATTCAATGGCCCACAATTATCTTCAACTGAAAATGGGTGATTGGAATCTGAATGATTTTTATAACAAGCTTTATGGAAGGGATACATTTTCTCCTGAATTTCATGCAAGCCCTCAAATTTAGCATTCTACAAGGCATTCTACAAATTACCTTTATTCTACCCAGTTTTTAATCCTTGGTGATTGTTTATGAATGTTCACCTTGGTTGGGTTGAGAAATATTATGTTCTCATTTTACCCAGAGACTCCAGGATTTTTTTGGAGCGGGGTCAAAATAATTATTCCTCCATGCCCACAGTGCTATAGAAATGTGATTATTGTTATGTTACATACAGTATGTGTTATCTTCAACTAGAATAGTTTGCATGTTGCTTCTTTCTTTCTTTTTACTTTCTTCAGGTTGTTCCGCACCTTCAAAGACAACAAATACGTTTATATGCTCCTGGAAGCCTGTCTTGGAGGTGAGCTATGGAGCATCCTCAGGGACAGGTATTATTATTATTGTTGTTGTTGTTGTTGTTGTTGTTGTTATGTTAATCTTTGGTGAGATTCACAGCCTTTGGGCTGGCTGGTAGCTCAACAGCTCGAGTCCTAACCAAGGACCTAGGAACTGTTAAGGTAACGTCGGAGGATATAAGTTGTTCCAAGTAAGGTGGGTTTTTTTGTAGAATCAGAATGTTCAAGTCAGATAAATTTAGAATTTCCAAATAGCGAGGTAGCCCTTTAGGTATTGCTCCAAGGGCTCCAATTACAATCGGGAGAACACTCGATTTCTTTTTCCACAGTCGCTCAACTTCAATTTGCAAGTCCTGGTATTTTGTGATTTTTTCTTGCTGTTTATCTTCAATTCGTGCATCACCAGGTATTGCAATGTCAATGAACCATAATTTTTTCTTTTCAACTATTGTTATGTCAGGTATGTTGTGGGCCAAGTGCCTGTCAGTCTGAAGTCCCACAAGATCTTGACTTTCTCATTCTCTAAAACCTCCTCAACCTGATGTTCCCAGTGGTTTTTGATGTACTCAGATCCAAACTTTTGGCACAATTTCCAGTGAATGATCTTAGCAACACGGTCATGGTGTTGTAGGTAGTCAGTTTGTGAAATTTTGCTGCACCCGCTGATCAAGTGGTTGACTGTCTCATCTTTCTCCTCCCCCTCCTCCTCCTCATTATTATTATTATTAATTATTTACTTTATTCATTAAACATGAAACTCAAGTCAACTGAACATTCAATAATTCATTATTATTATTATTAGCCCATTTTTTCATTTTCATTTCATTTTAAAGAACATCATTGTAAAGGTTGTAAAAATGTTGCAAGCCATACAATTGTATAGAATTAGAAGGTTGGAAATTTGCATTATAAAGAAATCAACTTTGAAAGAATTTGGCCTTCAGTCAAATGGTCTCAAATGTAACATATGCTACAAAGTCAAGGTTGGGAAAAAATATTGACAAGCTGAAAGAGTTAATACTGGATGATCTAAGACAGGGGTGCCAAACTCGATTTCATTGAGGGCCGCATCAACAGAAATAGTATTCAGCCAGTTCTGACAGGTTCTGGAGAACCGGTAGCGGACATTTTGAGTAGTTCAGAGAACCGGCAAATAGGCTGGCCCCGCCCCCGCTGCCTCCCAGCTGATCTTCTTTTGTTGCCCTGAACAGGAGAATGGAGCTGGAAAGCAGGTTAGTGGGGTGAGGAGGGAATGGGGATTTTGCAGTATCCTTCCCCTGCCCGGTGGTAAAATTTGAATCCCACCACTGTGCCTCAGGGTTGTGGTTTGACCTTGAGGAGCGGGGGCGGAGTGGGCATGGCTAGGCTGGGAGTGGCCAGCTCAACATCACTAGGGGCGCCGGTGGTGGCCTGAACACTCTGGCAGCGAAATCAGGCTCCCGAGCGCCGTTTTTGGCTATGACGGCCTCCTGCAACCCTCTGCCTGCCAAAATGGAGCTCCATTTTCACTGGCAGAGGTACTGCGAGTCAGTCCTTCACTGTTTCCAGGGTCCTGTAGGCCAGATCTAAGCACCCCGTAGGCTGAATACAGCCTCCGGGCCTTGAGTTTTGACACTGATCTAAGTGGATCAAATGAGGTTTTTCAAACATTGGTCCTTTATGTAATGGATTTTTTTAAAAAATGAGACTATGTTTGGTATCGGTTGTCCTCTATTTACAAATTGAGGACTACCTATAATACAAATTGAGGACTACTAATTTGCAAATATTTTCTTTGAGGTTTCAACGGCACTGAAAAAAGTGCCTTATGGCCCATTTTTCCTAACGACCATTGCAGCATCCCCATGGTCATGTGATCTAAATTCAGATCCTTGGCATGTATTTATGTCATCCCATTTTGGCATCTTCTGACAAACAGAGTCAATGGAGGAAGCCAAATTTGCTTAACAACCTTGGTATTAACTTGACAACTTGGTTGGTTCAGTTAATAACTGTGGCAAGACAAGTTGTAAAACAGAGCAAAACTCACTTATCAACTGCCTTGCTTAACAATGGAAAATTTGGGCTCAATTGGGGTCGTAAGGTGAGGAGTACCTGCATTGTAAATCTGGATTGTTGATGAAATGATGATTAGTTTCAGTCTGCAACCTGTTCCAATGTAGATTTAAATGTAAAGGTTCCCCTCACACAAATGTGTTAGTTGTTCCTGACTCTAGGGGGTGGTGCTCATCTCCATATCAAAGCCAAAGAGCCAGCACTATCCGAAGACGTCTCTGTGGTCATGTGCCCAGCATGACTAAATGGCAAAGGCGCACAGAACGCTGTTACCTTCCCACCAAAGGTGGTTCCTATTTTCTCTAGTTGCATTTTTACGGGCTTTCGAACTGCTAGGTTGGCAGAAACTGGGACAAGTAACGGGAGCTCTCTCCATTATTCGGGGCTAGGGATTTGAACTGCCGAACTGCCAATCTTTCTGATCGACAAGCTCAGCATCCTAGCCACTGAGCCACTGCGTCTATGTAGATTTACCTGGTACTAAATCTACTGAATTGAATGAGGTTTACTCCCAACAGTTGACCGTTGAATTTATGAAATGTTTTTTTTTCATTCAAGTGAGAAAAGGAAATATCAGATTATTATTTCACGATATTATAAAATACGGTAAAGTACTTTGTTTTTCTGACCTTTTGAGAAAGAAAATATAAATATGTATTTGTAAAAGCTGGTGAATAATTTTTTCTAGCTGGTGGGGGAAATTCCCAATCTTGGATCTTAATATAATGTATTTCAGGATCTGGATTGTTAGAGACTGATCAATAAATGAGTCTTAGAGTAATGGGGACTGAAATTAACAATTCAAGTCTGACTGCTGTTAAAAAAAAAGGCCAGTTCCATGCTTGGAATCATTAGGAAGTAAATGAACTCAACAATTCAATTCTGTAATATTCTTGTTTAAATTTAAGGTGAGATCACAATTAGAATGTGTTAGCAGACCAGAAAAGCAATAATTTAAAACTGAAAAATCAAAATTCTTATGGATTAACAAAGGCTAGAGTGTCTGTGGGTTTTGGTAGGAAGCTAAGGAATTTATGATACAGGCATTAAGAATTATCCATGATATATAAAATGTAGACCAATTCTTCCTTCTCACAATGTTCATTCATTAAAACTAAATTAAAACTAAATGTCGGGGAATGATCAAAGGAAGGGCGTAATTAAATGACAGCACTTGCTTCCATCAGATGTTGTGATAGCCACTAATTTAAACAGGCCTGAATAAATTAATGGGAAAATGGATTATCAGTGTCTACTAGATTTGAATGCTAAATAGCAACGCGAGAATCACAATGGGCCTTTGAATATCATCTGCTGAGGAAGAAAAGGTTAAGTGTCTTGAAGGTCCTTTTAGATTAGCGTCATCAGCCGATGATGGAAATAAGTAACTTTACAAGCAAGTATTCTCCCTCTTTCAACATCCTTTTTCCTCCATGTTGACCCCAATGTTGACCTCCTGTAGGCTGTGAGGATAATTTTACTTCAATGGAGCTGATTATTTTGAGTATACACTGAATTACTTTATTGATGGTTTCTTTTGTTTTATTATGTTTATGATTTTACTGTATCTCTTCAGAGTCTATTAAGGCTGAAAGAGGAATGGTTGACAATAATGTGACAATAAAAGCAATCTTCTTTTTTTCTGTTTCTCTCCTTCCTTCCTCTTTCATTCTTTCTTTTTCTCTTTCTCTCCTTCCTTTTTCTTCCTTCCTTCCTTCCTTTCTTTTTTCTCGACTTTCTTTTTTCTCTTTCTTTCTTTCTTTCTTTCTCTCTTTCTTTCTCTCCTTCCTTCCTTCCTCTTTCTTTTTCTTTCTTTTTTCTCTACCTCTTCTCTCTCTCTTCTTTCTTTCTCTCTCTCTCTCTCTTTCTCTCCTTCCTTCCTCTTTCTTTTTTCTTTCTTTTTTCTCTACCTCATCTTCTCTCTCTCTCTTCTTTCTTTCTCTCTCTCTCTATCTCTCCTTCCTTCCTTCCTCTTTCTTTTTTCTTTCTTTTTTCTCTGTCTTCTCTTCTCTCTCCCCCCTTCTTTCTTTCTCTCTCTCTCTCTCTCTCTCTCTCTTTCTCCCCTTCCTTCCTTCCTCTTTCTTTTTTCTTTCTTTTTTCTCTATCTTCTCTTCTCTCTCTCTCTCTCTCTCTCTTCTTTCTTTCTTTTTTCAGAGGTAGTTTTGATGAAACCACTACAAAGTTCTGTATTGGCTGTGTGACAGAAGCTATTGAATATTTACATTCTATGAGCATAATCTACAGGGATTTGAAACCAGAAAATTTAATTTTGGATGCCCAGGGTTATATAAAATTGGTAAGTATTTTTTTTTAAGATGAAGAAATATAGGGGCATTCCTAAGAGAAGTTTGTTTTGCATTTGTTATGCAGCCATTCAAAGAACAGTTTAAGAGCTTATGCCTTTATACCTCTGTGCTACTGAAAATAAGATTATTTTATCTTGAAGGTTTGTGTAAAGACATATATTGATTTATACTTATGTATAACACCAATGCATTTACAGTACATATTATTTCTCATTAGAAACAATCCTGACTCTTTCTTTGTTAGATTGGTAATGTATTTTCCTGTCACTAACAAGTTCCTGCATTGTTCACACTCGATCAAAACTATACAGTGAGAAGAATATATATCGGGGATTTCTGTTGTGAAATAGGAATAGGAATATTCCTTATGGACCAAGTGATTGGACACACAAGGAATTTGTGTCTGGTGCACAAGCTCTCAGTGTACCTACAAAAAACAAAGTTGCAGGCCATAGATCATAAATCATAAGATACAATCATAAATTATAAGATACAATAACAACAAGTGATAAATCATAAGATGCCAATAGGACAATAGTTCTCAACCTTCCCAATGCCACAACCCTTTAATACAATTCCTCATGTTGTGGTGACCCCCCAACCATAAAATTGGTGTCTCGGTTCCTAAGACCATCGAAAATATGTGTTTTCCTATCGTCTTAGGCGACCCCTCTGAAAGGGTTGTTCGACCCCCAAAGGGGTCCCGACCCACAGGTTGAGAACCACTGCAATAGGAGAAGGTAGTAGGAAAGACAAGAAGGTGAGAACATGAGGAAGATGAGAAGGATAATAGCAGAGGTGGTATTCAGCCAGTTCTGACCAGTTCTGGAGAACTGGTAGTGGAAATTTTTGAGTAGTTTGGAGAACCAGCAAATACCACCTCTGACTGGCTGCACCCCCATCTATTTGCTGCCTTCTAGACTCCCAGCTGATTGGCTGGGTTTTCTTCTGTTGCCCTGCACAGGAGAACGAAACTAGAAAGCAGGTTAGTGGGGTGGGGAGGGAATGGGGATTTTGCAGAATCCTTGCCCTGGAGTGAGGTGGAAATGGAGTTTTTACAGCATCCTTCCGCTGCCATGCCCACCAAGCCAAGCCACACCCACCAGGCCACGCCCACAGAACTGGATAATAACAACACAGCCTTACTACATGGTTAAATATCTTTAGGCATAAGACAGTGCTTGCAGTCAAATCCCAATTACTAAGGACTGATGGCAAAAGACAGATGTTACTCTTTGGGTTATACTCTTTCCAAGACGCATTGAGTCTAGGACCCTGATTGGTGGGCGGCTAACTGCCCCGTGCGGCCAAAGGGCCGGGACAAATGGTGTTTCGGTGAATGGACTGGGCTGAAGGGCACGGGGCAGAAGGCTGGAGACCCATTGTCCAGGGTGAATGGCTGGGGAGGGCCAGCCAAGGAGGCAAGCTGGAAGTAAACGGGCGGACGCGGGAGCAGGGGTGAAATTCAGCAGGTTCTGACAGGTTCTGGAGAACCAGAAGCGGAAATTTTGAATAGTCTGGAGAACCGGCAAATACCACCTCTGGCTGGCCCCAGAGCGGGGAGGGAATGGAGATTTTGCAGTATCCTTCCCTTGCCACGCCCACCAAGCCACGGCCACAGAACCGGTAGCAAAAAAATTTGAATTTCACCATTGGGCAGTAGCCTAGAGGAGAAGGAGGCGTGGCCAAGGGTCGGAGCCTGATGGTTCCATTCCGGCATCTAAGTAGCCACTGTATAAGGAAGAATATTGAATCCATCTCAGTGGAAGAAGTTCTTATAGCAGATGTTAGAAATAAGAACAAACAACCTGAGGTAAAACTGTCCAGTAACAGCATCTTCTCCTCCTCACAAGGTTGACTTTGGGTTTGCTAAGAAGATCAGAGCAGGGCAGAAGACCTGGACCTTCTGTGGGACTCCTGAATATGTCGCCCCTGAAGTCATTCTGAATAAAGGCCACGATTTCAGTGTGGATTTCTGGTCCCTCGGAATCCTTGTGTATGAACTGCTTACAGGAAAGTATGTCCCAGGGGACTGGATTCTTCTGGTCTCCATTGAGGCCCATATCATGCTCATAGGGTGTGTGCTTATAAATGAGAGAGGAGCCCACAGCTCAAGGATTGTACACAAAACTTGTCCTACCTCTGAATGGCCCCACATGGATCCTTTTGCTTTCTAATCCGGTTCTTTGAGAATTGCTTACGCTTCATCTTTGTGTGCAAAAAATAGAGAAGGATTGGTGTGGAAAAACCCGGAAAGAAAGGGTGGTAGATGAACCAGACCAGTGGTGGGTTCTGGGCAGTACAGCCCAGTACAGTCGTACCGGTAGTAGCCGGGAGCAGTGGCCACTGTAGCAGTACGGTGCCTCGTTTGGCCCACCCGCCTGCCCGCCCGCGTTCCATAGCTGTTTATAACGCGATCGGCCAATTGCGCATACTCGCACAGCATGCAGTGCCTGCGCAACCTCCGCCAAGCAGCTGGGTGTTGCAGGGCAGTGGCGTGCACATGTGTGTGCAGTGCGTGTGCCCGACTAGGATGCCCAGGTCCATGCGCAGCGTACCGGTTGTGATGGGGTCCGGAACCCACCACTGAACCAGACTCTGCTCAACAGTTGCAATTGCTGATGGTGTCAACTCTGAAGCTGGCTGACTGAGGCCATCTTGAGACTTCAGTGCTGACACACTGGAGAAGAGGGATAGCGAGGGGGGAATAGAGACAGTTTGGGAGTTGTAGTCAAAACAAAATACTTTCTCTTGGGAAACAAGGACATTCCTGCATGTGCTCCGAAGGAGGGGGCTGGAGTCACCTAGCAACTGGACAGTATCCTGATTGGACAATGTGACAGATTGTTTAGAGAAAGTGACCAATTTTTAATTTAAATTAGGTGAAAACCGCAGGAATATTCAGAGTCGGTTTTCACCAGCCTGTGGCATTATGACATATCCAATTTATATCTATTCTCTGAGGAATTTGCCTACCTCAGAGTTTTGTCTGCTATGGGTATGTTAGGTGGAACCCTGACAGTTTTTCTCAAGATGTGGAGTGCCCTTTTTATGGCAACTGTTCCTCAGCTGCGTTTTGGGGCAAGGTTGCCAAAATTTTAGCTCATCGGTCTTACTTTTGTGCTTCTCTTAACAACTCTGACAAGAAAGATCGTAAAATGGGCAAAACACACTGAACCACTGTCTTTTTTAAATTTGGGACTCAATTTTGGTCGTAGGTTGAGGACTTCCTGTAACATCCTCCCCCCCCAAAGTCTCTATGACATAAAACACAAGTTATGAGAAAACCAGTTTGTGATAAATCACAAGTCTTTGTTTAGAGGAACAGCCTAGCACGTAGGGAAAAGATGCTAGGTCCAACACACAATTTCTTTTTTTTTTCATAACCATGTATTTTCTCTCTCTCCCCTTCCCTCAATTTTGAAATGACACCTACTCAAGTCCTCCCTTTACCGGAGTCGATCAAATGATGACCTACAATTTGATTTTAAAAGGCGTTGAGAGGCTGGATTTTCCCAGAATAATAACCAAGCGCCCTGAGGATTTGATCCGGCGGCTTTGCAGGTGAGAGGAGAGCAATTGTGTGGCAGAGGTGTGAGAAGAATAATTGAGCAGGGTTGTATTTCCTTGAATACCCAACGTCCAGCCAGATTTTAATCCAAAATCTTATGTTTGTTGGTGTTATTCAGCAGTGTAATTCCATACAGATCTATTTGCATTCAGTTTTGGTCGCCACGATGTAAAAAAATGTGGAGACTCTAGAAAGAGTGCAGAGAAGAGCAACAAAGATGATTAGGGGACTGGAGACTAAAACATATGAAGAACGGTTGCAGGAACTGGGTATGTCTAGCTTAAAAGAAAGAAGGACTAGGGGAGACATGATAGCAGTCTTCCAATATCTCAGAGGTTGCCACAAAGAAGAGGGAGTCAAACTATTCTCCAAGGCACCTGAGAATAAAACAAGAAGCAATGGGTGGAAACTAATCAAGGAGAGAAGCAACTTAGAACTGAGGAGAAATTTCCTGACAGTTAGAACAATTAATCAGTGGAACAGAAATTGCCTCCAGAAGTTGTGAATGCCCCAACACTGGAAGTCTTTAAGAAGATGTTGGATAGCTATTTGTCTGAAACGGTATAGGGTTTCCTGCCTAGGCAGGGGGTTGGACTAGAAGACCTCCAAGGTCCCTTCCAACTCTACTATTGTATTGTATTGTATTGTATTTAGATCAGTGTTTCTCAACCTGGCAGCTTGAAGATGGGCAGACTTCAATTCCCAGAATTCCCAGCCAGGCTTGATAGCTGGAGAATTCTGGGAACCGAAGTCCATACACGTCTTAAAGTTGCCAAAGTTAAGAAACACTAAATTACAGCCTGATTGAGTTGAGTTTTTAAAAAGACTGCACAGTAATTGCTCCCTCTTTACATATTTGCATACTCTCCCTTTGCATAGTTATTTGTATGAGAAGAACTTAAGATCTTAAAACAGGACTGCCTAGATTATTTTTATGATGAGGCAGAAAGACAATTGGGACAATTATCTAAAAATCTCTTTCATAGGAGGTCTCTTATTAAAGACATGAAGCTCTCACCAACCTAGGTGCCCGTAGATGCATGGGATTTAGAATATAGAATAATAGAGTTGGAGGGGCCCTTGGAGGTCTTCTAGTCCAACCCCCTGCTTAGGCAGGAAACCCTACACCACTTCAGACAAATGGATATCCAGCATCTTCTTAAAAACTCCCAGTGTGAATCATTCACAACTTCTGGAGGCAAGTTGTTCCACTGATTAATTGTTCTCACTGTCAGGAAATTTCTCCTGATTTAGACCAAGGTCCCATTGTTATCAGTGGATATCCCACCTGGGAAGTGTTCTAGATTATTTAATCTGCCTTCCTCAAACAAGCAAACATGAGATATCTTATCTCTTCAGATAAGTCAATAAAACTTTTAAGAATTACACCTTTTACAATTCATTAAAAAAGGAGGTAGAAGTTTAACCAGGGCACTTAATGATAGTGCAATTTCATTATATTGTTAGTGACCCAGAGTCATTTGATATGAGATGGGTGATGAAAGAAAGAACGGAAGAAATAAGGAAGAAAGAAAAGAAAAGAAAAGAAAGGAAGAAAATGATAGATGATAGATAGATAGACAGACAGACAGACAGACAGACAGACGGACAAAGAGAGAGAGAGGGAGAGGGAGAGAGAGATGATAGATAATAATGATAGATGATAGATAGATAGATAGATAGATAGATAGATAGATAGATAGATAGATAGATGATAGATAGATAGATAGATAGATAGATAGATAGATAGATAGATAGATAGATAGATAGATGATAGATAGACGGACAATGAGAGAGAGAGAGAGAGATGATAAATAATAATGATAGATAGATAGATGATAGATAGATAGATAGATAGATAGATAGATAGATTGGATTGATCGATTGATTTCAGTACAGGTACTGAATGGTTGACTTACAACCATCCGCTTAGTGACTGAAGTTACAACGCCACTAAGAAAAGTGACCTATGAGCATTTTTCACCCTTATGGATCATTGCAGTATTGCTGTGGTCACATGATCAAATTCGGATGCTTGGCAACTGACTTGTATTTATGACAGTTGCAGTGTCCTGGGGTCTTGTGATCACCTTTTGCGACCTTCTGACAAGCCAAGTCAATGGGGAAGACAGATTCACATAGTAACCATGTTACTAACTTAACATCTGCAGTGATCACTTAACAACTGTAGGAAGAAAGGTCGTAAAATGGGGCAAAACTCACTTAACTATTTTGCTTAGCCACGGAAATTTTGGACACAATTGTAAGTCGAGGACTACCTGTAGGGATTTTATTAGCCCTTCCAGATCTTTTTTTTAAAAAAAATCTATGACATGTCTCCATGTCATAACCCGCTAACTTGTATGGCTTCTTTGTGGAGCGTAAATATTTTGGGTAAATTGCTAGCAACTACTACAGGGCTTTAAAACTGAGCACTTAAGTAATGAAGGCTTGTGTACCATTTTAAAGTGTAGTCTGCAAAGAAGCATAGTAAGAATGGAAGTTTGTTGAAGACTGAATTGCTGAGATTGCGGCCTCAGATGGCCTCAAGGTCTGAAGGCCCAACCATGTTGGAAAGTGATTATTCTCCTGGAAACCTTGCCTGGAATTCTGTCGTAAAAGAAAAGAACAGAACACCAAGAAAAACAGAAAGATCTAAGACAGTGATGGGTAACCCTTTTTGTTATTGGGTGCCAAAAATGCGAGATAGTGCATGTGCGCGCCAGCACCCATAATGCAAAGCGCCCCCCACATGCGCATGTGCGCATAACCCCCACGCAAGCCACACTGCTCGCCTCCAAACTAAACTTGATATTTCCTCTGGGGAGGCCGTTTTCGCCCTCCCCAGGCTCCAGGAAAGCCTCTGGAGCCTGGGGAGGGCAAAAAACGGGCCCAATGAGCCAACCGGAAGTTCGGAAACAATCCGTTTCCGGCTTCCAGAGGGTCTCCAGCAGGCCGGGGGAGGCCGTTTTCGCCCTCCCCAGGCTCCGGAGGCTTTCCTGAAGCCTGGGGGAGGGCAAAAATGGGACTTTCCCGGCCCTCCGGAAGGCCAAAAATCAGTTGGCCGGCACACACGTGAGTGCTGGAGCTGACGGCTCGCATCCCGGCAGATATGGCTCTGTGTGCCATAGGTTCACCATCACGAACCTAAGAGTATTTCATTCTCGTCATCACAGGATTGGGGTTTTGGACATCTAATACAAGTAGTCCTTGACTTACGTTCATAATTGGGACTAGAAATCTGGTCATAAGTCATTACGGTCATAAATTGAGGCACCCACATGACCTGAAGTGTTTCTCTGACATTGGTGTTAAGCAAATGTAGCTGCCGTTAAGCAAATGTAGCTGTCATTAAGTAAATTAAAAATCAGGAAAAAAAAATGTTGCAAATCTTGTCCCCCTGATCACAGGTCTTGATGAGTGGTTCAACTATTTATGAAAGCTGAGGTGGTTTAGAGGCCATAAAGGACCTATTTGGTGGCCATCGTAAATGTAAACAGACATTAAGTGACAGGTCATATTCAAAGACTATCTCTGTAATACCTTTAGCAGGATTTCTTGACGTTCTGTTCCCATCCTTCAAACAGATTGGACATCATAAATCTTCATTTCTCTGCCTCGAATGAAGTTTCACCTCATCACGCCCTTAGTCTCCTGCTTTTAATTAACCTACAGCAATGTTAATTATATATGTGGATCATGGGAAGCTTTGGGCTGTCAAACCAGTAATGTGCCAGGAAGCTATAAATCAGCCTCGGGGATCGCTTTTGGCTGTTACAAATTAATATCTGATTATTTGAGGGCCTATGGGAACTGCTACGAGATATAATTGCCCTAGCACGTACTCAATAAATCATAAGTTTTAATCCTGTGACTTGGAGAGGGTTTTTTTTTTTCTTTAAAAGAAATTAACCAGCAGGTTTGGACTTTTGAGATTCCTTAAACATTTCGTGAAATAAAGAACCTGCAGCTGGATTAAAGCACTTTTTATTCACATATTTGACTTGCTGGTTTCAGCGAGATCTCACTCGCCATCTTCAGGCTGGTGTTTTTAAGCCAAAAACACCAGCCTGAAGATGGCGAGTGAGACCTCGCTGAAACGTTGCCAAGACAATCTCAATCTTACACGGGAAAAGACCCGAATACAACAAAACCAGCATACCTACACCCGTGAAAATCTATGAAAACAAATATACATACATACATACATACATACATACATACATACATACATACATACACACACACACACACACACACACACACACACACACACACACACCGTATTTTTCGGAGTATAAGACGCCCCAAGGTTTTGAAGAGGCAAATTTAAAAAAAAGTTTTTGCACTCTGCAAACCTCCCCAAAACAGTCCGTTTTTTGCACAAACGGGGTAAACATGTGTCTTATACTCCGAAAAATATGATGTGTGTGTGTGTGTGTATGTATCCCTCCCTCTCCCCATCTCACTCTCCCTCTCTCTCTTGTACACACACACACACACACACACACACACACACACACAAACACACCATATTTTTCAGAGTATGACGCATTCTCCCCCCCCAAAAGAGGCTGAAAATTTGGATGCATCATATACTCCGAATGTAGCTTTTTTGAAGTTTTTTTTTCAGCTCTAATGAGGTGCTAATAAGTGAAGCGATCTTCCATGCTTTGCCTGCTTTTCTCATTGCTTCTCTCTCCGACGATCAGCTGTTTTCATTAGAAGCTGTTTTTTATCCCCAACCATGGGATAAAAAGTGTGCATGTGCGCACTCAAAACCACTAAACTTATGTGCTGAAGTTGACGAGACCAAGGACGCTAGCCAGATGAATACCTGGTGGCAATCCCCACCCCTATTTTCCTCCTGAAAAACTATGCTGCATCTTATACTTTGAAAAATACGGTATGTATATATACCACATTTTTCGGAGTATAAGACGCACCTTTTCCCCAAAAAAAGAGGGTGAAAATCTGGGTGCGTCTTATACACTGAATACAGCATTTTTGGCCTCCCGAAATCCCGTCCCCTTTGCAAAAATGGCTGTGCATAGCCTTTAAGAGGCTTCCAGAGGGCTCCTGGGGGCTGGGGAGGGAAGAAATGAGCGAAAAACCGGCTGCTTTTTTGCTTGTTTTTGCCCCCACAGTCCCCAGGAGCACTCTACAAGCCTCCTAAAGCCTATCTATTCCCTTTTTTGACAAAAAATGGGCCCGTTTCGCGAAGTGCAAAAACTTTCTTTTAAAATTTGCCTCTTCAAAATCTTGGTGCGTCTTATACTCCGAAAAATATGGTATGCAGTACTTCTATTTTGTGTGTGTGTGCGCAGTACTTCTGTTTTTATATAGAGAAATATTTAAGCATTTTACAAAGAATTAGATTCCTGGAGAATAAAGCTATTAATGGGCAATGCTCCATGCCAATTCCCTTTGGTGTCACCAAAACCATCCGTGAAACCTGCAGATTTCTTGTATGTTTTCAAGTTCCATGCTCCTTCCCTAGAAGCAGATAAAGCATCTGAAATACCTGCTCAAACTTTCACCTATGCCCACCAGCCAAAATGACTGAAGATCCTTCAGCTGCCCTACAGATTATCCGCGGCTAGTACAATGTATCTCAAAGTGTTAAATCTGTACTGGGAAAACACACTTCTTAGCTTCCAAGGGCCTTTGAAGCACTCACTTGTTTTGAGCCCAGCCAACCCCAGTTTTTGGGTAAGAAAAAATAAAGAGACATCCCCTGTACACTCCCTTCAGCTCCCAAAGAAAGATAGAATATAAATAATAATAACCATGGTAATAATAATCCAAAATAAACTGATCGCCTCCCAACCACTTTATCCTGAAAATCAAATAGGTGATACTCAAGTCTCTGAGATCATCATCATCATATCTTTTAATGCCCCCATAATCCGTTGCGGGGTAGAATCTGGGCAACTGAATGGAGCTAGCAGAGTGTTTAATGGCCAGATGCCCTTCATGTCACCAGTGCGGAATTTTGTTCGGCAGATATATTCTCATTGTGCCCAGAGAGAGAAAAAATATCTGCCTCTACCTAGGATTGAACTGACAGCCTCCTGATTATGAAGCGAGAGCTCCACCTCTAGGCTACCACAGCACTCCTACTCAAGTCTCTGAGATGCACAAGGAAATTAACGGAGTTGGGCCAATAGTTTCTAAATTATAAAGTGTGTACTCATCTTTTCCCCCTCTCTCTCTGTCTTTTACCACAAATCTACACAAGACAAAGCCCTACAGAGAGATTAGGAAATCTGAAGAATGGGATCCATGACATTAAGAGGCACAGGTAAATTTTATTGGTTTGTTTGTTTATATGTTTATGTGTTTGCTTATTAAATTTATTGGCTGCCCATCCTACCACAATTTAAAGATTTGAGTAGTAACCGATGAAACGTTTGACCGCACATAAGATCTCTTATTTTACTGCTGCTGTTGTTTTTAATGCATTAAGACAGGAGTGTCAAACTCAAGGCCCAGGGGCCGGATCCAGCCCGTGCGGTGCTTAGATCTGGCCTGCAGGGCTGCCCTGGAAACAGCGAAGGCCCACTGGCGCATGGTGCCTTTTCCAATGAAAACGAAGCTTGGAAATACCGCATGCAGTCCTCCTGAGCTGCATTTTCACTGGCAGAGGATTCCTCACCCCACTAACCTGCTTTCCAGCTCCATTCTCCTGTGCAGGGCAACAAAAGGATGGAGGCTAGGAGGCAACAATAGACCCACACTGATCAGCTGGGTGGCAGCGGGCTGGCCTATTTGCTGGTTCTCCAAAGTACTCAAAATATCCACTTCCAGTTTGCTAGAACCAGTCAGAAGGATGCTGAATAAGACATCTGGGACTCCACTGGTAGAAGATCTCGGGCAGACAGATTTGGGTATGTCGCAGGGAGGAGGGGCGTTGTTTATTATTGACACTTGACAGATGACGGAACGCTGAAGCCGTTGAACAGAAAAATGTATTTTCCAATATCCATCCCTGCTTTAAGAGTGAGATGCAGTGGCAGGTTTCTTTGGGACTATAATTATGAAACCAGTTAAATAACCATTTTGCTGTGTGTGACTTTCCATTCTAGGTGGCTGAATGGTTTTAATTGGGAAGGACTCAAAGCAATGAAGTTATCATCGCCCCTTAAAAGAGAGGTACTCACCCTTTTAAATGAATGCACGCACAAGCCAGTGCCTTATTTATTTTAAATCAGGAACAATATTCCCAGTGTTTCCCTTGTAAAATGTGTGTTAATGAAGACGCCACGGGGGGTCATGTTCTCATCACACGGATTTGAGTCAATGGGAATGGAGTCAGTGTATTGTGGATGCCTCACAAAGGAGCTGATTGGTTCAATTCACCCCTCATGACTCCAAATAGACCTAATTATGGCAAAGTTAAAAGTACTTAACCTAGTTAGTTATATTATAGGGGCAGGGGGGAAATGCTGTGAAGTCTGCTACTCGTTCACTCTGCACGCGCTTCGCACGCAGGCGCAGGGCAGGCACTAAGAAGCCTTTTCTGAGTCTGTAAAGGTAAGTAGAACAGCGGGGGGGGGGGGACAGCTGTGCCGCAGGATTAGATTCACTAGAAAGCAGGATTTCCTGCTTTCTAGCAAATATAAATTGTGGGGCACAGCTGATTGTCGCACAGCTGATCGTTAGAACTACCAGTACTCCCGAACCGGTAGCATTTTTTTTACTACTGGTTCAGGCAAACCGGTAACATCTTTTTTTACTACCAGTTCGGGCAAATTGGTAGCATCTTTTTTACTACCAGTTCGGGCAAATCAGTAGCATTCTTTTTACTACCAGTTCGGGCAAATCGGTAGCATCTTTTTTACTACCAGTTCGGGCAAATCGGTAGCATCTTTTTTACTACCGGTTCGGGCAAATCAGTAGCATTCTTTTTACTACCAGTTCGGGCAAATCAGTAGCATTCTTTTTACTACTGGTTCGGGCAAATCGTTAGCATCTTTTTTACTACCGGTTCGGGCAAATCAGTAGCATTCTTTTTACTACCGGTTCGGGCAAATCGTTAGCATCTTTTTTACTACCGGTTCGGGCAAATCAGTAGCATCTTTTTTACTACCGGTTCGGGCAAATCGATAACATTTTTTTTACTACCAGTTCGGGCAAATCGGTAGCATTTTTTTTACTACCTGTTCGGGCAAACCGGTAGCATTTTTTACTACTAGTTCAGGCAAACCGGTAGCACTTTTTTTACTACTGGTTCAGGCAAACCGGTAGCATTTTTTTTACTACCGGTTTGGGCAAACCTGTACCATTTGGGCGAACCAGCTCAAACCGGTAGCATTTCACCCCTGTATAGGGCCTCTATACAAATTGATTTTGTTTTGACCACCTCATCCTCCAAGAAAAAGAGTTGGAGAGGAAGAATGGCCAGAAGAGGAAGCCTCTCTGTTACAGATCTCATTGGCAAGGCCTGGCATTGTAGAACACATCTACAAACACTGATTGGCTGTGGGGCTCAATCCATACCCTCAATTGCCAAGTCAGCCAGTGGGGGAGAGGCTTGTAATGGAATGAAGCCTTGCCAAGACCTTCCCAGGCAAAGCCTGATGGCCTCTCAGGCAGAAAAGGGAGAATATGGATCTGAAGGAAGGGCTGGGCATGGGCTTTATTGTGATTGTCGAGTGTTAAGCCCAACGTAGGGGGCTACAATTTGTGTTGTAGGTTCAGTGGTTAAAGTCACTAAATGTGGTTAAAGACCCAGACTTCGCAAGTAATGATAAGCTGCCTACTTGCAAGAAAAACAAACCCTTTTCAAAACAGGGCAGGAACAGTCTTGTATTCATATGGATAAACAAAAACGAAACGTAGTTAGTTCCAAAGGAATCTGAATTGCTTGCTGTATACTAGAAAATGAACGGTTGTCTGCAACAACTGGCCACTCCCAAACCCCTACTATTTATTTCCCAGCCAGGGAGGGGCTGGCTAGCATCCACATCTGGTTTTCCCTGAGAGCCGGCTTATTGCTTTCCTTTGCTCTCCTCTCCTTTCCTCTCTGCCCATTCGTGCATCCTGGATGGGCCCCCATCTGTTCCTTCCTCTCGCTCAGCTCAGCCCCGAAGACAGCTTCCTCTCCCCCTGTGGGAGGATGGAAGGCCCCAGTTCTGCCTCTGTCTGATGCTGTTTCCTTATCAGAGCCTTCCAAAGGCTCCGAAGTTGGCCCAGGCCTTCCCTCAACCTCCTCCTCGTCTGACTCTGCTGCTAGCTCTGCTGGTAGCCGATGGGCCACAACACTAAACTTGTCAGCTGGAAAGCTGACAGCCCAGGTTCGAGACCCCAGCACCACGTGATGGGGTGAGCTCCTGTTACTTGCTCCAGCTCCTGCCCAACTAGCAGTTCAATGGCATGCAAATTCAAGTAGATAAACAGGTACCACTTCAGTGAGGAGGTAACTCTCCTGGGCACCTTTGGCATATAATCACACTGGGCACATGACCATGGGAAAAATACCTTCTGACAACGCTGGCTCCTTCGGCCAAGAAACGGAGATAAATACCCTAGAGCAGTGATGGCTAACCCTTTCCGGGCCATGTGCCTAAAAGCACGTGTGTCTGCCCGAATTCCCAAAAAGCAAGGTGTGTGCAGGCCCATGCATGCATGCCCCACCCTTCGCATGCCTCCCTCCCCCCAGCGCATGCACTCATAGTACCTCCACACATGCTGCAGCCCCCACACATGTGCCCATGCCCCATGCATGCCCCACGCATGCATGCGCAACACGCACCCTTCCCTCCATGCAGAGACCTGAAGACCAGCTGGCCGGTGGGAGGTGCATGCGCAGCAGAACTGAATTGGGGCGACGATTCACATGCCCACTGAGAGGGTGCTGGGTGCCACTTGTGGCACGTATGCCATAGGCTTGCCATCAGGGCCCCAGAGTTAAACACAACTGGGCAGGAAAACGTGTAACCCAGGGGTGGGTTCCTACCAGTTCTAGCCTCTTCTATAGAAGAGGTTCCACAAATCTACAGTGCCATTCAGAACAGGTTCCAGCTCCCTCCCCCCCACCCGTCCACACATCATCAAGATGAAGAGCAAGAGGAGGAATTCTGGGAGTTGAAGTCCACAAGTCTTAAAGCTGTCAGGTTTGAAGACCCCTGCGTTTTATTTTCTAAAGGGTTAGGAGTGCAAGGGTCTTGTAACTTGACAACTTTAAGACTTGCATGTTTCAAATGCCAGAGTTCCTGAGTCAACGTTTTGGTTGCTAAGTGAGTTTCACCATATTTTACAAGTTGGCCACGCCCACCCAGTCACATGGCTGGCAAGCCACTCCTACCCAGTCACATGGCTGGCAAGCCACTCCCACCCAGTCACATGGCTGGCAAGCCACTCCCACCCAGTCACATGCCGGCAAGACACTCCCACAAAGCAGGCCACAGCTACAGAAGAGGTTCTAAAAAAATTTGAAACCCACCACTGGTGTAACTTTTACTTCAAGTATGCTTATACGGTAACTTTTTATAGCTTTCAGGCCCTATGGACTATAGCCACTTCGACCGATATCCACCTGAACAGGCAGTTCCACCCGATGAACTTTCCGGCTGGGATAAAGATTTCTAAGAAGGCGGCTAGTGATGTGGGTTGTCTGCAGTGATTGTACACGTACTTCCTCAGAGCACAGCCGAGATGCATTGAAATGGCGTTTAAAATTCAAAGGACCACGGATCACTCTCTAATTTCCTCCTGTAAATTCCCAACACGAAGTATTGCGTTGTGAAGCTATGAGCAGCAGAACGAAGGGGAGCGAAGGGGACCGGCGACCAGCAGCTTCATGCCCTGCTAAATTACGATCTAAATTCCACATTCATCTCCTTGGGAAGTGTGTGTGTGTGTGTGTGTGGCACATTTATTACATCAGCATCTATGCTGCTATGTGCTTTGCATAAAATGCCACTCTGAGCAGCCTTGCATCAGAGATGAGAAACATAGGAGTGTGAGGGGAATTCTGGAAAGAGCTTGGTGAAGGTCTCGGTGCCAGTTTTCGGTCACCTTCCCGGATAAATGAAACCCGTTCTTAACAGTGAATGGCTCCTGAAAACTAACACGTGCCCCTAAAATCTTTTCCCTTGAAAAAAAACTATTACAATTAAGGTGTTATCCTTACAAAAAGGTACACGGTGGCTCAGTGGCTAAGACGCTGAGCTTGTCCATCAGAACGGTCAGCAGTTCAGCAGTTTGAATCCCTAGCGCCGCATAACGGAGTGAGCTCCCGTTACTTGTCCCAGCTTCTGCCAACCTAGGAGTTTGAAAGCACGTAAAAAATGCAGGTAGAAAAATAAGGACCACCTTTGGAGGGAAGGTAACAGCGTTCCTTGCGACTTTGGCGTTTAGTCATGCCGGCCACATGACCACGGAGACGCCTTCGGACAGCGCTGGCTCTTTGGCTTTGAAACGGAAATGAGCACCGTCCCCTAGAGTCGGGAACGACTAGCACATATGTTCGAGGAGAACCTTATTCTCACAAAAACAAAAACAACAGGTGTAAAAATGCAGAAAAGAAAAATATATCAATGCCAAAAACAGGAAAGAAGAAAGTAGTAAAAGCTAGATGTATAGTACATGCATAGACATACACACACACAAGCACATTCACACGTTTGCAGAAAAGTTCTATTTCTATTATTTCTATTCTAGTTTCTACAGTATTTCTATTATTTCAGATAGGAATGAATCAACGCAGTTGTACAAAGCATTTAATGACCAGTTAGACTTTCAGGAAGAAATTCAATTGTTACCGAACAATTATGTCCATAAGTAGTCATTTCTACATGTTTCACTTAATTCTGTAAAGATACGAACAGAGATTTATGTGTGTAGGTAGTTTTTTTTTGACATAATGTTTAAAAACGGAATCGGTATGCGCTGTAATAGAATTCTGTTTTTAAAAAGTTAAGACTCTGGGGGTGCCCTTTGCCGAGTCCCCCTGAATGAGAATCTTTTCTGAACTCCATAGTATTTTTAAATCTTTTCTTAATCCTTGCTTCCTTTTTTTCTAGACCTGCCGATGTTTTATCCCCCAACTGCATGTCCCTAAACGGGGCCATGCGCAGGCTGGTTTCAAAAAAGTCAAGATGGATTGGATAGGACAGTTGCAGCCTGAGCTTCACCTGCTTTTTGTGCGAATCGCAAAAGCAACACCCATTGCAAAGAGGCAGAGCCTAAATTTGCCCTGTTATGTCCACCATTTTGACGATTTTGACCATTACCTGCAGACTGCAATTCAAAAATTGAAGCAACGGGTTCGCTGCCCAGTTGCTGGGTGGGCGTGGCCATGGTGGGCGTGGCCTATTTGGCCTCCTTGCATCACAGGAGCTCCGGAGGCTTTCCTCAGGCCTCTGGGAGGGCAAAAACGGCCTCCCCCGGCCTCTGGAGGCCCTCCGGAGGCCAGAAATGGACCCGGTTCCAGACTTCCGGTACTTCCGGTAGGCCCATTTTTCGCCCTCCCCAAGCTCCAGAGGTTTTCTTCAAGCCTCTGGGAGGGCAAAACTGGCCTTCCCTGCGCTCCGGAGGTTGTCTGGAGGCCAGAAATGGATCCATTCCCAGACTTCCAGTAAGCCTGTTTTTCGCCCTCCCCAGGCTCTGGAGGTTTTCCTCGAGCCTCCGGGAGGGTGAAAACAACCTCCCCCAGGCTTTGGAAGCCCGAAACAGACCCATTTCTGGACTACCGGAACCTCAGGTAGGCCTGTTTTTCCTCCTCTCCGCATGGGCCTTGCACTTACCTGGCACGATGAACAGGCCGCATGGAGTCTCCTGGGAGGGGAGGAGTGGGAGGGGCAGGGTGGGCATGGCCAGCCACATTTGAGGGCTCGCCAAACTGGGCACAATCCTAGCTAGAGGATTGCCCGAACTCATGCGAAACTCCAGCAGCCTACCCCTGCTGCAGATCCCCTTACATTTAAGGCTGCTTTCCTTGATAATGATGATAAGCACTATCTTAACGGCCCACTGTGATCTCTTTTTCCAGAGCTTTCCGTATTCTTTGTGGGGATGATTTATAGGTAACTCACTCACACAATGGAACGAGACTTATTTGGGATTCAAGCACAATGGCCCCATTAGAGGCTAGCTATAAAAACAGAGGTCTTGTTTGTTTTGTTTTGTTTTAAAAAAAAGTTTAGTCTTCCGGTTTGTAGAATAGAAACAAACTGATCAGAATCGGCAATCAAAGATTCTATTTTGTGGTAGAGCAGTGGCTTGAACGTCAGGACTTACAGGCAGGATCATTGCACGGATCCTGAGCCTGCATCCTAGCAATTAGCATAATATAGTTGACATATAAGTAATTCATGAGGATTTTAGACCGAACCTTTGTGGAACTTTCTACATCAGGGGTGTCAAACTTGATTACATTGAGGGCCACATCAGGGTTGTGTGTGGCTTTGGGGGGGCCTGGGTTGGCATGGCCAGGGTGGATGTGGCCAGCTCGACGTCACTCGTGTTGGGGGGCGCCTGTGGTGGCCCAAGTGGTCTGCCAGCGAAAACAGACTTCTGAGCTCCGTTTTCAGCTGCAACGGCCTCCCGCAACCCTCTGCCAGTAAAACTAGTTTTCGCTTGCAGAGGCACCGCAGGCCTTGAGTTTGTCACCCCTGCTCTCCATGGAGATGCTAAGGAAATGAAGCATCTTGGATCTTTCATATGCCTAGCGAACACTTTATGATCGATCAAATAAATGGGTCCTTCCTGATCTATTATAAGTGGGGGGAGGGGAGGGGGGAATTCTGCACTTTTACAGAAAGGGTATCTCCAGGTAAATGATCTCAGGTGATTGGGCTGCAAAGCACCTCTGCTGGTTGAATGTAAACGGCGTTTCCATCCGATGTAATTCGGTTTTATTTAGATTCTCCCAAGTAGGGATGGTTTTCCCAAGCGACCATTTGTCATACTGTCTCGGCCTAATGGAAACGGGCCTCAGCAGCGTCTGCAAGGCTGCAGAAGCCTCTTTATTTTGATTTAAAGGAACTCTCTAGACGCCAACTGGCACCCATTAGTTATACCAAAGACTGCACATTGTCACCAAGACATCTCTAGTTTTTTGCCCTGTTTTTGGAACTTTTCGAAATGTAAAGGCTGTAAAATATTTTTTTAAAACAACAAAGTGCTTTTCCCTCTATTTATTTGTATGTAAATGCAATCTTCATTCATGTAGGTTTGAGGGTATTTTTAACGAGCACAGGAAGGCACGTTTTACTGCACAGCGCAGAGAGCAAAAGACAGCCCTTGTCCCTTTTAATATCTATCAAATGCATTGATTTCTTTGTGCGCATAAATAAATCTGTTCTACAACATCTTGCATTTCGTCGGGTGGTTTTTTTTCCCCTCCCCTCAATGTTGTCATAAAGAGGAAGGCAACCCTGGCTTCTGGCACATTGCTATCTCCTCCAGATGTGCTGACATCAGTGGGAACTTTCCTGCAAATTAATGGAGACGAAAGGGTAAGGGAAACCCAGGGCTGAGAATGGATGAACAGTCTTTCACCATATGGCGGATAGGCATTCGGTCAAGCTTCCCACGCACTTTCATGGAAAAAAAAAAGGGAAGACAAGATGTGGCTAGTCCTCGATTTATGACTGCAATTGTGGCCAGAATTATGGTGGTAAATTGTGCTGGTCATTAAGCAGGTCATCACATGACTCTGACCCTCTTTGGAAATCTTTGTTAAGCAAATCCATTGCAAAGGATGCTTCTTTGGCAGAAAACGGAAATAGAAAAAAAATCTGACCCCCAAAATGTCATAAATTGGAGTCACATGACTACAGGACATAAAGCGGACTGGCTGTTGAGCAGTCGCATGATCATTGGAGCAGTGGCGATCAGAAATTCAAATCCAGCTTGGGGAAAGTCTGTCATAACTTTAAACAATCACTAAACCACCAGTCTTAAGTTGAAGACTACCTATCTGGGAAGTACTAATACCACTCTAGAAAGCCTTAGTAGGACCACACCTAGAGTACTGCATCCAGTTTTGGACACCACGCTATAAAAAAAAGATGTTGAGACTCTAGAAAAAGTGCAGAGAAGAGCAACTAGGATGATGAGGGGACTGGAGGATAAAACAGACGATGAACGGTTGCAGGAACTGGGCATGGCTAGTCTAGTGAAGAGAAGGACCAGGGGAGACATGGTAGCAGTCTTCCAATATTTGAGGGGCTGCCACAGAGAGGAGGGGTCAAGCTATTTTCCAAAGCACCTGAAGGCCAGACAAGGAAGAATGGATGGAAACTGATCAAGGAGAGATTCAACCTGGAAATAAGGAGGAATTTCCTGACAGTGAGAACAATCAACCCATGGAACAGAAGTTGCCTTTGGAAGTTGGGGGAGTTTCAGCACTTGAGACTTTCAAAAGAGACTGGACTGCCATCTGTCAGAAATGGTGTAGGGTGTCCTGCTTGGGGGGGGGGTTTGGACTAGATGACCTACAAGGTCCCTTTACAACTCTGTTAATCTATAATCTGTGTGCCTTATAACAGTTTGGTAACACCCGGTCACAATCAATGGTATCCTGGAGTTGTGAGTCCTCTTATCACTGGAGGTTTTCAAGAAACGATTGGACAACCATTTGTCCCAGATGTTATAAGGATTCCTGCCTCAGGCAAGGCAGTTGGACTAGAAGACCTCCAAGGTCCCTTCCAGCCCCATGATTCTAAGATCTTCTAAATTACTTTGAAAGATAAATCCACTCTTGGTTAATATTTTAGCTCCACTGGAGGGAGAATATTGGCCTATTGGGTATGAAGGTTTTTAGAAGCACAAGAAAATGTGTGAAACACTTTACCTCCAGTGAAAACAATACAGGAATTGTATGTGAACTCTGAAGAATCACTATCTTTCAGTTTTCCTCTTTTTCCACTAAAAAGGCGAAAGAGTTATACGATCTGAATAGAAACCAGTATATTTTTCCACTAAACTATTCCTAGAGTAAAGTGGTAGTTCCATTAAAATCAATAGGATGTTACTTCCACAAAGAAGACTATTTAGAATTCTGAATGAGAAGCAGTTACTTAGAGGAACTATTATTTTAGTTCTGTGGCAGCCAGACTAAACCATTGTCTGGACTAATCTGTCCACGGAGGTTTTCCTCTTGCTGAATAGTACGAAAAAACATGATAGCTTGGCTTTTAAACCAATGTTTTTGAAAGCCAGAGGTGGCATTCAGCAGGTTCTGACCAGTTCTGAAGAACCGGTAGCGGAAATTTTGAGTAGTTCGGAGAACCGACAAATGCCACCTCTGATTGGCCCCGCCCCCATCTATTCTCTGCCTCCCGAGTCTCAGCTGATTGGGAGGGAACTGAGATTTTGCAGTATCCTTCCCCTGCCACGTCCACCAAACCACGCCCACCAAACCACGCCCACCTGGAATTCGGAAAACTGGGAGCGCGGGGGGTCACGTGCGCCTGCACGGGAGGCACATAGAATTATGGGTGTGTGCACACACGTATGACCCCCTGCGCTCCCCCGCTTTTGGCAAAAAGGTTAGCCGTCACTGCCCTAGGGTGTGCTGTTCCTGTGTAAGAAATGCATCCTATTGGTTGCTGTAAGGGTCATGTGCAAATCCTAGGAGTTTGTCTGAAATAAGCTTGGTTGAACTGTGCTGGGTGATGCAATGAAGGAGCTTGTGTTCTGAAAGGTGTTGGGCAATTCCTATTATGGCTTAATGGCTTTGTCCTGGTTTGGATCTTGAGTGAGGGCTAATCCCATCACCCAGGAGCTTGTTCAGTTCCAAGTGGGGAAAAAGACACTGGAAACACGGAGGCTGCTTGGAAAGATGGTTTAATGGTGGACAGGATCACATGGCTTGAGGTCCTGAGTAGAAAAAGGGGATCACATACTCCCAGATGTTGGGTGAAGAAGAAAAAAGAGAAAAGAGCTTGCTGAGAGTTCCTGGGTTTTTTATACTCTCTGTTTGGCCCCACCTCTCTGTTTCCTGTGCAAGAAATGCATCCAGATTGGTTGTCAGATGCCCAGGGGGCGGGGTCTTAGCTAACTTTGCAGGCTGTCTTTGAGTCCATGCTTGTTTGAGCCTTGCTGGTTGATATTGTAATTTGGCCAGCTATTATGGCCAAATATCCTATTATGGTTCCTATTATGGTTCTGCCTGAAGGAGGTAGATCTTTGATATGTAGAATAGACTGGCTCAGGCCTTAAGGAAAGAAAGGAACAAAAATGAGAGAGGGAGGGAAGGAAAGGAGGGAGAGGGAGGGAGGGAATTAAAGTGAGAATCTGGGCTACCAATGTGCTTCCTGGATAGGGGTGGGCAAACAGGAATGGATCAGCAATTGAAAGGCTGATAGGATTTCTCAGGTGAGCTCTCCTGTTTGGATTTAATTGTACTAGATCCCATGCAAGATACCGAGATTAGAGGGCAAACAAGTATGAGTCATCAGTCCTCGAAAGTCTTGCAAGATTTCTCAGATGAGATCTTCTGCCTGGATTTAATTATTAGACACGAAGCAGGTTGTTGCCAAGAAGGGAGAGTTGGACATTCACACCCTTAGCCTGACTCAACACTAATTATATACAGGAAATCCTCCCTTCACTCTTGAGAACATCTTCGATTATCTTCCTCTTTAAAAAAAAATGAAAGCAAATTCTCTTTCATCAAATTGGATCTGAACTGTTTTGGTTTTTACAAAAAATTCTGAGAGGGGAAAAATATCAGGCCATCTCTTTGGTTATAGGGGTAACACTGTTTTCAGCGCTTCCGAATCTAGAGTGAAAATGAGTGAAATCTGGGTCAACAAAAAAAAAAGGATGTGTTTGTGGAAAATGTGGGTTTTTGGGTGAAGATATTTTGACATACCTAATTGGCAACAATACTTGGCAAATGAAGAGAACGATCCTTTAAGAGGTGTAAAGTTTTGAAGATCTTAGTTACCTTATCTTCAAAAAGAATTGAACCAGCTCCATTTAGCTCTGGAAAACTGAACTCATGTATGTATGTATGTATGTATGTATGTATGTATGTATGTATGTATGTATGTATGCATGCATGCATGCATGCATCAAGCAATCTCTGGTTTTCCTCATGAAAATGGAAATGCTTTTTTCTTAGTCCCTACAACTCAAACTAAACTGTTTCTTTGTGAGTCACAGGGGCGCAGTGGTGAGAGTGCAGTACTGCAGGCTACTTCTGCTGACTGCCGGCTGCCTGCAATTTGGCAGTTCGAATCTCACCAGGCTGAAGGTTGACTCAGCCTTCTATCCTTCCGAGGTGGGTCAAATGAGGACCCAGACTGTTGGGGGCAGGGTGGATTTGATTTAAATCAAGTCGATTTAAATCACAATTTAAATCATGATTTAAATCACTAGCAAAAAGGCATGATTGAAATCAGCTCGATTTAAATCATAATTTTAAAAGAGCAACTGTCATCTTTGTCCTGCAGCAGCTCCTACTCTGACCCGCTGTTGACTCACCGACAGTCCCAATATTGCAAAATACACAGCCTCATTGTTACATAACTGAGCTCCATTTCATGCTGAATAAACTACGTTATTAAATTGTATCTTAAATAGAAAACTTTCTTTAGATAGATATTTTACTCCAAAGCATTTTATTAAAATAAATTTGATTTAAAAAAATTAAAAATCCAATTTAAATTTTTTTAAAAAAACATTTTTTTATTTAAAAAATCACTGATTTTTATCCACCCTGGTTGGAGGCAAGAGGCTGACTCTGTAAACCGCTTAAGAGAGGGCTGTAAAGCACTGTGAAGCGGTATATAAGTCTAAGTGCCATTGTTATTTATTCCAGGCCTGTTCCCAGTAGTTAAATACCAACCAACTAACCACAGAGAATGACTTAAAGGAAACCCTCATTTACAAATCCAGGAAAAGGGATAGAGTAATAAGGATGAATCGAGTGTGAACTGGGCTCGATAAATCGCACCAAGTGCCACTCTAGTAAATTCGCCAAGTAAATCTTTATGGTGTGTTTCGCTGGGCGTGGAAAAACCAATCCATTTCACTTGCACCCAGGTTCTGCTTTCCCCCCACTTTAAAATAATTCTATCCTGGTATTCTGGAAATTTGAGATATTTTTTTTTTAAAAAAGGGTATATAGAAAAGTCATGCATAATTTTGCACTTCTTGTTTCTATATATGCAAATATATAGTTGGCAAACATATATATGCAGATACACACACAGACACAGACACAGACACACAGACACACACTATTTATGTTCTAGTTTTCATGTTTATCTATGTGGCTTCTGATATCTGCATTGCAGTAGTGTTTTTTTCTTTTTAAATTTTGATTTCCCCTCTGGCTTTCATTCAGGAGTTGAAGGAGAAGTGGTTACAACTACTCTGCCTATTTCCCCACCACCACATCAGGGCGGTGAAGTGAGGTCAAGATTGGGAGGGCCTGGCCCCAGTCCTATGGTTAGAATGGACAAGAACGTGTAGTAGTAGAATCAGAATGCAAAATTACAAACGTTTCAAAATACTGTTCCAATTCTACGTATAGGCAATCCTTGACTTACAAGCATACTTTTAAGGATTATTTGAAAAGTTACAACTGCACTGAAAAAAAATGACCTATGACCATTTTTCACAGTTATGAACCAGGGGTAGGATTCACTTACCTTCCTTACCGGTTCACAAATGTGACCATGTGTGAGTGTGTGATCGCTTCACTCGCACACGCCACCTCCACGCATGTGCACAACCTCGCACGCCTGTGCTTTTGGTGAAAAAAAGGGCCTAAATGGGATGCCGTAGAGCCGGAGCGAGTGGGCGGGGCCACCCACGATTTCCCCTACCGGTTCGGGCGATCCGGTCCAAACCGGTAGAATACTACCACTGGTTATGACCATTGCAGCATCCCAATGATCAGGGGATTAAAATTCAGACACTTGGGAATTGGCATGTATTTATGTTTGCAGTGTCCCAGGGTCCTTTGATCACCTTTTGCGACCTTCTGAGTAGTTAATGGGAAATTCACTTAACAACCACGCTACTAACTTAACTCCTGCAGTGATTCACTTAACGGGGGCGAGAAAAGTCATAAAACGGTGCATAAAACTCACTTAATGATTGTCTTGCTTAGCAACAGAAATTTCAATTCATGTGGTCATAAAGTCAAGGACTACCAGTATATGCCCAGGAAGTGTGAATTAGGTAGCTTAGAATTAATTCAGAAACATAAAAAAACATACGTCCACATTCCTTTTTTTAACAACTGGGGACTGCAGTGATTTTTTTCACAAATATTTTTTATGATTACTAGAAAATAAACAAGAATCCTAAACTTCATGCTATGCTTTTTTTCAAAAACATAACCTTTTACACAATAATATGCAGTGGGGGGAAAAAAGCGTCCTTAATTAAAGGAGAGAAACAAATAAATCAGAGAAGCTTATATATTAGTAGTGTAAATATCCTTGTTTGTGATCTGGGACATACACATTTACTTTTGAAGGCAGATATATATATATATATAGATAGATAGATATATAAATTTTCAAAATCAATATAAAAATTGCTGTGTGTTTTAAGAGGACTAAAATGCAGAAATTAACATATGCATTAGAAATAAATTAAATGCATTGATAGAAGCTTCTTTCCATATACAAATATCCTTTGGCTTTTCAAAAACTATACTGATGCCAACTGTACAAGCATTTATTCCTAAACGGGAAAAAAATGTACAAAAGTCTTATTTCATTATTTATATACATTTTACATAGACAAGGAGGCGGTAAGATTAACCACAAATGAATTGTCTGTTTGTTAAGACAGTATTCAACCTTTTGAGTCTGCAACTTACTCTAGAAATTTAATTTCTCTAGAAATTAAAGCTGAAAAGCCCCATTTGCACTGCTTGAGTTTTGCCTGAATGCAAGAAAATTGTCCCAGGCTTTCGGCAGAGTATGGAAGGCACTTTCCATCTCCTGTAAGATGCAGAAGATGCAGTGGTAGATTTGAACCCAGATCCTAATCTTTCCAAATGATCTGATATAGATGATACCTTGCTCAGTAGTAGTAACTGTGAAAGGGATCTTGGAGTCCTAGTGGACAACCATTTAAATATGAGCCAGCAGTGTGCAGCAGCTGCCAAAAAAGCCAACACAGTCCTAGGCTGCATCAACAGAGGGATAGAATCAAGATCACGTGAAGTGTTAATACCACTTTATAAGGCCTTGGTAAGGCCACACTTGGAATACTGCATTCAGTTCTGGTCACCACAATGTAGAAAAGATGTGGAGACTCTAGAAAGAGTGCAGAGAAGAGCAACAAAGATGATTAAGGGACTGGAGACTAAAACATATGAAGAACGGTTGCAGGAACTGGGTATGTTTAGTTTAAGAGAAAGAAGGACTAGGGGAGACATGATAGCAGTGTTCCAATATCTCAGGGTCTGCCACAAAGAAGAGGGAGTCAAACTATTCTCCAAGGCACCTGAGGGCAGAACAAGAAGCAATGGGTGGAAACTAATCAAGGAGAGAAGCAACTTAGAACTGAGGAGAAATTTCCTGACAGTTAGAACAATGAATCAGTGGAACAGAAGTTGCCTCCAGAAGTTGTGAATGCCCCAACACTGGAAGTCTTTAAGAAGATGTTGGATAGCCATTTGTCTGAAACAGTGTAGGGTTTCCTGCCTAGGCAGGGGGTTGGACTAGAAGACCTCCAAGGTCCCTTCCAACTCTACTATTGTATTATTGTATTGTATTTAGGGCAAGGGCCTGCAAACCTGGCAACTTTAAGACTTGTGGACTTCAACTCCCAGAGTTCCTCAGCCAGAAGTCAACAAGTCCTAAAGATGCCAAGTTTGAAGACCCAAGATCTATGTTCTACATAGTTATGCATGGTGTCATTGAGGTGTGTGTGTCTGTGTAAAAAATGTCAAGATGGCTGTTAGGACAAGTTTGAAGCCCTCCCCACCCCTTTTAAATGTGTTTTACATGCACGATGCGTGTAAAGAAGAGGACAAGTGTTGGAAAATTGCCTGTTAGTTTGGAAGGAGGAGTCAAGGGAGGGCTTAGCTTGGAATCCTTTCACAGCTGCAAGCGTGCAAGTTTGACCTCCCCCCCCCCCCAATCTTTGAATCTTTATCTGGTCGTTCCTGGGAATGCAAGCAGTTTTGGGAGATGCTTGTAATATGTGTGGCAAACCACAAAGCTACTGGCTTTGGCTTTTCATGACAAGTGATGGCTGCTTGCTTCTAATAGCTATGCTTCTATGGTGGCTGCCTTCTTGACTGTCGTCCTTTCTGAAACAAACATGGATTCTGTATATATTGATCCAGCTGCCTCTAACTAACAGGGGCGATTCCATTTTCACACTGAAATAGATCCGTGCATCTTGCTAAGCCATGGTTTAACCATAGTTCATTAAATACATCACAGTTCACCAAGCTTATATAGCCCCAGACCATCTTCACAAACTTCAGCGACAGGGTTCAGACAACATGTTGAAATGGAGCATCCCAATGTATATCACATTTACAAACCATCAGTCTCCCTCACAGAGTGACTATTATATCAGGTTCTCTATAGCAAGGTAATAAAAAGTTAAAATGGCAGCCTCAATCCTGTGGCCATGGCTGCCATCTTGATTCCCTGCCCCATAATATCCTGAAAATGTAAAAGCGTGCCACACAATTCCCATTGTGAAATGGATATTGCCAATATAGGCTACCATAATGGACTGGCAAACTAAAATTTAAAGCTCTGTCCCGCTTCATCAATTCTTTCAGGTATTCAGTACTGAGATCGAGATTCAAGTTTTTATAGCAAACAGAGGTGTACGGTATCTCAATATGCACCAGAAATGTATTTCTGCTTTCAGATAAAAAGGTCTTTAATGTTAAGAATGAGAGCCCTTGCTTTTGTGAGGGGTAGAGATGAACTCTACTGGCATGTTATGCAGGGGTGAAATTCAGCAGGTTCTGGAGAACCGGTAGCGGAAATTTTGAGTAGTTCAGGGAACCGGCAAATACCACCTGTGGCTGGCCCCAGAGTGAGGAGGGAATGGAGATTTTGCAGTATTCTTCCTCTGGAGTGGGTTGGGAATGGAGATTTTGCAGTTTCCTTCCCCTGGAGTGGGTTGGGAATGGAGATTTTGCAGTTTCCTTCCCCTGGAGTGGGATGGGAATGGAGATTTTGCAATATCCTTCCCCTGGAATGGGTTGGGAATGGAGATTTTGCAGTATTCTTCCTCTGGGGTAGGGTGGGAATGGAGATTTTGCAATATCCTTCCCCTGGAATGGGGTGGGAATGGAGATTTTGCAGTATTCTTCCTCTGGGGTGGGTTGGGAATGGAGATTTTGCAATATCCTTCCCCTGGAGTGGGGTGGGAATGGAGAGTTTGCAGTTTCCTTCCCCTGGAGTGGGGAGGGAATGGAGATTTTGCAGTATCCTTCCCCTGCCACCTCCACCAAGCCACGCCCACAGAACTGGTAGTAAAAAAAAAATTGAATTTCACCACTGATGTTATGCCAGGAAAACCAACAGGTTAGATTTTTTAAAAAAAAGACTATTTGAATCTTTGAAATATGGGAAGTAGGATCTTACTAGCTTATGGTATGTTTGGAGTCTTCTTATCGCCTAAAGCAGAAAGCTTCAAAAGCACAATACGTATATTAAATCTCCTTCACCGTTACATTCTGGAAGAATGGATTGGGGAAAGCAGCAGCTTGAGTTGAATGCTCTTCAAACGCAGCATCAAACATAGATTTGTGTTTTCCTGCTCATCTTCCAACTCCTGTTGGAATTCTCTCCAGTTCTCATTTTCCTACCTATCTTTCCACCACCACCACCACCACCACCATCACGGAGACCTCCTCCATTATTTACCCCTGTGGTGAGCTTTCCAAATGTCCTTCCCCGAGGCTCACAGTAGGAAAATCACTCTTGGGGGAAACTGATTCCATGTTCCTTCTCCGCTCTTGTTTACTTCTCCGTTCGTAAAACTGGGCAACGACATGCTTTGGTAAAGGGAAAGAGGAGAGGTGTATGAAGCAATGAAGGAGGAAGGAGGAATGTTATCTGCAGGCACAGGATTCCACGGTCATGTTTGGATACACTTTGAGTACTACGTTTTTGTTTTCATCAAAGAATAAAATGCTGAGGGAGGACATCTTGTCCGGGACACAGCAAGGCTCCGGGATGCCAGAGACAACACCTACGGCTCTCACGATGCTCTGAATGGTTGCATGGTTGGAGGGCTTCAGGGCCTGCAGAAAAGAGGATAAATACGAAAACTCAATACAGGACCAACAACAGGGACAAAACACCTAGTGAAGGTAAAGGTTACACCCCTTGCACATGTGTGCTAGTTGTTCCCGGCTCTAGGGAGCGGCGCTCATCTCTGTTTCAAAGCCGAAGAGCCAGCGCTGTCCGAAGACGTCTCCATGGTCATGTGACCCGCATGACTAAACACCAAAGGCGCATGGAATGCTGTTATCTTCCCACCAAAGGTGGTCCCTATTTTTCTACTTGTTTTTTTTACGTGCTTTGGAACTGCTAGGTTGGCAGAAGCTGGGACAAGTAACGGGAGCTCACTCCTTTACGTGGCGCTAGGGATCCGAACTGCCAAACTGCTGAGATTTCTGACTGATAAGCTCAGCGTCTTAGCCACTGAGCCACCGCGTCCCTCAAACACCTGGTACTTCACAGCAATGAATTATGGGCTGATGTCTACAGGTAACCCTTGATTTACAACGGCTTGTTTAGTTCAACATTACAACAGCATTGAAAAAAAATGACTTAATGATCGTTGGCAATTGGTTCGTACTTATGACCGTTGCAGTGTCCCGGGGGTCATGTCATCCCCTATGTGACCTTCTGACAAGGAAAGTCAATGGGGAAGCCAGATTCACTTAACAACTGTGCCACTAACTTAACAACTGCAGTGGTTCACTTAACAACCACAATGTCAGGGTTCCAAGTAAGACCCCCAACGCAAAACGACTCCAAGGCTTGAGATTCCTCAAAGATCCAGTTTATTAGAGATGTCATATTGGCACATCTGGGAAAACCCGGATCTGAAAGTTTCCAGGTTTTCCCCACCCAAATGAAGGTTCAAATCCCTGTCCAGCCTCCACAGGTCCATCATGTGGTCCAATCAGGCACCTTTCAAAACAGGAGATGCCTCCCAGTCACACTATCGCAGCTGCAGGGCAAAGTGTCCTTGACTCTCTGAGAAAAGAATGTTGTTTTGACTACATACCACCATAAAATCCCCTCTCCCATTTTCCCACAGTGGAAAATGTGGCGGGCCTGATTATGAGTAGCAAAATCGATGAGAAAGCCAGGTTCACTTAACAAACATGTTACTCACTTAACAACTGTAACGACTCACTTGACAACTATGATAAGAAAGGTCATAAAATGGGGCAAAACTGTCTTGCTTAACGACAGAAATTCTGCACTCCGTTGCGGTCATAGGTTAAGGACTACCTGTAATGGTAGCATTTGCCTCCTTCTATTCCCACTTATAATTCCCCTTATGCCCAGTTAGCCCCCTATCCCAAAAATCAATCCATGTCCCTTCTGGGGTGTCACGGACTGATGGGTGGGCTTTTATGGTCGTTCAGAAAGTTAGAAAAACTTTGACACCCAGGAGAGATGCCCAGCCGCTCTCGAAATATCATTTGGATATGGTTTTAACTGAAACATCTTTTCTCTTTCAAGCCTTCTGCTGAGAATACTCCCCACCCCACCCCCGGAAGAATTTTCTCTCCTGAGATTTCATTAAAGAGTTGAGAAGCCAGAATTTGCAGATTATGGAAGAAACAATGAAAACAGGATGTTTATAGATTTATGGAACGGAACAAAATATCAGAGTCGGAAGGGTGCTTGGAGGTCTTCTAGTCCAACCCTCTGCTCAGACAGGAAGCCCTACGCCATTTCAGACAAACGGTTGTTCAATCTCTTCTTCAAAACCTGCAGTGTTGGGAGCATTCACAACTTCTGGAGGCAAGTCATTCCGCTGATGAATTGTTCTAACTCAGTGATGAGTTAAGGGAAAGGAGCGCGTGCGAAGCTCCCGCTGAAAAGGTGCCACTACGGGACATAGGTTCGCCATCACAGTTCTAGCTACTTAATTAACTTGTCTTTATCCCAAGAGCACCACGGTAATTCTTCAGGAATTTCTCAGAAAATCCTCTTCTTTAAAAGGACGTTTTGAAAGCAAATTGCCTTTTATTATATTGAAAGAAGCCTACTATGGCGGAAAAATAATTAGAAATTCTCTGCCTGGAGCTTTTTTTTTTTTTGCTGTTATTTACAAAGTCACAATAATGTGACGTGCCAGTTGGCCTCCTAAAAAAGCAAAATTCATATAGATTTGTAAAGCAGCGATTTGCTTGGTTGCCCATGCTTGCCTCGAATCGCATCTCACTGACCAAGATTTTGTGTAAATAAATTGTCAGTATAACTGCAGATGACTAATGCCGTCGGAACAGATGGGATGAAAAAAACTGGATTGCTATTATTTTCAAAATATATTTGGAAGCTTGAACTAATGTGCTTATTAACAAAGTAGTTTATTTAATACAAACATGTTTTTAAAAGGGGAGGTTGTTGTAATAAAATAAATAACAGAACTAATATATAATAAAGTGAAATGTAGCAAATTACTGTGTTTCCCCGAAAATAAGACAGGGTCTTATTTTCTTTTGACCCCCGAAATAAGCGCTTGGCCTTATTTTCGGGGAGGACTTATTATTTTTGAGATGCAGGAGGCGGCGAGCGTGGTCACCTCATGGCTGCTGCTGTGTTGCAATATTTTCAGGGAGGGATTATTTTTGGGGAGGGCTTATTTTAGCGCATGCGCTCAAAAGCCCGCTTATTATCCAGGGAGGTCTTATTTTCGGGGAAACAGGATACTGTATTAAGGAAGAATTTGAAATTCCTAAAGAAATTCAAAATTTCAAATTGTGTCAGGCTCGAAAAATCAGGATTATAGATAGTCCTCGACTGACAAGAGTTTGTTTAGTGACTCTTCAGAGTTACAGCGGCACTGAAAAAAGGATTTTAAGACCAAGCTGAAACTTACAATCTTTACAGCATCAAAAGTGATCAAAATTCAGATGCTTGACAAAGGACTCGTCTTTATAAACACTGCCGTTTCCTGGGGAAAACCACCATAAACGTAATTTGGGGGGAAGTGCAAATAAAAGGAGAAATTAGCAGCAGAAAAATGGTTTTGGGAAATGTGACAATCGTTTGCTTGAGTGAACTGCCATGACAGTGCTGGTTATGTTTTGGTTTGTCTGATTTTGTTATTATGCAATATTCTCAATGACCGAGTTGTTAAAAATAATTGTTAGCTGCCTCGAAGGCTTCGTGAAAGGTCGTAAAATGGCGGAGGGAAATCAAACAAATGTCAGTAAATATTCAGACAGACATCCTGGAGTCACAAGGCCATGCAAGCTGGGGGAAATTATTTCCAAGGAAACTGTCCGTCTAGCCCTGAGCAAAGAGTCGTCCTAAAGTAAAGGTGGACATTCAAAACTGAAAATCTTGCCTTCCCCACCATTTAAACTCAGCGGTCTCCTACTACCGTCTAGTACAGGATGTTGTGGTCCACCAGTGGCCAGCAAAGCTGGCAGCAGATTCGGACAGCGAAGAGGTTGGGGAGGAACATGGGCCAGTCCTGGAGTCTGGGGAAGGTTCTGATGAGGGCTCTGTGTCGGAGGCAGAGAGGGGGCCAGAGCCGTATGCCAGTTATCAGCTGCCTTCAGAATCAGACATCAGTGGGGCAGAAGAACAGCTGGAGCCTGCTCCTACTGTACGCATGCGCAGAGCTGCCAGGAGAAGGGAGCAGCTAAGGAACAGGGTCGACTCGGGAGGTGTTGGAGGTGATTGGCCCTTCCTATAGGACATAAAGGAGGAGCAAAGGTACGTGAGCCTTTGCTGGAAGCAACTTGGTTCATGCTGGTCAGTTTACCTTCAGGAGCTCCGTTTTGACTCTTTGCTCCATGTAGCCTTGCCAAGCTAATTGCCAATTACCGGTAGGTCTTTGGCAGCGTTTCAAGGAAGATAAAGGTGGATGCTTATCAGCCTTATCCTGAAAGACTTTGGCAGCCTATTGTAGGACTCTTTCCAACTATTTGGGACTCATTAAGGGGCTGTGAATTCACACCCTTTGAAATGAAAAGAGGGTTTTGGGGACTAAGCGTGTGCTTTTTACTGTATCAGGAAGCCTAGGTCAGAACACAGGGGTGTATAACTGGATTTCTTGGAAGGCCAGATAAGCCTTGTAGTTGAACTCCATGTGCCGGCCATGGGGGTGGGGGAGGAGATGGGACGGATGCCACATTTGGAGTGTTAAAAGAGAGGATTTTCTTTGTATTGCAATCTCCCTTTTTTTTCTTTAAACTACTATTACTAAAGGGAGTTGGAAGTCAATGCCTTTTCTTTCTTTTTCCCTTCTTCAGCAACCTCGATTGTGGTTGTGAGTCAAGGACTACCTGTACACATAAACACCCGAGTCTAGTTTGATTCCTAGATGCTCAAGAAGGATTGTTCTATAACAGTGACGGCTAAGCTTTTTGTCCTCACGTGCCGAAAGGGTGCACGTACCCACACCATAACTGAATACGGCATCCAGTTTTGGTCGCCACGATGTAGAAAAGATGTGGAGACTCTAGAAAGAGTGCAGAGAAGAGCAACAAAGATGATTAGGGGACTGGAGACTAAAACATATGAAGAACGGTTGCAGGAACTGGGTATGTCTAGTTTAATAGAAAGAAAGACTAGGGGAGACATGATAGCATTATTCAAATATCTCAGGGGTTGCCACAAAGAAGAGGAAGTCTATTCTCCAAGGCACCTGAGGGTAGAACAAGAAGCAATGGGTGGAAACTAATCAAGGAGAGAAGCAACTTAGAACTGAGGAGAAATTTCCTGACAGTGAGAACAATTAATCAGTGGAACAGAAGTTGCCTCCAGACGGTGTGAATGCCCCAACACTGGAAGTCTTTAAGAAGATGTTGGATAGCCATTTGCCTGAAACGGTATAGGGTTTCCTGCCTAGGCAGGGGGTCGGACTAGAAGACCTCCAAGGTCCCTTCCAACTCTACTATTGTATTGTATTGTACTGCAGTGGTTAAGTTAGTAGCAAGGTTGTTAAGTAAATCAGGCTTCCCCATTGATTTTGCTTGTCAGAAGGTCGCAAAAGGGGATCACGTAACCCCGGGACACTACAATTGTCATAAATACGAAGCAGTGGCCAGAAGGGTGCCACAGGAGGCCGTTCAGGTGGAAAACTCCTCGTGCCGCTCAGCTTCCAAACGCCGTCTCTCACATCTGCTGCAATTTGGAAGCCGTTCTTCAGAACATGCAGGAGTGCAAACACAGCCTGTCAACCACTCATTAAGATACCTGCCTGCATAGCAGAGGCTCTCTTTCAAACGGTATCTGAAGCTTTGCATGGCTGTTCTGTGCACGGAGCCTAATATTCATTAACATTCAGCAAGCCTGCAGTTAAATTGAATATATATGTACTGGTGACTCTACATCAGGGAGGGACGCAGTGGCTCTGTAGCTAAGATGCTGAGCTTGTTGATCAGGAAGGTCAGCAGTTTGGCGGTTCGAATCCCTAGCGCCGCATAATGGAGTGAGCTCCTGTTTCTTGTCCCAGCTTCTGCCAACCTAGCAGTTTGAAAGCATGTAAAAATGCAGTAGAAAAATAGTGACCACCTATGGTGGGAAGGAAACAGCGTTGGGTGTGCCATCAGCATTTAGTCATGCCAGCCACATACGTCTTTGGACAGCGCTGGATCTTTGGCTTTGAAATGGAGATGAGCACCACCCCCTAGAGTAGGGAACGACTAGCACATATGTGCGAGGGGAACATTTACCTTTATACATCTGGGGTGTCAAACTCGGTTTCATTGAGTGCCACATCAGGGTTGTGTTTGACCTCGGGGGGGTGGGGGGTGGCAGGTGTGTGCGTGGCCACCCCAACATCACTCGTGTCGGGAATGCCTGTGGTGGTCCAAACGCTCTACCAGTGAAAACAGGCTCCCAAGCTCCGTTTTCAGCTGTGACAGCCTCCTGCAAGCCTCTGCCAGTGAAAACAAAACTCTGTTTTCGCTGGCAGAGGCATCATGAGCCTGTCCTTCGCTGTTTCCAGGGCAGCCCCGCGGGCCACATCTAAGCACCCTGTGGTCCAGATCCAGCCCCCGGGCCTTGAGTTTGACACCCCTGCTATACATTCTCAGTGCACCCTTGCATGGAAGTGTCTGGTTGAATATGTGGATCTGGGGAAGGAAAGGAACATCTAAAGCACTGGCATAATCCAAACGTTAACCACCATGGCAAATACCAATATGTAGAAATGCGGCCTAATGTGAGGCTACAAATAACCTCCAAATGTTCCCACCAAATTGTGACTTGTATTACTTTAATACAATTTGAACGGCATCTGGTGTATCTGTCAATTCAGAAAGCATCCATGACCTGCTCTTGAGTTGCCCTAGGCAAGGTGGATGGGAAACCGAAGAAACAGCATGGCAGCCAAAGACAGATGCACATTCCAGACTTATCTCTCTCAAGGCTGTCTCCCAAGATTACCAACAGCGGCCGGAGAGGAGTGATCTCTACAACCGGTGAAATTGTTCTGTTGCCGAATGTGATTGATGACACACTCTGGGGGGAGGGGGGAAACAGGGTCATGATGGAGGCGTAAATTACATGGGGTGGCAACATGAAGCTCCTAATAGATAACTGGATTTCTTTGGAAGTTTGGCTTGAGGCTCATGATTTAATTAGGGCATCCGTTAGAACCCTAACAGACTCTTCTTCAGATGACATCACATTTTGATTGCCTTTCCTTAAGTCACACTCCCCAAAGATTACACGTGCTCCAAAACTAGTTGTGCATTCTTGGTGTACAATTGTCTACGCAAAGCAGTTGCTTGATTGTGTATTTTAAATGGTTGGCACAATGCTCATATTATGCAGATGTCTTAAACGCCCTTTTAGTCAAATCAGTTCCTACAGGAATGTATGTAGATAGTTTGAATGCATCTGAGAATCTCATCAGAGTTAAATGAATGCTATTGTGATTTGAATACATTCCTGATTTTAAAGTATTTTTGAAAAGCACGACTTGTAAAATCTGCTTAATTTTGGCCTTGTATGAAAATAATGACCCAGACGTGCAGTGCTCAAAAAAGACCCATGGTGGCACAGTGGTTAGAGTGCAGTGTTGTAGGCTATTTCCGGTGAATGCCCACCGCCTTGCAATTTGGCAGTTCGAATCTCATCAGGCTCAAGGTTGACTCAGCCTTCCATCCTTCCGAAGTGGGTAAAATGAGGACCCAGATTGTTGGGGGGCAAGAGGCTGACTCTGTAAACCGCTTAGAGAGGGCTGTAAAAGCACTGTGAAGCGATATATAAGTCTAAGTGCTATTGCTATGCTATTTTAGGAGTATTCAAAGCTGATCCATTAATACCATCTCAACATCATCCTGGTGTTTCTTGCTGGATGCATTTGAGATCATCTGAATACAGGTAGTCCTCGACTTATGACGACAACTGACCCCCAAATTTCCACTGCTAAGCAAAGCAGTTGTTCAATGAGTTTTGCCCCATTTTATGACCTTTTTTTGCCATGTTTGTTGAGTGAATCACTATGGTTGTTAATTGAGTGACATGCTTGTTAAGTGACTCTGGCTTCCCCATTGACTTTGCTTGTCAGAAGGTCGCAAAAGGGGATCGCATGACACCCCACCCCCCAGGACGCTGCAACCAACATAAATATGAACCAGTTGCCAAGCATCCAAGTCTTGATTGCAAAGGTCATAAGTGTGAAAAATGGCCGTGAGTCAGGTTTTTTTCAGTGCAGTCACTAAACAAAGGGTTGTAAGTTGAGAAGTACTATCTGTGTTTTTTTTAAAGAGCTTCCTTGCATCATGCTAACCCTGCATGTTATCAGATGGGTCTGACTTTTTGACTTATGGGGTATTTCCTTTGTTTGCTTTCTAATTGGGAAAATTATTAATGAGTTTCAAGAAACTTCTCTGGACTTTTCATCGGCAGAGTCTTGTTGACATTGGAGGAAGTGGAAGGACAGCAAGCCCTTGGGATATGGGAGAATCTGCATGGCGTCGAGTCAAAGGATTTGACTGATCTATTGTGCATAATATAAACCGCTGAAAGTTGGTGCTGCAATTTAGCCCTCTGGATGCTCATGGCCTGTGGCATCCTAAATCAATAGAGCATTTATTTTGCCGCATGAAACAAACTCCTGGTCCCGACCAAAACCCCTTTTATTAATTCCCTGTGAATTCTGATCATTCACATCCAGCAAAGTCTTTCAAGGGAGGATTTACAGTCACAGACCTTATCTGGCTTGGAGAGCTGCCAGGCTGATATCTGCAAAACTTTTGCAAGGAGTCTCGGAGAGTCACAAACCAATTAAGCGAACTGATTGTCGCCTGCAAACTCCACTCCCCTTCCGCTCCTCTTTTATTTCCTCTGGGAGGGGCCATTCATCGTCCACCTGTGGCCTTACTCTCAAGTCGATCCCTGTTCTTTAGCTGTTCCCTTCGTCTGACAACTCTACGCATGCGCACACTGGGAACAGGCTCCAGCTGTTCTTCTGCCTCACTGATGTCTGACTCTGAAGGCGGCTGATAACTGTCAGACGGCCCTGGCCCCATCTCTCCCTCTGACACAGAGCCCTCGTCAGAGCCTTCCCCAGACTCCAGGACTGGCCCAGGTTCCTCCTCAACCTCCTCACTGTCCCAATCTGCTGCCAGCTTCCCTGGCTGCTGGCGGGTCACAACAAAAGCTGCAACTTTCCCAAAGAATTAAACATTATATTTTTAGAAACTGGCACCCAGGGGATGGGATTAGGAGTGATTAACCAAATAGGCATTTTAAGAGTTGAGGCATCATTATTATGCAGCAAGAAATTGACAGTGTCTTGGGATTTACTGTAAAATTTGATGCATTTTCACCACTGTAATTTTCCTTTTATAACCCTGCATCCACCCGTTTTGGCTTTGTCCTTAGTTATGACAGCAGCGGACTTTAAAAACAGATTTCTGTTTATCCTATCTATCTAGTAAATGGCCCATTTCCTGCATGGTGTACCGTAGTTTAATAACAAGCAAGCTGGGTTTTTTTTTTTATTGATGGTTTTTCAGCAAAGCCACATTTGGAGCGTTAAAAGAGGAGGTTTTCTTTGTATTGCACCCAGCGGCAAAGTAAAAAAGCCTAACTCTTTTTTTTCCTAAAAAAAAAAAAAGAAGAAGAGGAAGAAAGATAAAGAAAAATAGAGATACGGTACCTTTGGAATAGGGAACTGGCATTCACCTGAGCAATAATAAGCATCAAAAGCTTTAGGAGAAATGATCCATTCGCTCCAGCCTATATCTGCAAAATCTACTTTGAGATAGCGCCTTGAGCAAGACCTAGGTTCATTCCACTGCTTCCGCCTTGCCTTTTTCAGGGTCTGCTCGTCAAACTGGAGCGTCTGGCTCTTCTGATGGCTGTGTTTCCTGGGCTTCTTCTTACCCTTCGACCTTTCGGCCAGGCGCGGCTGCAGGGTTTTGTAGTGCTTCCTCTCCTCCCATCCTTCGTCCTCGCTGTACTGATACTCGGCTCCCGGCAGCTCGTTGTTCTGCAAGGGCAGAAGAAAACTGGTGGAGCGCTTGGGCCGCTGCCCACCGAGGTCGTTGATCGACCGGCTATCCAATTTGGGGAAAGTCCCAGGCGGTGGACTCCAATGGCCTTGCAAACTAGAAACCACGCTCTCTGGTTCCGCAATGGCGGAGTCGTTGGCGTAGACTAGGATGTACGGCTCGTAGCTGAGATGCAGGCTCTTCCATGGAGGTTGGCCAAGGGAGGCCAGCTGGACCCCGATCATAAGGTGGTTGTGCTCCTTTGCCCGCCTCAAGTCCTGAGTAACGTTCTTGCATTGCCACAAATGGTCTTCTTGCAAAGCGGCGGAGATGTTGACCAAGTAACGCCCCAGGGTTCGGGATTGGTTTGCTGAGGACGGGGAACTCAACAGCAAAAGCTTGATCTGTAGCTCCGATTTTCTGGGGCCCGGAGGAGAACAGAGGTTGGGTTGAGGGCAGTGGATGCTTCCGTTCTGGAGGTCTCCAACGTAGTAATGCAACAGGGCCGACAAGATATTTTCAGACTTCGTGAGGGAGGTGAGGTTAAAAAGGTACACCTCTTTGTTGCCAAGAATCCCTAGAAAAACAAAAAGCAAAACGAAATTAGCATTAGGTGAGTCCCAAGAAGCCCTTCCTTCTCTTTCCTATTTCTTTCATTGCGTTGAATAAATTGGCTCACTGAATTTTGGGCCAGTTTCTGCCCTAATCCCTTGCTATGCACAAACTGAGAGAGTGGTAAACCCAGTGGCGTAGCGTGGGTTGTCAGCACCCGGGGCAAGGCAAGTAATTTGCGCCCCCTAACCCATGGCAACCCACGCTACGCCACTGGACTCGGGACATGAAGGGAGCTCTGAAGCAGCCGTCCTCTTTAGCAAAGCTCGCAGCGCCCTCTATAGGCCCGAAGCAGAATCATTTTCTTCCCTCGGTTCTGGGAAAATAGGAAAAGGAAAGCCGCCCGAGGTCTTCACTTGCTCTAATTTAAACGTATCGCGTTATTAAAGTCCCTCGCCCTGCCCAGCAGTCTTCAAGAGACCCAGATCTGCAGAAGAAAACTTTGGCCCTCTTTCGTGCTCTCGACCCCGGGGAAGACCTGCTCGCGTCTCTTTTGTATTAAACGTGGGAAGCATTCCTCGGCTTCATTCAATTCAAATTCAGCCTTGAAATACATGCAAGTCAACAGCAGAGAGCTGTGAGTGCGAGCGCCCCCCCAGATGTTGCGCCCGGTGCGGCTGGCCCCCCCTGCACCCCCCCACGCTACGCCACTGGGTAAACCAAGCTAGCTTCTGAAAGAAAAACTATTTTCAATTGTATATAGGAACTCGAACCAGGGGTGGGCTGCTGGGGGGGTTCTCAGGGGTTTGGGAGAACCTCTAGCTAAGGTTCTAGACATTTAATATTATCAACAAGTTTTCGTCTTTTGATCCTCCGTGGGAAAACGAGCAGCTCCTGGCTTTAGAAATAGGGAAAGCGAGGACACCTACAGACAGACAATGGAATGACAAGGATGGACCGAAAAACTTTCAATTCTCTACCTCAACTCATTTCATTCTCTGCTAGCTCGGTCTGCGTATGCCTGCACATTCAGAATATTAGATTCCCAAATGATCATATCTGCTTAGATCTGTAAATACCAAGACAATTAATTTAGCCTTTGCGCTTGGAAAGTCAATCTCAACATTCCACTGATCCAATGAATGGACACCTGGGCTTAAATTCAGAAAGATATACAGAAAGATCCCTATTTTCTTCCATTGCTCTAAAATAGGTAGGATCCCTAAGGGTTTAGACCAGTTAGACCAGCGGTTCTCAGCCTATGGGTCGCGACCCCTTTGGGGGTCGAATGACCTTTCACAGGGGTCGCCTAAGACCATAGGAAAACACATATTTTTGAAAAAATATGGAAAACATAAAATAATTTTATGGTTGGGGGGGGTCACCACAATATGATGAACTGTATTAAAGGGTCGCGGCATTAGGAAGGTTGAGACCCATTGTTTTAGACTAATATCTGGAGTGTTTTTAGAAGTGACTCATTTCAGATCTCTGGTAAGTCTTCTAAGAAACCTGGGAGAAGGAGATTCAGAAGAATTACTCCAGTGGTGAAATTTAAAATTGTTCCCTACCGGTTCTGTGGGCATGGCTTGGTGGCGTGGCTTGGTGGTCATGTGACTGGGTGGGCGTGGCTTGGTGGACATGTGACCGGGTGGGCCTGGCGGTGCAACTGACTCGCACACAATGTAAAAGCAGCTGGACTTCACGCAAAATGGCCCTTGCAAGAAGCAGGAACCTCACAGAGTCACAGAGAGCTCAAAAAGCAACTATCACACGTTACACAAAAATAACACAAAAGCTGCACCACTGACTCACACACAATGTAAAAGCAGCTGGACTTCACACAAAATTGGCCCCTGCAACAAACAGGAACCTCAGAGACAATCAGGCACAGCTGATTGTCACAGAGCTAATCGTCGGCACTTTTTAAAAAAACTTTTAGATACTTTTTACTACTGCAAATAGGTAGTTAAAAATGCTTTAAAAAGTAAAAAAAAACATTCTGATGATTGCACAGCACAGCTGATCGTCAGAACTTTTAAAAACTTTTTAAAGCATTTTTTTACTACTGGTTCAGGCAAACGGACCCAAACCGGTAGCATTTCACCCCTGAATTACTTAGAAAAACAAGACAATGAAAAAATGGGATTGATAGGCAATTGTCAACAGACTGTTCTGTTTCTCATCAATTATTTTAAAAAAAGCATATGAATGGAGAGACTAGAAACCTTGCATGATGGAACAGTACAGGGAGAGATTGCAGAGCTCCCCAGTAAAGATACATAAATACAACCAATATTAAGCCAACATTAGTTACATCAGTAACTACAGGCAAGTCCAGGCCTAAATCAAGGATGCAAGTTTTCCTTTGCACCAAAAAAGCACTCAGCAAGTTCCCTTAAACACTGCTGTGCACAGAGATTAATTTGCTAAAGATATTTTTGTTGCACACTTCCATCCTATTTTCAGTTCTTTGTTAAAAAAAAAAAAAGAATTACATTGGGAAAACATGCTACAAAGGCAACAAAGTAAACAGCAGAGACCCAATAAAAATTGACACAATTAAAGCTATGAAAAGGATACAGGGCTATCCATTCCAGAGGTGGTATCCAGCCGGTTCAGACCCGTTCTCACGAACCGGTAGCGGAAATCACGGGTGGGTCTGCTCACCCACTCCGGCTCTATGCTGTCCTATTTAGGCACGTTTTTGAAGCTGGGTGCATGTGCGGAAGTCACGTGCGCGAGCAAAGCGCATGCGCAGAAGGCTAAGCGCATGCGTGGACAGGGTGTTTACGCCCATGAAGTGAGTGAGCAAGCTCGCGGTGAACCGGTAGTAACAAAATATAAAACCCACCGGAGAAAAATGATCCAACGCACAAACCGGAAGTCCGTTACCGAACTTCCGGTTTGTGTGTTGGGTTGTTTTTCGCCCTCCAGAGGCTTCAGGGAAGCCTCTGGAGGGCTAAAAACGGCCGAAAATGAAGGCTGAAGTCAGCTGGAGCTGCCAGGGCAATGCCTCTCATGCTCTAACAAATGGCTCCGGGTGCCACCTGTGGCAGGCATCCATAGGTTCACCATCATGGGCCTGGAGGAATGTTGTCCATGGGGTTATGATGGGTCGGACACGACTTCACAACTAACAACAACAACCCCTAATCATCTTTGTTATTCTTCCCTGCGCCCTTTGTAGTGTCTCCACGCATTTTTTTTTTTTGCATCATAGTGACCAAAACTGGATGCATTTACCAAAACAATATAAAGTGGCACTAACACTTCCTGTAATATTTCAGTGAAGGGAGCATCATACAAACATCCCCTCTTTCTTACTTAGAAGTCTTGACCTTTCCTGGAAACCATCCGCAACACTATCTTGAATGAAAGCCCACTCAGGGGGAGTTACATTTCCAATTCTGTTTACCACAAATTGCAAACAAAAACAGACCATGACATACAAATAAGATGAAGGCTGCAGCTGTTTTGAAGCTCCAGAAGAGTTTAAAATGTACTGATCTTTAACAACAGATGTCACTGTTTTCCAGGGTTTTCAGCTAGGAGTGTTTTTTGGAAATTCGGTCAACCTGGTGGATTAGATGTACTGACAATTGCTCCCATAAACACAGAACCTTTTTCCTTTTAGTTATACTGCAGGAGTTAATCTATGCTAGCCAAAAATCAGGAGTCTGATAGTGCTGTTTTGCTTAACAAATTTTATTAGAAGGCATCAGCTATTGTAAGCTGCAGTGAGTACATTTTTAATAAAATTTGTCAGTTAGCAAAGGTGTTACAAGACTCAATTTGATCTCGTTCTTTATATCCAGCAATGTTAAAACCGTGTAACTTACTACAAGCACATCACTCCTTTAGTACATCCACCACTTTCCCTTCCTTTGGGGGATTTCCCACCACCACCACAAAGTAAACATTTCTTGTTTATAAGGCTGTCCCTCCTCAATTGAGACGGAGAAGTGTCAAGGCGATGACCGAATGATGGATGGATATGGCAGACTTTCATAGAATTGCTAACATTCTTTGCCCACTACATATCTGAATATTCAACTCAGACATACGGCATATATGTGTAATACATTCGTGGAACAGAACATAAAGCCAATAATGCCAATAATGAAAATGGAAGATTCTTCAAATTGAACCCCAAGATAGGAAATTACTTTTTTTTTAGCATGTTGATTACCACAACAAAACAATTCTTCCTGAACCATTTTGTCAAACCAAATTATTAGAAGATTGATGCTGGTATTGCAATTTTTTTTTTTAAAATGACTCCGTTTGCAGAGCAAGAGAGAATTAAGAAATGTTATAATGAACATTACAAATAAAATCAGACTGCTCACTTACTTGGCGTAATTATATCTCATGTTCAAAAAAAACCCCTTTTAAATAGGAATCCACGACAACATCCCTTTTTCCTTATAATAATTATGGTACAAAACATAATTTCTAAAAACAAAGCCACGGAACTCACAGATACAAAAAGTGTTGTTTTCTTTTCATTGCTCCTTAAAAGAAAAACAGAAGAAAGCAAGAGAAGAAGCCCAGCTCAAATAAGACACCCTTGTTGGCTAATATGGTTCAGAAACAAAACTTTTAAGGGTCATGGAGTTATTGTTAAGCGATCAAAATAATTAACCTTTCTCTCCCGCATTCAACTGGTTTTTCAATGCAAAGGTTATGCTCTTGTACATTTAACTGTAAGCATTCTCATGTCCCATTTAAGGGAACATCTATACCAGGGGTGTCCAAACTTGGGAACTTTAAGACTTGTGGACTTCAACTCTGGGAGTTGAAGTCCACAAGTCTTAAAGTTCCCAAGTTTGGACACCCCTGATCTATACAGTACCTAAGTTTATTTCCAAATAATAGCATTAGCCAAGCTAAATTATTACTTGGCAGAATAAAATTCTACTTTTAGGGCATGCTATCTTAAAAACATAACAGTACACTGTAGGGAGTTAGCACCCACCTAATTTTTCCAAGAAAAAGGAAATATTTTAGCAAGTATTAAAAGGGCAGAATATTTCCCCCTAAAAAGGTGGCAGAAACTCCACCCCCTTGTCAATGGGCCATTAGGGCCTGAGCCAGTCTATTCTACATAACAAAGATCTACCTCCTTCAGGCAGAACCATAACAGGAATCCCAAAGCCCTTTCATTACATCATCACCCAGCAGGAGTCAACCAAGCTTGGGACTCAGGACAGCCTAGAGGGTTGCCCTTGCATGGCCCCATGGGAGCCAGACAAGTAAGAATACAAGCTCCAATTCAAAAGCCCAGAGAGGGCATAAAATCTGGGCACTCTCAGTATCTCTGCCCGATTTTTCTTCGCCCAAGATCTTGGAGCATGTGATCCTGTCCACCATTCAACCATCTTTCCAAGCAGCCACCATTTATTTATTTATTTATTTATTTATTATTATTATTAATTTGACTTCTTAGTCGCCCCCTCTCCCCCAAGGGACTCGGGGCGACGTACACTAGCAACGGTCACAACAATACAATATGGAGGAGGTGGAACAATAAATAAATATTACAATACTTTAAAACAATTAAAACCCCAGTGATAGTTAAAATTTAAAAATTAAAATTAACAATTATGTTTCCAGTGTCTTTCCCCCCCAATTGGAACTGAACCCAGAAGGTCATTTCTTCCAACAACATCTTGCTGAGAATATTATTGGGAATACTGTTCCATAACTGAAGACTTCTTGTCCTCCCCAAGATTATACCTACATTCTTTGTGCTCTTGAGAAAAGTTGCCAAGCCTATTTATCAAGTTATATGTAGAGCTTAATGCTTCAGTTCTTCATTTTTTCTAATGACAGGGCCAGCTAGAGATATGAAGTTCAAGACGACACTTCCAACAACCAGTGGGCAAGAGATGATCAGAAGTTTTTCATGCTATCTTTCCTGTCAAATGCATTAATCTTCGTTCCCGATAATTTATAACCAGCATATTCATTGAGCTTAAGCTGTAGCCATGTATCTCAGCTAGGGTAAACCAGCAATGCAAACCCTCTATTAATGGGTAAGCTTAGGCAATCTATTAATGAGTGAATAATCTAATGTCCTCTGCAATCTAGAGTGTTCCTCAACTTTAGCAAATTTAGGCATGGACTTCAACTCCTGGAATTTCCCAACCAGTGTGCTGGGGAATTCTGCGAGTGGAAGCCCACTCATCAGAGCAACAAAGATGATTAGGGGACTGGAGACTAAAACATATGAAGAACGGTTGCAGGAACTGGGTATGTTTAGCTTAAGAGAAAGAAGGACTAGGGGAGACATGATAGCAGTCTTCTAATATCTCAGGGGTTGCCACAAAGAAGAGGGAGTCAAACTATTCTCCAAGGCACCTGAGGGTAGAACAAGAAGCAATGGGTGGAAACTAATCAAGGAGAGAAGCAACTTAGAACTGAGGAGAAATTTCCTGACAGTGAGAACAATTAATCAGTGGAACAGCTTGCCTCCAGAAGTTGTGAATGCCCCAACACTGGAAGTCTTTAAGAAGATGTTGGATAGCCATTTGTCTGAAATGGTATAGGGTTTCCTGCCTGGGCAGGGGGTTGGACTAGAAGACCTCCAAGGTCCCTTCCAACTCTACTATTGTATTGTATTGTATTGTATTGTATTATCTTAAAGTTGCTAATGTTGAGGGGGAAAAAATGCCAGATGCTATTTTAAACAGGGAGTGGAGGAAATCTTCCTTATAGAAAGAAATTGTAATGGTTTCTTAGTTTGCAAGTGCGTGGTAAAAAAATTAATTGCTTTTATCCAGAATGGAATGGAACGGAACGGAATAGAATAGAATAGAATAGCAGAGTGGAGCAGAGCAGAGCAGAGCAAAGAGAATTCTTTATTGGCCAACTATGATTGGACGCACATGGAATTTGTCTCCTTTACATAAACTTTCAGTGTACATATAAGCAACAAGTGATAAATCCTGATCACAATCATAAAATACAATAATCATAAATCATAAGATGCAACACTCAGTGATAGTCATAAGATACTAAATAAAAGCAATCAACATAAATCATAAGATACAAACAACAAAGCTATAGTCATAAGATACGAAAGGAATAGGCAATAGGAAAGATGAGAAGGATAATAGTAAAACAGTGGTGGTTTTACATCCCAGGGCATAAGACAGTGTTAGCAAGAACATTCAGGTAATCAAGGTACCTGGCACCATAAAGATGTGCCAAAAAAAAAATCAGTTATCTGGAAGATCAGATTAAATATCTGAGTTCTGTGTTTTAAGTCTAAACTGTACAAAGGAAATGCTCACATTTTTTTCTTTTCTTTCTCTCTCCCCCATCCTCTGTTCTTTTCCTTTCCTCCATTCTCTAAAAATACAAATAATCCTCAACTTAACAATAGCTCATTTAGTGACCATTCAAAGTTACAACGGCACTGAAAAATGACTTACGACCGTTTTTCACACTTACAACCGTTGCAGCATCCTTGTGGTCACATGATCAAAATTAAGTTGCTTGACAACTGACTCATAGTTAGGACCACACAGGTCATGTGATCCCCTTTGAGCAAACTCAATGGGGAAACCAGATTCACTTAACAACGGTGTTACTAACCGAACAACTGCAGTGATTGACTTAACAACTCTGGTAAGAAAAGTCGAAAAATGGAACAAGACTCACTTAACAATTGTCTCAGTAAAAAAAAAAATTGGGCTCAATTGTGGTCATAACTTGAGAACTACCTGGAATTTATACCGATGAAAACCAAAATGGAGAACAATATGAATGTTTTCTGCAGGTTTTAGAGAATTGCCTCTCCACACATTCTAAGAGCCATTTCACACTTTTTAAACTTGGTATAACAGGAAACTTCCATTCAAGGTTAAAAAAATAAAACTCTTCTGCCCCAAAGTGGACTGAAATCATATACCACAGTAGAATTAACCTAATATAAACGTTGCAATAGAAATCAAATTTCCCAGCTGCTAGGTGAATTTCAAGCCAATACTTTTGGTGGGAAAGAGGTTGAGATAAGTTTTGTTTAGTGTCAAGTTGCCAGAACAAGCAAACCCAAAAAACTATCCTAACCTTGAACAATGCAACTTCGACACTCTTGTTAAAAAAAAAAAAAAGCCAGCAAGCATTGCTTGGGCTATGAGCATTCTCATATTCCTTTAGCCCAGGGGTGTCCAAACTTGGGAACTTTAAGACTTGTGGACTTCAACTCCCAGAATTCCCCAGCCAGCATGGCTGGCTGGGGAATTCTGGGAGTTGAAGTCCACAAGTCTTAAAGTTCCCAAGTTTGGACACCCCTGCTTTAGCCAATGCTTGCTCTTTGGCACTATGTGTATATAACATGTTCTGTCACACACCCACTGTGCTATATTTGCATTTACATTTGTAGGTATGCGCTGATTATATAAGGCTAGGAAAAACTATCCCGGGCAATGCCACCACCCATCTCACTTGCACGTGATTCTGGGTGGAACGACAATCAAAGCAAAAACTAAACAATCGGTGCAATTTATCATTAAAGATCAATTAAAGCCAATTAAAAAACCATTTCTCGACATTATATCCATAGGCAACTGCAATTCAGTGTTTGTTTCCTTGTTGTTCCCCAACTTTGGAAACTTTAAGATGGGTCAACTTCAACTCCCAGAATTTCCCAGACAGCATAAACACTGATTTAATTTACTGTTGAGCTGTCTGCAATCCGAGTCTTACAATCTTAGGGTATTTTCTCCCTAGAACAGGGGTGTCAAACGTGATTTCACTGAGGGCTGCATCAAGGTTGTGTTTGACCTCAGAGGGACCAGGGTGGGTGGGGTGCGCATGAGTGGGGTGGGTGTGGCCAGGGTGGGCGTGGCCAGATTGACATCACTTGTGTCAGAGGCACCTGTGGTGGCCGAGTGCTAAGGCAGGACTTCTTTCATATCCTCCCTCCCTCTCATTATAATCTTCCTTCCTTCCTTCCTTCCTTCCTTCCTTCCTTCCTTCCTTCCTTCCTTCCTTCCTTCCTTCCTTCCTTCCTTCCTTCCTTCCTTCCTTCCTTCCTCAGCCCAACCAAGCTCTGTTTTCACTTTCAGAGGCACTGCCAGCCAGATCTTTGGTCCTACGGGCCAGATTTAAGCACCTCGTGGGCCAGATCCATCCCCCGAGCCTTGAGCTTGACACCCCTGCTCTCGAATGATTGACTTCTGCTGGGATTCAGATGGGCTCACATTTTTTTTACCTGGAGTAAGCAGATTTGGGTTACTGATAACTTGTCAGAAGAGTCTGCAAAGCTTGCAATTCAAGGTCACAATATATCTGAGAAATAGCTATTTTTTTTGAGCCATCCATATCCTATATGTTTCATTAAAAAAGAAGAGGAAGAAAACATGACCTTGGAAAAAGCTACCGATTTAAAGCTATATGATTTAAGGTGTTACATCAAATATACATTCAGTCTGTAACAATTTGAAAAATGTGCTGCTACATCTTAAGTGACAGGAAAGACATCACCTTATTGGTTAAATCTCTTGCTTGTATCCCCCAGCATTTGAAAAAACTTTACAGTTATTTTTCTATTTTTTCAGTAATTGAACTGAAAAAGAATCACGGAGAGAGAGAAAAGGAAAGGGTAAGTGAACTGTATGTTTGCAAGACTTCTGCCACCCACAGGCAAGGAAACGGAATATATGCAAACTGAAGAATGCAGCAATGGGCTTCTATCCAAAGATATCTTAGCTTTAGAATAATAAATACCTTTTAATCAACTTTCCCCAAAGGAAGCAAAATAGCTTCCCTTGAGTGGTGTGGGTCTGTGCATTTTCTATCAATGGCATTGCATTCATCCAGACAGGGAGTCTTTTTGTCAAGACAAAACTCGAGATCCTAGCTTATTGTTATTCTGGTTTGTTATCTAACCTGACAGTAGAATTCCTAGAAGTTACAATAAATCAGCGATTTAATATTTGTACTCATTTCCTTTGTTCATGTCCATGTTTATACTTATACCGGTTATCTTGTACGTGTTTGACAAACTAACTAACCAAATAAATAAAATAGATAAATTTAATCAGTGACCTTTTCACCATGGACCATTTTTTGGGGGCCACCAACCATTCTACATGGGGCTTCCCTTGAAATGCACTTGGAGACTACAGTTGGTCCAGAATGCGGCCGCGCGGGTGATTATGGGGAGTACAAGGTACTCCCATGTGACACCTCTCCTGCGCGAGCTGCACTGGCTTCCTGTGGTCTATTGGGTGCGTTTCAAGGTTTTGATAACGATCTTTAAAGCGCTCCATGGCACAGGACCTAGCTACTTGCGGGATCGTATTCTGCCCCATACATCCCTGCGACCAATTCGCTCACACAGAGAGGGACTCTCTCCAGGTGCCGTCCACCAGACAGTGCCGGGGAGCGGCGCCTAGGAGCAGAGCCTTCTCTGTGGCGGGCCCAGCCCTGTGGAATGACCTCCCCCCGGATATTAGGACTACCTCTGACCTCCGCTCCTTCCGTGCAAAGCTCAAGACCCACCTATTCCAAGTAGCTGGCCTGGCTCAACCATAGTTTGTTCATATCGCTCCTGACGGGTTTTTAATTTCGTAATTTTACTTAGGGGATTTTAAATTGCTATTTTAATTGTTTCCATTTGTCTGTCTACCTCCTCCACGTATACGTCTATATTTTTGTGTATGTACTGTCTATATTTGTATTTTATGTGTTTTTATTGTACGCCGCCCCGAGTCCTAACAAATAAAATTTCATTATTATTATTATTATTATTATTATTATTATTATTATTATTATTATTATTATTATTATTAAGACTTAACTTTAAAAGATTTAAATCAACATTTATTTAAACCCTTGTGCCCCCCCCCCCACACACACACATTAAAACCTTGCTTAACACCAGTTCTCAAAAGTGAAGTGAGGAAAAGAGTAAAAAGTTGTGGGGAAAAACCCATCTGAGTATATACTTTGGATTCCGCTCCTCCCACTTAAATGTGAAATTAACACTCCTCTGCTCACAATAGAATCCCTTACACCACCAGGCTCAAAATTTTAATACAATACAATACAATACAATGCAATGCAATGCAATGCAATGCAATACAATACAATACAATACAGTACAATACAATGCAATAGATTTACAGAGTTGGAAGGGACCTTGGAGGTCTTCTAGTCCAACCCCCTGCCTAGGCAGGAAACCCTATACCGTTTCAGACAAATAGCTATCCAACATCTTCTTTTTGTGTTTTAAAAGTTTTATTGGTTTTTTTAAAACATTTTTACGGAAAAGGGTAAGTGGAATGGTTACAAATTTTGGCAGTTGCAAATATGGCAGACGCCCCCTCCCTCCAAACTCATAGGTTACATCAAAATGTCAATTCTTAATACATAATCATAAGAAATCAGCATATTAATTCTAGAAAAAATTAATTTTCAGTCAGTTCATATCGTTATGATATATAGTCTAGATATAGATTCATTGTTACTTTCGGTATGTTTATAACTTTGTGATTTTCTTATTCATTTTTGTGATCTGAGCTTTCTTGGTGTTGCCCCTTCACCCCCCGCTGGCAGAGCTCCGGCCCCTCCCGTGTCCTGTGTGACCGTTGCAGTATCTTCTGTTTTTTCTAGGTTCACTTTATTTTTTTCCATAAAGGCCTGTGCCTCTATGGGTGTGTTGATTCTAATTCTTGTCTCCTCCCAGAATATCAGCATACCTTCAGGCATCAACCATCTAAACCACACCCCCTTCTGGTATAGTTTATTCGCCAATTGCGAGTAACTTTTCCTTTTTTCCCTAATTTTTTTGGGAATCTGCTTCAGAATGGTTATCTCCCTGTCGTGGTATGTCAATGTTTGCCCCCTTTGTACACCCAAAATTTCATCTCTTGTGGTTTTCCTAAGGAATTTAATATGAACCTCCCTGGGTACATTGTGTGTTTTGGCATATGCTGAATTCACTCTATAAACTAGGTCTATTTCCCATTCCATCTGGTGTTTATCTTTGTGTATGTATTCAGCTAGAATATTAGTCATGATGTCCCTTATATTTTCCCCATCTGCTTCTATTACATTTTGGAATCTAAGATAAAAGGACATTCTCTCAAACTCTGTTTTCATTTGCTGGATATCAAGCTCTTTGTTCCCCTTCTGTAAGGCCTCTACCCCCCCCTTCGCCTCCGCCACCCCACCCTCCACAAGGTCCAGTCTCTGTGAATTCTTAAAAATTTGAGCTTGATTTTCTTTAATTTCATCTTTCATTTCCCTTAACTGTTTCTTAATTTCCTCCTGGCCCTGTAAAATTTGTTGAAGCATATGTTGAAAGTCTATCTCTGTAGTCTTAGGTTGCATCAGTTCTGTTATCTTTGACTGTGTGGCTGGACTAGACGTTGCAGACGCTGGAGCAGAAGTAGCAAAACCAGGCTTTCCAGGAGGTGGTCTTTTTGGAGACATAGTTTATAAAACAAGGAGATCAGTCAGTGTAGAAACTGGGCAGCTGGAGAAGTAGAGCAGGCAGGCGAATCCAGAAGGCAGAGGATCCAAACAGATGGGAGTTTCTTTAGTTACTCTAGCAATAGATGAAAGTTTTTCCTCCAAAGAGTTCAAAAAAAAAAAACAATCCACAAGAGATTCCTCTGGGTGACTCGGGGACAAAGACCGGAAGCCTGAATTTAAAGGTGGAGTCAGGTTTCACAGTTCATAAAGACAACGGAAGTGTGCCATCTTGCCCTGCCAGCTTTGGGCTCAGAGGCATAATAAAATTTTAAAAGTTCCAAAAGTTCTCAGTCCACCCATAAGTTCTGGGGCTAGATCCAATAAAAGTCACTTTTAAAGGGGTGAGGCATCCTTAGTTGGCTCTCCCCCCTCCTCCTTCCCCTGGGGGCGAGAGCAGAATCTTCTCAAGCCGTTTGTCCAAGGGGGGGGAAACCCCCCTCCCTCTAGCCGCACCTCTAGCGAAGATCCGAAAGTTTAACTTTTTAAAAGTGCTGAAAAGTCTCTTATTTCAAAAGGAAGGGAATGAGGGGAGGAAGCCTCTCACCATACCGCCGCTGCTTCCTTCAAGATTACGTTGTCCGCTCGGCATGGGGCGAGACGCGTGCGCGCCCTCCGCTGCTCCCCAGTGCCTAGAGCGAGGCGGAAAAAGCCCCCACCAGCCGCCGCCGATGCAGGGGCTCTCCGCGAGCCGCTCCCTCGGCAGGACGCCTCCTCTGAGGCGTCCTGTGCCCCCCCAGAGCGGGGGAAGCCCACCGGGAAAGTGGGAGCAGGCAAAGACTTGCCTGTCGCCGTAGCCGCCGGAACCGGAAGTGCTATCCAACATCTTCTTAAAGACTTCAAGTGTTGGGGCATTCACAACTTCTGGAGGCAATTCTGTTCCAATGATTAATTGTTCTGTCAGGAAGTTTCATTTTGGGCTTGGACAATCTGGAACTATGCCGCCTGCGGTCGGACCTAAGCATAGTACACAAAATTGTCTGCTACAACGTCCTATCTGTCAATGACTACTTCAGCTTCAAACAATAGATACAAACTCAAGGTTAACTCGATTGCAGAAAATACGACTTCAACAAAAGAGGGGCCAACGCCTGGAATGCTCTACCTGACTCCGTTGTTACATCCTCAACCCCCCCACCAGCTTCAATCTTAAACTGTCTGCCGTGGACCTCACCCCATTCTTAAGAGGTCCATAAAGGGGGCGTGAATAAGCGCACCAGCGTTCCTACGGTCCCTGTCCTACTGTCCCCATTTATTTGTATTTATTTCTTTCGTTTATATCCATGTTTATGTTTATACCTACTATCTTCTACATGTTTGACAAACTAATAAATAATAATAATAATAATAATAATAATAATAATAATAATAATAATAATAACAACAACTGTCAGCAGATATAAATGTCTGTTCCCACAATTCTTTTATACTTTGAAAGGATAAAAAAAAGAAAGAAAACAGGAATGTTACTACTACAGGTAGTCCTCGACTTACGACCACAGTTGAGCCCAAAATTTATGTTTGTTAAGTGAAATATGTGTTAGTCTTGGAGTCTTGCCCCATTTTACGACCTTTCTTGCCACAGTTGTTAAGTGAATTAATGCACTTGATAAGTTAGTAATATGGTTGTTAAGTGAAACTGGCTTCCCCGTTGACCCTGCTTGTCAGAAGGTCGGAAAAGGTGATCACGTGACCTTGGGACACAGCAACGGTCATAAATATGAACCAACTTCCAAGCATCTGAATTTTGATCACATGTTTATGGGGGATGCTGCAGAGATCGTAGCCTGGAAAAATGGTCATAAGTCACATTTTTTCAGTTCTGGGTTTAACTTCCAACCGTCACTAAATGAACTGTTGTAAACTGAGGATTACCTGTACTGAACTGACTCCAATTTTGACAGCTCCCAGCAAGGCAATTGTGTAGAAGGTGTGTACAGATAGTTCTCCACTTACGACCACAAATTTTCTGTTGCTATGCAAGGTAGATATTGAGTGAATTTTCTCCCATTTTGCCACCTTTCTAGCCACTGTTGTTAAGTGAATCACTGCAGCGGTTTAGTAACATAGCTCTTAAGTGAATCTGGCTTCGCCGTTGCCTTTGCTGATCAGAAGGTCGCAAAAGGGGATCACATGACCCCCAGACACTGCAACTGTCATAAATACATGCCAGTTGCCAAGCCTCTGTATTTTGATCACATGACCTTGGGGAGGCGTTAAGTGTGAAAAGGATCGTATTTTTCAGAGTATAAGACATACCGGAGTATAAGACGCAGCAAGATTTTGAAGAGGCAAATTAAAAAAAAAAGTTTTTGCACTTTGCAGACGTCCCAAAAATGGCTCGTTTTTTGCGAAAACGGGCTCGTTTTTTGTCAAAAAAAAAGGGCATGCATAGCCTTTAGGAGGCTTGTAGAGTGCTTCTGGGATGGGAAGGGCAAAAACGAGCAAAAAACAGGCACACGGAGCACTGTTACCTTCCCACCACAGTAGTACCTATTTTTCTACTTGCATTTCTACATCCTTTCGAACTGCTAGGTTGGCAGAAGCTGGGACAAGTAATGGGAGCTCACTCTGTTACGCGGCGCTAGGAATTCGACCCGCCGAACTGCTGATCAATCTGATCGACAAGCTCAGCATCTTAGCCACTGAGCCACCGCGTCCCTTTTATCACATGATTACACAGTATAAATTTATATTACACTACATGATATATATTAGTATTTCCTCAATCTGGGGAACTTTAAAATGGGTGTATTTAGCGAGGCAATTACCGTAGGCACAGCCTAGGGAAAGGTGAAACACAAACACGTTTCACTTTTTACTACAGTATCAATTTGGGCTTAGATCTCATCACTTTTCAAGTGAGAGTTATGACTGTTTCCTTTATTTGTTTCTGTTTTTTAATTGACGTAATATTCCACCTTTGTTCTCATTCAGCTGAACTTCAATTGCTTTGGATTTGCCTGAAAGACTTTCCTTCGTACAAAGAAGTAACTTCAGGGCAGTAATTCTAGAATGAAATTTCTGAGATTTTGCTTCTAAATAAGCACACACAGGATTTGTCTCCAGGTAAAAGAATGCTCCCCTCCCCCGTATTTAATTAATTATATTTAGTTTTCTTGATTTCTGTCCCACCTTTCATTAGGAGCTCAGGGGAGTTTATATAGGAGTCTCTGATAGGTTTCTGTAGAACAACAATGCTGTAGGTTGGGGAGGGAAAGAAGGAGAGAGAGAGAGAAAGAGAAAGAGAGAGGGAGGGAAGGAGAGAGAGGGGGCTAGTTGAGGTTCAATTCAGAATAACAGACTTGGAAGGGGCATTGTAGGCCATCTAGTCCAACCCCCTGCTCAACCATTTCTGACAGGTGGCAGTTCAGTCTCTTCTTGAAAGCTTCCAGTGATGAAGCTCCCACAACTTCCCAAGGAAACTTCTGTTCCACTGGTTGATTGTTCTCACTGCCAGAAAATTTCCCCTAATCTCCAGGTTGAATCTCTCCTTGATCAGTTTCATCCATTATTCCTTGTCTGGCCCCTTTGGAAAATAGCTTGATCCCCTCCTCTCTGTGGCATCCCCTCAAATACTGGAAAACTGCTATCATGTCTACCCCGGTCTTTCTCTTCACTAAACTAGCCAGGCCCGATTCCTATAACCGTTCTTTATAGGTTGGTCCTGAACACGGATCCCCCACTGTTCAAATCTTCAGGACAACTTCATCCAGGTTGTCTGTAGAGGTGTCAGGGTTCCAAATAGCATCCAAAAGTAAATCAGAGTCCAAGGCAAAAGATTCCTCAAAGTTCCAATTTATGAAGAGAGCCATGTTGGAACATCTGGGGAAACCTGAATCTGAAAGCTTCCCGGTTTTTCCCACCCAGTTGATCTTCTGTTGTTGCCCTGAACAGGAGAATGGAGCTGGAAAGCAGGTTAGGAGGTGGGAAGGGAATGAGGATTTTGCAGTAATCTTTTCCCAGGAGTGGGGAGGGAATGGGGATTTTGCAGTATCCTTCCCCTGCTACGCCCACAAAGCCACGCCCACAAAGCCACGCCACGCCCACAGAACCGGTAGTAAAATAATTTGAATCTCACCACTGGACTACCTGTAGTCGTTTTCAGAGCAAGCAGAACTAAGCTTGCAACAATCACACAACTCCCTAAGCATCTGGCCTCTGGATGTAACAGGCTGTAGGAATTCCCAACCAGCGTAACTTAGAATCTGTATACATCTCTTCCTACGTTAATTGTGCATGTAATTATCAATTACGGCAATGGGGGGGGGAGCAACAACTGTTTTTTTAGCTTTTAAAAATAACTTCGCCTGGTTGTTTGGGGCAATTCTGACTCACCAGTGGTGAACAGGGAAATTACTATCTTAGGAGATTCTTACAAACTACCCATTAAAATGAAGCACACAATACTTTGCCTGGAATTACTCTGACCACTGTCCACACCTTTACGTGCACCAAAATACTTCTATTAGTAAAGGTTCCTCTCGCACATATGTGCTAGTCGTTCCCGACTCTAGGGGGAGGTGCTCATCTCTATTTCAAAGCCGAAGAGCCAGTGCTGTCTGAAGACATCTCCGTGGTCATGTGGCCGGCATGACTCAACGCCGAAGGCGCACGGAACGCTGTTACCTTCCCACCAAAGGTTGTCCCTATTTTTCTACTTGCATTTTTACGTGTTTTTGAACTGCTAGGTTGGCAGAAGCTGGGACAAGTAACGGGAGCTCACTCCGTTATGCGGTGCTAGGGATTCGAACTGCTGAACTGCGGACCCTTCTGATCAACAAGCTCAGCGTCTTAGCCACTGAGCCACCACGTCCCTTTCTTCTATTAAAATTAAATAATCCTGGACTATGGACCCAGGTGGCTATCATGGTATACAGGCAATCCTCAACTTACGACTGCAATTGAGCCCCAAATTTATGTTCTTAATTTGTCAAAATGAGTTTTGCCTCATTTTATGACTTTTCTCACCACATTTATTAAGTGAATCACTGCAGTTTTTATATTGTTGTTAAGTGAATCTGCCTTCCCCATTGACTTCGCCTGTTCGAAGGTTGCAAAAAGGGGTCACACGACTCCAGAGCACTGCAACCGTCATAAACATGAGTCAGTTGTCAAGCCACTGAATGCAAATCATGCGACCGTGGGGATTTTGCAATGGTCGTAAGTGTGAAAAACGGTCTTAGGTCACTTTTTTCAGTGCCTTTGTAACTTTGAACGATCACTAAATGAACTGTTGTAACTCAAGGACTACCTATGCATAGCTGCTTCATTGTATTTAATGAGACTCATAGCTGAAATTGCGATGCCCATCTGTGAGTGGGAAGAATCTTACCTAAAATGTCTCTATCCCACCCAAAGTGATACAATATAATACAATACAATACAATAGCAGAGTTGGAAGGGATCTTGGAGGTCTTCTAGTCCAACCCCCTGCCTAGGCAGGGAACCCTACATCACTTCAAACAAATGGTTATCCAACATCTTCTTAAAGACTTCCAGTGTTGGGGCATTCACAACTTCTGGAGGCAAGCTGTTCCACTGATTAATTGTTCTCACTGTCAGGGAATTTCTCCTCAGTTCTAAGTTGCTTCTCTCCTTGATTAGTTTCCACCCATTGCTTCTTGTTCTACCCTCAGGTGCCTTGGAGAATAGTTTGACTCCCTCTTCTTTGTGGCAACCCCTGAGATATTGGAACACTGCTATCATGTCTCCCCTAGTCCTTCTTTCTATTAAACTAGACCTACCCAGTTCCTGCAACCGTTCTTCATATGTTTTAGTCTCCAGTCCCCTAATCCTCTTTGTTGCTCTTCTCTGCACTCTTTCTAGAGTCTCCACATCTTTTCTACATCGTGGCGACCAAACTGGATGCAGGATTCCAAGTGTGGCCTTACCAAGTCATTAATAAAGTGGTATTAACCCTTTTGATGATTTGAGACTTGAGGACAATTCAATGCAAAAGGATTTTTCAGAGTGCAAATAATTGAACTGTCCCACTGACACACAATCCCTATGTAATCCCTTTTTTTTTGGACCACGCGTGTTCAGCATGCAAAAGGCCTAGAATATTAAATTAAAAACAAGTGTATGATTTAAAACTTAATTGGGGAAACCCCAGTGGCTATGACTTAATAAGGGCAGTTATTCGTTTAAGAACAGTGGCAGAAATGGTTGTAAAATCGGGCTTTGCTTTAGTCATAGAAATTCTGGCCCCAATTGTGTTTGTAAATAGCAATAGCACTTAGACTTATATACCGCTTCATAGTGCTTTTACAGCCTCTTGCCCCCAACAATCTGGGTCCTCGTTTTACCTACCTCAGAATCACTGATGGAAGGCTGAGTCAACTTTGAGCTGGTCAGGATCAAACTCCTGGCAGTGGGCAGAGTTAGTCTGCAACACTGCATTCTACCACACCTACCTTCCTTCCTTCCTTCCTTCCTTCCTTCCTTCCTTCCTTCCTTCCTTCCTTCCTTCCTCTCTCCCTCCCTCCTTCGCAGTTAGCACTTAGACTTATATACCACTTCACAGTGCTTTACAGCCCTCTCTAAGCAGTTTACAGAGCCAGCCTATTGCCACCAACTATCTCTTTCCCTCCCTCCCTTCCTATGTTAACTTGCTTAACAAAGTAATAGGACTTTCCACCTTACTAGCAATAGACTTATATACCGCTTTGTAATCCTTTTACAGCCCTCTCTAAGCAGTTCAGAGTCAGCCTCTTGCTCCCAACAATTTGGGTCCTTGTATTACCCACCTCGGAAGGATGGAAGGCTGAGTCAACCTTGAGCCTGGTGAGATTCAAACTGCCAAATTGCAGGCAGCCGGCAGGCAGCAGAAGTAGCCCGTAGTACTGCACTCTAGCCACTGCGCCACTACAGCTCTTGGAGGACTAAATGGAGGACTATCTTTTGATCCATCCAAACCACCAACTGCATATTGTTGCACAAAGAAGCAAATTGCTTCAGGAGTTGCAATCTTGATGCAACTTAGCTATAGTCGCAAAGGTGCTTTTTCAGGAGGCAACTGGACTTCCTTGTTTTTTTCTTTGAAGACATTTGGCTTCTCATCCAAGAAGCTTCTTCAGCTCTGACAGCTGAAGAAGTGGGGAATGGAAGGATTATTCATTCAGAGGAGTATCTGTCAGAGCTGAAGAAGCTTCTTGGATGAGAAGCCAAACATCTCCAAAGAACAAAACAAGGAAGTCCAGTTGCCTCCTGAAAAAGCATCTTTGAGACAACCATGAACTGGATGACTGAGAATCTCTACAGATTTTTAACTTAGCTATAGATTTTGACTGGAAGTGCGTTAAGGTCAGAATCTAGTCAGCAAAACATGCAGTAATTTATTTCATGGTGCATCAGCAGGTTACCCTATTTCCCTGAAAATAAGACCTCCCCGGGTAATAAGCCCAATCAGGCTTTTGAGTGCATGTGCTAAAATAAGCCCTCCCCTGAAAATAAGCCCTCCGTGAAAACATTGCAATACAGCAGCAGCCACGAGGTGACCACGCTCACCTCCTCCTGCACTTCAAAAATAATAAGACCTCCCCAAAAATAAAGCCAAGTGCTTATTTGTTTTGGGGGAGGGGTGATTTTTTAAAAATGGTCTAAGACAGTGATGGCTAAACTTTTCCCCATCGCGTGCCAAAAGCAGGGGGAGTACAGGGGGGGTTATACATAAGCATGCCCACACCCATAATTCTATGCGCATGACCCCCACACATGCATGCGTGACCCCAGTGCATGCAAGCGCAACCCCACTTTTGGTGCACGGTTCACCCGTTTTTCGCCCTTTTTCCCAGAGGCTTTCTAGGAGCCTGGGGAGGGCAAAAACAGCCTCCCCCTGCCCGTCCCAGAGGCCCTCCAGAGGGAGAAAAACGGCCCAATGTGCAAACCTGAAAGTCCATTCCCAAACTTCTGGTTTGCGCATTGGGTTGTCTCTTGCCCTCTGGAGGCTTCAGGGAAGCCCCCTAAAGCCTCCAGAGGGTGAAAACGGCCGAAAATGAAGGCCAAGGTCAGCTGGCCAGCGCGCGCATTCTGTATGCAACGCCTTGCATGCCCTAACAAATGTCTCTGTGTGCCATAGGTCATCACGGATCTAAGACATCAGAATTACTTTGTTTACATATCAACGCTAAGAGATTGATAGTTAACCTAGAGCAGCAGAATAAAATTTGAGCGTAACTTGGAGATCCAACAATTCTGAGACGTCAATTATCTTCGGTATTCCATGTGAGTTCGTGCCTAGATCCTTTTGCTAAGAAATAACTTCTATCTCTATAAGAATGCCTTGGTCCCGAAATATATTGTGCAAAAAAACAAAAAGAGTAATATTTTCAGCAGTTTATCTAGGGGTTAGCTAAATCCCCTGTAAAGCTTGCAGTAGAATTTTTTTCCAGACCACATCAAACTTACAATTATTCCAAACAGAGCTATATGTTTTTAGAGGCATGCTGAAAATAACTTATGGTTAACTGCATATTCGGTAGCCTACTGCATTTATTTCTTTAACTAAGCAACAGATGCACATAAAACTGACTTGTAGGCCCAGTAAATATGCTAATAGAAGAGTATGAAATACTACTGGATCTCATTGCAATTTTGTAATTAGATTTCAGATTGCAGGAAAAGACTTGCAGAATATTAATCAGAGATTGACTAACTAATGACACTGATTTTCACATAAGTAAGATTTTGCGTTCCTCAGATGTCTAGGATTTTTTTTTTTTAGATTTTTCTTCTCCCTTTATTGTATTTTATAAATAAGTCATGGTGATGGATATAATGTGTGTGTGTGTGTGTGTGTGTGTGTGTGTGTGTGTGTGTGTGTATGTATATGGTCCAAGGTCACCCAGCTGGTTTTCACGCCTAATGTAGGAGTACAACTCACAGTCTCCTGGTTTCCAAGCCAGCATCATAACCACTACACTAAATTTGGTTTGTAGAATTGATTCAGACCTATACAATTCTGAGCATAAACTTATCAATTTAAAAATAAATCTTTTATTTATAAAAATAAATTTAAAAAGAGAATATAGACTAGAATAGAATAACAGCGTTGGAAGGGACCTGGGAGATCTTCTAGTCCAACCCCCTGCTTAGGCAGGAAACCCTAAACCACTTCAGACAACTGGTTATCCAACATCTTCTTAAAAACTTCCAGTGTTGGAGCATTCACAACTTCTGGAGAAAAGTTGTTCCGCTGATTAATTGTTCTGTCCTCAGTTCCAAGTTGCTTCTCTCCTTGATTAGTTTCCAGCCATTGCTTCTTGTCCTGCCCTCAGGTGCTTTGGAGAATAGCTTGACTCCCTCTTCTTTGGGACAACCTCTGAGATATCGGAAGACTGCTATCATGTCACCCCTGGTCTTTCTTTTCATTAAACTAGACCTACCCAATTCCAGCAACTGTTCCTCATATGTATGAGAATTTTAAAAATATAGCCTATTGTTCTATTAGATTCAATTAGTCCTGTGGGTAATAGAAGGCCCCAGAAGAAAGAGATATGAACCAAAGTTTTCAGCTAGGATGATTTCAAAATTTACCAGCAATATTTGTAATTCTGCTGAACCGTTGCTAAGTGTGAAATGTGTTTTTTTTGCAAAATATGCACTTGTATGGATTCGTTTAAAACAGGAAGAATGAAACAGTTGGAAATGAGGAATTGAAAGTAATGTACACTGGTGTTCATGAAAAGTGAGTTAGTGAACTTGTGAAGCATGTATGAGGTTAGGAGAACAGTATAAAGGAAAGGGTTCAAGATCAGCTCACATTTCTTTGATTTATAGCAAAGTCCTTGTAGGACTTGCCATTTCTCATTGCCCCACTGCAATGATTTGTTAATGCATTGTATTACTGCTATTATATCTTTTATATCTATTCATTTCTAATGTTCCAAATTATTAGAAACAATAAACCTCTGATCTCAAAGTAAGAATTATCGCTTGTGTTGTTGCCTTTGTTTCCTATTAGAATTTTCCTATGACAGCTGTTTTAGCCCCCCGTCCCCTAATCATCTTTGTTGCTCTTCTCTGCACTCTTTCTAGAGTCTCAACATCTTTTTTACATCGTGGAGACCAAATATAAAGAGGAACAAATTACTTTTACCCTCTCTGTAATGGGCTGTTTAATGAAACAGACAAAAAATAATTCAGAAGGAACATAAATTATCAGACTGATTTTCCTGCTCAGAAGCAATATAATTTCTTGCTTCACATGAAGTAAAACCACTGGTGACAGCTATCTCTATTCTGCATTGTATTATTGTGTGCTTAATTAGATTAATAAGCCAACTGATTACTTCTAACTAAAATGCTGAGCTAGGCAGATTTTATTTCCAAGTAAGCAAGCATATGCAGGATTGGGTTAGAAAGGTGAACCCTTACGTCAAAAAGGCTTAATAGGTGCAAAGTGGAACTTTTATTGATTTTTTTCTTATTATTATTTATACCTACATGTTTGTTAGAATAGTTTCAACCCCTGCTTTACATTTTTATACTACTCCAACAGCTTTTAAGGCACCTAATGCTCTACAGGAATATATTAAAACTATTAAAACATTAAGTAGTGCTGTTAAGAGACAATTTTAGAGAAGAGAAGAATTAACTAAGAATTAAGAGAAGAATTAAGGAGAAGAGAACAATTAACCAGTGGAACAGCTTTGCCTTCAGACATTGTGGGTGCTTCATCACTGGAGGTTTTAAAGAAGAGACTGGATATTCACTTATCTGAAATTGTATGGGGTCTCCTGCTTGAGCAGGGGGTTGGACTAGAAGACCTCCAAGGTCCCTTCCGGCTCTGTTTTGATTGATTGATTTGAGACTTGGCTACTATCTTGCAGATTTCAAATACACATTGCAAAAATAGCTTTCTCAATTGAGCAGGTAGGAATTTTTTGGGTGGCGGCGCGGGGTATCGTAAGGCAGGGAAAATATCTGAATAGAGATTTTGAAACGAGCGCAGACTCTGGACTTGGTCCAGCTGCCAAATCATTCACCAAATCCCTTTAGAGTTCACTGGAGCAAGAAGCAAAAGAGATCCGCAGATCCTGATGTCTCAATGAACTTTCATTCAATGCCTGTTAAATGTCTTCAGCAGGGCAAGCTTATCAGCAGCCTGCAAAGTTTCTAGCATGTAATAATTTCTCAGGATCCAATTTATACTTGAGAAAAAAAAATAGATCAAATGCCTAGGAGAAGCGTTTTTAAAAATAAACGTAAACCCATGGCTATGCTTTGCTTCTAATTTTTGTTTTAAAAAGGATTTACTCATTTGCCCATGAACTGTCTTTCCCACACTTTACAGCAGATCTTCCATGCGTTCTAAAATGGACAGCTCTGAGAAATCGTTTTTTAAAGATATCGAAACTCAAGAGTCTTTCTGCAAACAGTTTACACAAGAAACTCCTCTGCTCCCAGTCACCTTCCCTGCCGGAATAGAGTTTTAATCCCTAAAACTGACCCAGGATGAGTTTGCTTCGACTTCTATTTTAACATGAGCTAAAACCAGTGTATGGAGATTCCTCCAGGAGAAAAAGGATCCCATACCACCGTTTCGTTCTCTGACTTAGAAATGCGCCCACAATTCATCTCAGAGATGCCCCACTCTTTACTTATACAGATAGTCCTCGATTTATGACAACAACCGAGCCCAACGTTTCCATTGTTAACCAAGACATTTGATCAGTTTTGCCCCATCTTACGATCCTTTCTTGCCACAGTTGTTAAGTGACTCACTGCCGTGGATAAGTTAAGTAACTCATTGAATCTGGCTTCCCCATTGACTTTGTTCGTTCAGAAGGTCAAATCTGACCCTGAGGACACTGCAACCGTCATAAATATGAATCCGTTGTCAAGCGTCTGAATGTTGACTATATGAGAATGCTGTGAAGGTCATAACTGTACGTTATGTACGTACGCATGTATGTATGAGCATGTAGCATGTTCACACTGGTGTTATGGGACTGGGTGCTTGTTAATATGATTTATTGGGTTAGGGATATTTTTTTTCTTTCTTTCTTCTTGTCTTCGCTGTGAGTTGTATTGTGTTGGGGGGCGCACTGAGGGAGCTCAATCAATCTCATTGTACATATGATGTGCACTGGCAAGTATTGTTATTATTATATACTTTATTCATTAAACATGAAACTCAGCCAAATGAACAATCAAAAATGCATCACAAACACCAGTGACTGGTGCTGATGGTTGATACGGTTTGCTGCCAGCGTCCTAGGGATCAACCAAGGACCTTCTTAAAATATAAGATGTTCCGAGTGGCGCAGTTTTTTTGCAGCTCTACTGATTATTGCAGGAAGCTGCAATTTGTTGATGTATATTATAAAATTCTTGGACATGGTACCAAGTTCCCCCGATGACAATGGGTATCATTCTTTTATTTTTATTTTTATATACTTTATCCATTAAACATGAAACTCAGACAACTGAACATTCAAAAATGCCTTACAAATACCAGTGACTGGTGCTAATGGTTTATACGGTTTGCAGCCAGCGTCCAAGGGATCAACCAAGAACCTTCTTAAAATATAAGATATTCCAATTAGCACAGTTTTTTTTTTTTTGCAGTTCCACTGTTGTTATTGCAGGAAGCTCCAATTTGTGGATGTATCTTGTAAAATTCTTGGACCTGGTGCCAAGTACCCCAATGACAATGGGTACCACTGTTACATGCTTCATCCATTATTGTTGTTGTTGTTGTTGTTGTTGTGAAAAACAGGTCCCAGGCCGTATTTTTCAGTGCCCTTGCAACTTCCAACGGTCACTAAAAGGAACTGTGTCAAATTCCTGTGTAACTTTACACCAGGGGCTAAAACTCTCTCAAGGCATAGGGTTGGTTCGGCAGGCAAGAGCTACGGGGAGCGGTCGTTCAAAGGGGTCAGCGACCGACAGGCGCGGAGGTCCAGGCGCGGGGGGGGGGAGTTGGTTTTCCCCTCCGCCGCAGATAACGACGACTCTTCCTCGCAGCAGCGCGCCGAGTTTTTAAAGCCGCGCGACCCAGCGCGTGGAGACGGCGCGAGCGAGAACACCCCCCCTCCCCCATTAAACCTCTATTTAATTACACACCTGCGACAGCCAGCCGCACCTCACGAGCCCTCACCCCAAAGTCCCGCCTGGGCGCGCGTCTCGCCCGGAGGGGGGGGAAGCGAAGCCCCGCGAGAGGCGCACCTGTCACGAAGGGGGCAGCAGCGGCAGGCGCCTCGCTCTCCCAAACCCCCACCCTCCCCACCCCCGACGCAGCGACCCCCGCGCGCCGGACGCAAGACGGGGATCCTCGTGCTGAGGGAAGCGTCCATCCGTCCCTCTCCCACCACCACCGCCACTCCTGCGCGGACTCTCACCTGCCGGCAGCGCTCGGAAGCTCCTCACCGTGTTGCCTTCTCGCGGGTGAAACAGCCGGGACGTCCCGGCCGCCTCCGAATCCCGACTCCGGCCGCTGTAACGGACGTAAAGGCGGAGCATGTGTTCCGACACTTTGTCTCCGGCGGGGACCCCCGGCGGGGGAGTCTGCCCGAGCGCCTCAGCTTCGGCCTCCCGGCTCCTGCGCCCGCCGCCGCCTCGTCCTCCTCCTCTGACGCGCCCTTGGGCGAGCCCGGACCCTTCGGCCACTAGGCTGAACCACCAGCAGCTAAACCAGAGGCAAAACCACCACGGCAGCGCGCGCCGAGAGCCCGCCATGCCTCCCCGCTGCCTTGGGATGCCGGAGGAGGCAGGACTCGCTCGCTCGCTCCTTAAGCCGCCCGTCCGAGTCCGGAGCGCGCGGGAGCTGAGCGAGCTGCCACGGCCTCGGGTGGGGTGGGTGGGTTTTGCGAGAAACCAGTGAGGGAGGGTGGGAGGTCGCCTGGCGGGAGGGGGGCGGTGATGGACGGGGGTGGGGGGGGGGTTGGAAGGGCGCCTCTCAACCTGCCCGCGGTGTTTGCCGGCGGCGGGACCAGGCGCGCGCGCGCAACGGCAACAGCAGCCCCAGCTCCGGCAGGTTCCTTCGCCCCTGCCTCGAGTGGGGCAGGCGCAGCCCTGGTCTGAGTTTTGTACGGGGTGTGCGGGACTCGCAGCGCCGACGAAGCGGCAGCCAATCGCCTCCTCCTCCTCCTCCTCTTCCTCCTCCTCCTTTCGGAGCCGAGCCGGCTGCCAGAGGGAAAAGTCTCGCAGCGAAAGTGAGCGAGGTGTGTGTGGTGTGTGTGGGTTGCGCCACCCTCAAAAGCCAGCCGAGCCCGCCCGCGATGCCAAGGCGATCCGCTGCCCCCGGATCGGTCGCGGCGGAGAAGGTTGGGGAGAAGAGCCGGACGGCGGGGGGCAGGCTTTGGGGTCCTGCTTGAAAGCGAGAAGGGCTGCGTGCTCCCCGCTGCCGGTGCAATCGCGCTGGGTGGGGGAGGTCGGGGTGTGTGTGTGACGGACATCTGGAGGGAAACATCTGTTCGTCCGGATTTTAGTAAGTGAGGAGTTTGGGAGGGGGACCCTCGAGGGAGCTGCTCGGGCCCGCGGTTCTTGGCGCTGCGAAGGAACGGAAGGCGGCGCTGCTTGCTAGCAACCCAAAGCTGTTTTTCTGGTTTTTCCATATGCCCTCGGTTCAAATGACCGTGCCGTTTGACACAACAGCCCTGTAAGGTAGGCAGGTATCTTCAGAAAACCTGATGAGGCTGAGATCGTATGGAAAGATCCAGAGAGATCAAACCTAGACTACTGTATCCAGTGTTGGTCACCACACTACTTAAAAAAGAAGAAGTTGAGACTAGAAAAAGTGCAGAGAAGAGCAAACAAGATGATTAAGGAACTGGAGACTAATACATACGATGAACGGTTGCAGGAACTGGGCATGGCTAGTCTAGGGGAGAGAAGGACCAGGGGAGACAGGATAGCAGTCTTTCAATATTTGAAGGGGTGCCACAGAGAGGAGGAGGGTCAAGTTATTTTCCAAGGCACTTGAAGGCCAGAGAAGGAATCATGGATGGAAACTGACCAAGGAGCGATTCAACCTGGAAATAAGGAGAAATTTTCTGACAGTGAGAACAATCAACCTGTGGAAGAGAAGTTGTGGAAGCTTCATCCCTGGAAGCTTTCAAGAGGAGGCTGGACTGCCATCTATCAGAAATGGTGTATGCTGTCCTGCTTGGGCTGGACTAGATGACCTACAAGGTCCCTTCCAACTCTGTTAATCTGTGGGTCGTTGCCTGGATTGCGGCTTCACATTCAACCTCAAATTTTGGATGAGGCTTACAGAAAATTGTAATCCCACAACATCTAGATCCTACACTGTGGCTATTAAAGCTCAGACAAGTAATTTTAAGTTGCCCCATTCTCCTTCATTTTCCTCTCAGCTGTCAACAGAGAAAACTAGGGAAAATACAGATAGTTCTCCACTTACAACAATTCACTTAGTGACCGTTCAAAATTACACCACCACTGCAGAAAGTGACTTATGACTATTTTTCACATTTGCACCCACTGCAGCATTCCCGTGGTCACATGCTCAAAATTCAGATACTTGGCAACTGACTCATATTTATGACGGTTGCAGTGTCCTGGGGTCATGTGATCCCCTTTTGCGACCTTCCAACAAGCAAAGTCAATAGGAAAGCCAGATTCACTTAACAACTGTGGCAAGAAAAGTTGAAAAATGGGACAAAACTCACTTAACAAGTGTTTCACTTAGCAACAGGAATGTTGGTCTCAATTGTAAGTCGAGGTCTACTTTAAATTTACTTAAACTGCTGCCCCTGGGCCAAGGTGTGAAATTGGAATGTGATGGCCTTTTGGGTTTGCAAAGATGCTCAAATGATAATGGATTTCAGCTCCTTTAGATGGATTCTAATCACTTTCCCACTTGGGAAACAGATGTAATGCAGATTACTAAAATTGGCATTTTTAAAAAATCAATGGACAAATGGCAAGGTGGGTTTTGCTTTAGGCCCAAGAAAGAACAAGATGTTTTTAAGAAGATGCCACCTATTCTGGATTTCCCCAAAGAAATACCTTCCAGATGGCCTGCTTTCTGAATTTCTTACCTGCAGCCAGCACTACCAAATAGCAATAGCACTTAGACTTATATACCATTTCACGGTGCTTTAGAAGCCTCTCTAAGCAGTTTACAGAGTCAGCCTCTTGCCCCCAACAATCGGGGTTCTCAGTTTACCCACTTCGGAAGGATGGAAGGCTATGTCAGCCTGGTGAGATTTGAACTGTGAACATGCAGGCAGGTGGCAGTCAGCAGAAGTAGCCTGCAGTACTGCATTCTCACCACTGCGCCACCGTAGCTCCAAGGGCATTCTGGGAATTTTAATCCTAGTTTATAACAGGGGCCCTCAACCTTTTGGGCACCAGGGAACGGTTCTGTGGAGGGAGTTTTTTTCCGTGGACCGGAAGGGGTGTAGTTTTGCATCCCACGGATGGGGCATGCCACGGCCCGGTGCCCCGGGAGTTGGATACCCTTGGACTAGAGGGTGTGAGATTCAAGAGGGCTGTGAATAAATTCCCCCTTTCCCTTTATCTTTCTATGATTATGACTTTATTTGCATCAAGTGCACAAATAGCACAGCAGATTTTAATTCCGAGCAATTGGTAAAGTCCACCTTTATTTTCTGAGCGCACCCAATCTCGATCCCAATCCATTTCCCTGCTCTTTCCCTCTCCCTTAATAGAAACGGCATTCCACAAGAGAAACAGAATCCCAATTAGCTGGAATGTTTAATTCACACATCTGGAAATTAACAATCCCTTGTGTGATTCAACTAAGAGTTGAATGTTGGCTCTCTCTGTGTGAAGAAAGCTTTTCGGCATATTATGGAAGTGCCTGAACACACAATACAGAAATAAATATGAAAACATCATTGCATTCTTCTTCCCATTATTACCTTCTTCTGTTCTCAGTTGTTTTATATTTTGACTCATTATTTGCAGATAAGTTATATATTGTGTGTTGATAACTCCCTTCCCATCCACTCCCAAATCTTCTGCCACTTGATAATAGATTTCTCACTCAAGAATTTAGTGCAGGGCAGATATATAAATTTTAAAAGAAAATTGCTTTGGACAGTTTTCCAAAAAAAAAAAGTGAATGCCAAAGAAATTCTCAGGTGAGCCAAAAAGCAAACAAAAAAGACCAAAACACTTCCTCATCAGCAATCAAGACCCAGATGAGTAGAGATTAATGTTAAGATTAACACTAGACCAAACAAGTAAATAATACCTCAATTAAGGAACTATTAATTCAGACAAATGATAAACTACAGCCTAATTAAGAAACTACCAAGAACACTCCCACCAACACTGACAGAGCAAGCCACTAGTTTATAAAATGAGAGCAAACCCACTCCCTTCTCTGATGCTGTTACCTAGTTTGGTAATGAAACGTCTGCAAAAACAACCACCACCACCCAGCTCAGAGAACACCAAGGACCCCACAGTCAGAAATCTCTCTGCCTTCCCACACTTTGTTCCATCCAAAGGAAAACCTGAAGCAAAAATGTTCACAAGGGCAGTTTTAGGAGAGCTGCCACTTTCACTACTAAGATAAAGGAAATTGAGAAATTGATAGAGAACATCTGCTTTCCAGTGACAAATGTAGAGAACTCGTCTATCCAATTCGATGGGGAATTTGATCCTCATTCTACAAGATCTGTGTAGAAATCTCATTTAGAAGGGTCATTTCAGAAAAACATGGGGAGAGAACGTAAAGAACCGCTGACTTCAAAATGAAAGCAGTAAATCAAAATGACTAAATGTGTTTAAACTAAAACTATGTTTTGCATTCACATCATTAACAATATCAAACATTACTTCCTTTTCATACTTCTTTTCCTCTTTGCTTGGCCTGCTAATGAGCTGTTAGCTGAAAATTACTAGTTGCTATTGGAACTACTAGCTGCTATTGGAGAGACGCAGTGGCTCAGTGACTGAGACGCTGAGCTTGTCGATCAAAAAGGTCGGCAGTTTGGCTGTTCGAATCCCTAGTGCCGCGTAACGGAGTGAGCTCCCGTTACTTGTCCCAGCTTCTGTCAACCTAGCAGTTTGAAAGCATGTAAAAATGCAAGTAGAAAAATAGGAACCACTTTTGGTGGGAAGGGAACAGTGTTCCGTGCGCCTTCGGCGTTTAGTCATGCCGGCCACATAACCATGGAGACTTCTTCCAACAATGCTTGCTCTTCGGCTTTGAAACGGAGATGAGCACCACCGGGAATGACCAGCACATATGTGCGAGGTGATTGGAATTGGGCATCAAACCAGACACATCACCGGAAGCTAAAATCATAAGACTACTACTGATTTACTTTGGCCATGTTTTGCATGCTAATTTGTTGGAGAAGGCAATGATGCTTTTGTTTCCCTTGCAAGAAATTTTATTCCTCTCTAAATAGAAATGAAATCCAAGTATGTCCTTGTCTAGTCACTTCAAACAAGCACCCAACAAGATGGCCTTAGGACCTTTTGGATCGTGCCCAATCTCAATGGAGTAGACCTTCAAGGAATAGTTGCTTTGGAAGGTTCACTGATTCGTTTTCCCCAGATGGGTTTGATACACGGTGGGTTAGCAGTAATTCCTTGCATTTATATCCTGTTCTTCAGCTAACGTTACAAGCTCAAATACAACACAAGGCAGCAAATGGCTTCAGCGTGCGACCGCCAGATGCGACGTTTTGTGGGTTTTGCTAGCATTCTGGTCCTGTCTTGGCTGTGGTTTGGGAACGGAGATCGGATGACGATCGCAAGCAATGCTGGGCAAAGTATTTGAAAGGAGTGCTTTACCAAACGCCTTGAGTGGAGTAAAATACTTCTTGAAGCAGGAAAGTAGATGTGTCATTTTGGAAGTCTTGGCCCAACTGCTTCCAAGGCACGTCTTGCTTGCTGTTGTGTGAGTGTGCACACACACCAGGGATGGGTTCCTGCCAGTTCTAATCTCTTCTATAGAAGAGGTTCCACAAATCTACCGTGCCGTTTAGAACCGGTTCCAGCTCCCTCCCCCCTCCCGTCCGCACATCATCAAGATGAAGAGCGAGAGGAGGAATTCTGGGAGTTGAAGTCCACAAGTCTTAAAGCTGTCAAGTTTGACCCCCTGGGGTTTTTTTTCCCTAAAGGGTTAGGGGTGCAAGGTTTTGTAACTTGACAGCTTTAAGACTTGCACACTTCAATGCTAGAGTTCCTGAGCCAACATGACTGGAAGAGGAATTCTGGGAGTTGAAGTCCACAAGTCTTAAAGCTGTCAAGTTTGAACACCCCTGGGCTTTTTTTTAAGGGTTAGGGTTGCAAGGGTCTTGTAACTTGACAGCTTTAAGACTTGTGTGCTTCAAATGCCAGAGTTTCTGAGCCAACATTTTGGTTGCTAAGCAAGAGCGTTGTTAAGTGAGTTTCACCACATTTTACAAGTTGGCCATGCCCACCCAGTCACATGGCCAGCAAGCCACTCCCACAAAGCAGGCCACACCTACAAAAGAGGATCTAAAAATTTGAAATCCACCACACACACACACACACACACACACACACACACACACACACACACACACACATGATGGGACTTCCAGCAAAGCAAAGAAATGCAGCTGTATGCACACAAATATAAGGATGATTAAAAATAGAATGGGACAACTCGCCACGAGCTGCTCACTGTAGCTAAATTGCCACGGCCAATTCGCCACGGGACAATTCAACAATTCTATTTTAAGTATTTTAAAATAATTTTAAAAAGTATTTTAAATTTTCGTTCACATTGCATTTTGTTCTTCTTTTGGCACCCTTTATTAAATAATTCTGGGACACTGAGCTTGTCGATCAGAAGGTCGGCAGTTTGGCGGTTTGAATCCCTTGTGTTGCGTAACGGAGTGAGCTCCCGTTGCTTATCCCAGCTTTTGCCAACTTAGCAGTTCAAAAGCATGTAAAAAGTGCAAGTAGAAAAAATAGGTACCACCTTTGGTGGGAAGGTAACAGCGCTCCATGCACCTTCGGCATCTGGTCATGCCGGCCACATGACCACAGAGACATCTTCGGACAGCGCTGGCTCTTTGGCTTTGAAATGGAGATGAGCACCGCCCCCTAGAGTCGGGAACGACTAGCACGCAATTGCAGGTAAACCTTTACCTATTAAATGATTCTATTCCACCATTTCTTGATATTAGTGTAACTCTTGTCCCACGGCATGTGGCCATGGCAGGTTTCCCGTGGCAAGTTGGCTGTGGCAAGTTGTCTTAGACCCCATTAAGAACGTTTTTAAAGCAGCTTAGCATTTCGCAGTCAAAATTTCAGGTACTGATGGCACCTAGGTTTTTTTTGTGTGTTTTTTTAAAGGGAAATGAAGCGAAGCTGATGATACAAATACGTTTGCCTTTCACTGAAAGTTCTACCCTGATTTATTTGTCTCTGTCCCTTGATTCAGGAATGAAATGTACAACCTTCAAATCCAATGACACCAGAAATGTTGAAGAAGAAGGAAGAACTGTTAATCTGCATTCCTTATCGAATTTATTGCAGTTAATCTGATTTGGTATCTAGAGCAGGTGCTTTTTATCAGCGTCAAAGAAATGCCAAGGCCATCTAAAGGGTGTTGTTATATGATAAACAATGTCTTTAAAAGAAAATTTGTTAAGGGGGAATTCTGAAAAAGTTAACAACTTGTGTTTCTGGTGTCAAAGCACCATAGGGGATTAACTGATGTTTTGTTATCCTAGATAGTGTAGGAAGTTAGCACCCATCCTCCTCCTAGAAAAATGAAATATTCTGGGACTATATTAAAAAGGCAGAATGTTATATTTCCTTGGATGAGAAAAGGAGAAACATGTTTTTAAAGACAAAGCAGCTTCCTGTAGCTCCCTGCCCCTCCCTTCCAGCTCCAGGGTGATGGGATTAAAACATGGCCCTCAGCCTCAGGACACAATAGGATTAGCCCTCTACCCATCTCATCACATGGCACCTGGGAAGATGACATCACACAGCAAGGCTCAACCAAGCCTGGGACTCAGGACAGTCTACAAAGTTAGCTAAGCCCCACCCCCACCCCGTCCCCTGGGAGTCTGACAGCCAATGGGATACATTTTTTGTACAGGAACAGGAAGCTCTAAGGTGATGCCCAAGAGAGGGTATAAATCTTTCTCTCTCTCAACATAGAATAGCAGAGTTGGAAGGGACCTTGGAGGTCCTCTAGTCCAACCCACTGCTCAAGCAGGAGACCCCATACCATTTTAGACAAATGCTTGTCCAGTCTCATTTTGAAAGCTCCAATGAAGGAGCACTCACGGCTTCTAGAGGCAAGCCATCCCACTGGTTGATTGCTCTCACCTTTAGGAATTTTCTCCTTAGTTCTAGGTTGCTTCTCTCCTTGGTTAGTTTCCACCCATTGTTTCTTGTCCTGCCTTCTGGTGCTTTGCAAAACAGTTTGACCCCCCACTCCTTTGTTTTTGTAGGAGCCCCTGAGATATTGGAAGACTGCTATCATGCCTCCCCTAGTCCTTCTTTACATTAGACTAGACATACCCAGTTCCTGCAACCGTTCTTCCTATGTTTTAGCCTCCAGCCCCCATTATTCTTGTTGCTCTTCTCTGCACCCTTTCCAGAAATCGGAGACCAATCTTTCATCTGATTTAACCAATCTTGTATACCTAATGCACAGGAGCACAAACTCTGGATGGAATTGTGAGGCTCTTATAATTGTCCAATGGTGATGGTTATTTGAACAGAAAGAAGAGCTGTATATGCAGCTTTACGCTTCATTGAGAAAATCAGGATCGACTTTAGAAATCTTTATTTTAGAATAAAGCAGTAATAAAGTTGAAGAATATCAAAACCTGAATCTGGGACTCTTCCAATATGGTTTGTCCATCATGGCTAGAACGTCTAGAATCTAGAAGGCACAGGCCATCCTTGACTTAATGACCACAACCCAGCCCATAATTTCTGTTGCTAAGACAGTTGTTAAGTGAGTTTTGCTCCATTTTTTTGACCTTTCTTGCCACAGTTTGTTAAGTGAATCACTACAGTTGTTAAGATAGTTGCTAAATGGATCAGGCTTCCACATTGAGTTTGCTTGTCGGGAAAGGTTACAAAAGTTGATCCAAGTGACCCCAGGACACTGCAACCGTCATAAATGTGAACCAGTTGCCAAGTTTCTGAATTTTAACTATGGAGATGCTACAATGGTTCTAAAGGGTGAAAAATGGTCATAAGTCACTTTTTCAGTGCTGTTGTAATTTCGAACAGTCGCTAAATGAATGGTGGTAGATTGGCTCAGTCCACTCGGAGAAGATGAATATAGAAGCGCCCTCCAAATACAATCAATCACTAATCCTCACATGTGTTTATTTATTCAACTAGCCGATAACCCGGTGTTGCCTGGGGATTTATTTATAGGGGGAAATGTCAGGAACAAACGTAATTTATAATGTTGGATTTTCCCGCTTACCAGAGGGAGCCCCCTTGTGGAGTACTGTGAAGCTGTTACCATGGCAACTCCACTGCGCTGGACAGTTGAAGCCATTTTACGGCAGTACAGTAGAAGCCATTTCTACTGAAGCACAATAGGTTGTATCTTAACAGAACACCCCCCCCCCGGAGGGGTGTTAGGGATGTCTTACACCCACAGTATTTGTTTCCAGAGAGTAAATCATCTGTGTACCAAGAGTGGTTGAAATTGCTTGAGGTGTTCCAGAGTTATGCTGGAACATACATACATATACACATACACACAGAGAGAGCCATTTCTCTCTCTCTCTCTCTCTCTCTCTCTCTCTCTCTCTCTCTCTCTCTCTCTCCCTCCCTCCCTCCCTCCCTCCCTCCCTCTCTCTCTCTCTCTCTCCCCCTATATATATATATATATATATATATATATATGTATGTATGTATGTATGTATGTATGTAGGTAGGTAGGTAGGTAGGTAGGTAGGTAGGTAGGTAGGTAGGTAGGTAGGTAGGTAGGTAGGTAGGTAGGTAGGTAGATGATAGATAGATAGATAGATGATAGATAGATAGATAGATAGATAGATAGATAGATAGATAGATAGATAGATAGATAGATAGATAGGAGAGGGAGGGAGGGAGGGAGAGAGAGAGATTTGTATATTACATTATAACATCAGCCTTTCTTAACTGGACTGCCTTTTTTTACGATCTTCCTCCTTTTGCATACTTGAAATACCCACAAATTACTTTTCAGTCATCCGTGTTTTTATGATCAGGCGGTTAATAGATATGTGCTATAATTTCAAACCCTTGCACCAGTTCTACTTTCTTTGTCCCTACAGGCAAAGACATGGGGTTTTTGCTGTAATTTAACTAACTTCAAAAGCACTGATTTATAGAGCACAAGAAAGAACACACCTTGGAGAAATAATTTCCATATCCGTGCAAGTTTTAATTTTGTTTACTTTTGATTTCTCAGATTTACTTATGTTCCCCCCTCTGCCTCTGTGTGTGTGTGTGTGTGTGTGTGTGTGTGTGTGTGTTTGTGCGTGTTTCCACGTCTGGGTGATATTTGCCATGTTCCGTGGATTTTTGTCATATTGTAGGTTTTTATTACTTTGAGATCAAAGTTTTGTCAGAAAGTGGGGTGGAGGGGTTATTTGAAAGTGATTTGAAAGGGTTGCAGAATGTAATTTACATTTGTTACCTTTCTAATGAAAGCATTATTAAACTGTTCTTGGTGTGTTTAGGATTTCACTGAAGATAACAGGTGAGCTTTGAAACTTCCTTTATGCTAGTCTTTGGACATAATAAAGTTTTTTTCTTTTGAAACCTCCCACTGTTTTCACTCACCAGATGAGTGAATACATTTCAGCAATGCGGAAGGTAAATAAATAAATACCCACGTATGATTGCAATTGATTAACTAACAGAAAGTTAATCATACTGAATAGTGTAGACATGCTACAAGAAAAAAATTATTTCCTGAGAGAAAAATAATAACAGCTATGTATCATTTTACCAAAGTTCTCTTTAAGATTATAACAGTGTGTACATTTTACTCTTTTCTTCTACATATTCGCCTATTGATCCATCTGTATATTCCATCCATACTTTTTTTTGGCCAGTTTTATCATACTATCTTTAATCTGTTTGTGTTTTGTTTCCATTTTCAGTAAAAGCTTGAACATCTTAACAATAATATGATTATCATTTGTACACAGTTCTACATCACTCTTACCATTTTCAGACTCATAACTCTTATCAAATGTAAATCTTTGCATTAGCTAAACACAGGAAAACCAATGATATGTATAACCTTCCAATTCCAAGTCTTCTTTTTAACTTAAATTCTCCTTGAGGAAAAAAAAATCAGTATATCAAATAAGAATGGAGGCCTTTGAAGTATGGTGCTGGAGAAGACTCCTGTGAGTCCCTTGGACTGCAAGGCGATCAAACCGGTGAGTCCTAGAGGAGATCAACCCTGACTGCTCTTTAGAAGGCCAGATCCTGAAGATGAAACTCCAATACTTTGGCCACCTAATGAGAAGGAAGGACTCACTGGAGAAGAGCCTCATGCTGGGAACGATTGAGAGCAAAAGAAGAAGGGGATGACAAAGAATGAGGTGGCTGGATGGAGTCCCCGAAGTAGTAGGTGTGAGCTTAAATGGACTCCAGAGGATGGTAGAGGACAGGAAGGTGTGGAGGAACATTGTCCATGGGGTTGCGATGGGTCGGACACAACTTCGCAACTAACAACAACAAATCAACGTAAATTAATTAGTTTGTTTAACTATAATTTCTCTTCTATAAAAACCTCTTGAAGTGACAACCGTAAAGGGACTTTAAGAGAAAATCTTGTCTTATATTTATTTCAGATTCACAACATGGCTCATCTAATGAATGACTTTTAAAACTTAAATTGACCTTAACTTTATTATACCATAAGTAGCTGTGCCAGCCAAATCTTAAATCATGTCCCTCCAGTTCCATTAACCACCTATTTCATTCACTCCAGACAAAAAGCTACAAAATATAATTTGAAGTCTTATAATCCTAAACCCTTGTTTCTTTGGCATCCTGCAGCATTTTCCATTTAATTCTTAATTTCGTGCCTTGGCAGACAAATTTGGACATACTCTTTTGCCATTGTGTAAGTGTCTGAAATAAAAATAACATTCTCAGCAAAACAGTCATCTGAATCATAGAAATTATTCCCAACAATGACATTGTTGATGAATATTTGTAGCTCAGAGTTAAACCATTGGGGTCACCTCTGAGCTTTGTGGTTTTCCTACAGACGTTTCATTGCCAAACTAGGTAATATCAGATATTATTATATTACCAGATAAGAAGATAATGATCTATCTTCCATAGAAAGGCAAATTTCTGATCTTTTACCAGGTCTTTCTCCTTTCCAGAAAAAGTCCAGTAACCCAGAGTGGTAGTGAGCTCTTGGTTGAACATCAGAGATAGTATTCAGTCGGTTCGGACCAGTTTGCCTGAACCGGTAGTGGAAATTGTGGGTGGGCCCGTCCACCTGCCCCAGCTCTAAGCCGTCCTATTTAGGCACCTATTCAAGCGGCATGCATGTGTGCAAGCTGCATGTGTAATCAAAGTGCATGCGCGGAAGGCACGTGCGCTCATATTTGAGAACTGGTAGGGAAAGTAAATGAATATCACCTTTATCAAAGTTTCTTTAAACTCATTTTCAGCAGCAAGCGGTAGCCTCAGTACTCACAACATTATGGTCCCTTGTGTTTTGTAATCTAGATTTGAGTACTGGATTTTAAAATGCGATGTGAACATCCTTAAAATAGAAATAGCACTTATGTATTTTCTCATAGTTCTTTGCAGCCCTCTCTAAGCAATTTATAGAGTCAGCCTATTGCCCCCAACAATCTAGGTCTCGGGCCTGCAGTTATATTCCTTTTTAGGATCTTTGGCCTGCCACACTCTCTATTATTTTCATTATGCTGTTTCATTAGTGTAGTAATTGGGAGGGGGAATAGAAAGGAGTAGAATTGTAGAATGTGTTATTGCCATTCCTTTCTTAGAAGCCCAAGGTCATCTTTTGTCTCCGCACCTCTGCACCTGACCGGAACTAGATGGGTGGAAATGCCAGTGTGGCCGAAGAAGATTGGACCATGTGATGGATTGATGGATGTGGGGATAAGATCATGAACTTTCAACTGGGTGGAATCCCAGGAAGCTTTAGATTTGGGATTCCACAGTTTTGTTGCCAACATGTCTGTCTAATTAAATTGAAACTTTAAGGATAGCTCTGCCTTGGACTCTGATTTAATTCTGCAAGATATTTGGAACGCTGACACTAGGTACTCAATTTTATCGACCTTGGAAGGAGGGAAGGCTGAGTCAACCTTGAGCCAGTCAGGTTCGAACTGTGACCATTTTAACTGTGTGCCGGTGGCCAAGTGCCCCAATCGTGATCCTCTGACTGTGAGGACATTGCAACAGCCACAACTTCAAGGACCGGCCATAAGTCTTCTTGTTGAGCATTGTTGTAACTTCGAATGATGGCTGAACAAGAAGTCACTAAGTAAGGGCTACCTGTATAGTCTCAAAAGCCCTTCCCTGTCTTTCATGGTTGACAAAGTATAATGATACCCCTGACGACAGCAATCGGACCAACCACTTGGCGGGCTCCGTAGTACCCTGGGGTCTCTGGCCGGCTGGCAAAACCATGCCTTCATGCTTTTTGAAAGAATATCAGGTGGGGGGGGGGCAATCTTATTATTTCTGCAAGTATGATGTTCCACAGATATCTTCAATTCCTCTCAGCTTGTTCATTTCTTAAAACTAATTTTCTTTAGCATTACTTTAGTAAACTAGAACATTTGAACCACTGTCTTACTTAACATTTGCCTCATTTTAGTCTCCAATCCCGTCAGGTTTCCTATTTCCATTTTGCTTTATTCCGAAATGATTTCGCAGTTGCTTTAAACGACTTGGAATTTTCTGTAATAAAATCCAGCAAACCAGCAATCCATTATTACCTTTTAAAATTACCTTTAATGAGCAAACTTATTAGTTAGAAATAATTTTTTTACGATTCAGTGTTAACTGTTTGCCTCTGAAAGTGGTGCAGTGATGTTTGTTAGTGGTTTGAAGTGCAAGATGAAACACACAGTTTCCTGGCAGAGGACTAGATTAGATGAAATGGATAACAAGTTATTTTAAACACAAAACGTTTGAAGGAGGTAAAACACTCCTCTGCAGGAATGGAAGGGTTTCTATTATATCCTTCTCCATTTGAAAAAAAAAGGTGACTAGGAAGACAGATGGTTATATTTTCAAAAATATTCTTTGCAAGGAAGATTGTAGACAAGAAACGATCAGAGACAATAGAACAGTGATGACTAATCTTTTTGCCATCAGGTGCCAAAAGCGGGGGGAGCGAGGGGGGGCTGTGCTTGTGTGACCACACCCATAATTCTATGCGCTCAGCCCTTGCACATGCGCGCACAACTCCCTGCGCTTGCCCTGCTTTTGGCATGCAATGGCACAATGGACCCTTTTTCGCCCTCCCCTAGGAGCCTGGGGAGGGAGAAAAAGGCCTTCCCTACCCCCCAGAGGCTGAAAACGACCCATTTGCCAACTTCTGGTCAGACCGGGAAGTCCATTTTTCGCTCTCCCCAGGCTCCAGAGGCTTTCTAGGAGCCTGAGGAGGGCAAAAACAGCCTCCCCTACCTGGAGGCCCTCTGAAGGCCAGATATGGCCCATTTTCAGACTTCCAATTTGCACATTGAACTGTTTTTCTCCCTCAGCTGGCTCAGCACCAGCCATGGTCCCCTTTGTATTGGCTCAGGAAGGAGAGGAATGGGAGGAGTCGCTGCCAGATGGAGGGAGGAAGCCTCCAGAGGGCGAAAAATGGCCCAACATGCCAACCGGAAGTTCAGGAACCGACGTCCGGGTTGCCCATTGGGCCGTTTTTCTTCCTTAGCTGGCTCAGCACCAGCCATGGTCCCCCTTTTTTTAAAAAAAACAACAACAAAGTTTTATTGGTTTTTTAAAAAATAATATAGGAAAGGGGTAAAGGAAAGGTTACAAATTTTGGCAGTTGCAATGTGCGGCAGGAGTCCCCTCCCTCTATACTCATAAAATGCAATTACAAAAAATTCAATACTAAATAACAATATATAGTCAGCATGTAAATTCAATTAATAATTTCGATCAATTTATATCAAGTGGATTTTCTTACTCATTTTTGTGATCTGAGTTTTCTTGGTATTGCCCCTTCTCCCCCCGCCAGCAGAGCTCCGGCCCCTCCCGTGTCCTGCATGTCTGTTGTAGGATCATCTGATTTATCTAGGAGTACTTTATTTTTTTCCATAAAGGCCTGCACCTCTATGGGTGTATTAATTCTAACTCTTGTGTCCTCCCAGAATATTAGCATACCTTCAGGCATCAACCATCTGAACCACACCCCCTTCTGGTATAGTTTCTTCGCTAATTGCGAATAGCTTTTTCTTTTCTCCCTCACTTTCTTGGGGATCTGTTTCAGAATGGTTATTTCCCTATCTTGGTATTTCAAAGCTTGCCCCCTTTGTGCACTCAGAATTTCATCTCTTGTGATTTTTCTGAGAAATTTAATGTGTACCTCCCTGGGTACGTTGTGTGTTCTAGCATAGGCTGAGTTCACTCTATAAACCAAATCTAGTTCCCACCCCATCTGTTGTTTCTCTTTCTGGATGTATTCAGCCAAAATACTTGTCATAATGTCCCTTATATCTTCATCATCTGTCTCCACCACATTTTGAAATCTAAGGTAAAAGGACATTCTCTCAAATTCTATTTTCATCTGTTGGGTGTCAAGTTCTTTGTTCCCCTTCTGCACCCCTTCCATCCCCTCCCTCATCTCAGCCATCCCACCCTCCAAAAGATCCAGTCTCTGTGAGTTTTTGTTGATCTGGTCCTAGTTCTCTTTAATTTCTTCTTTCATCTCTTTTAGTTGTCTTTTAATCTCCGCTTGTCCCTGTAAAATTTGTTGGAACATTTGTTGGAATTCAGTCTCAGTGATTTTGGGCTGCATCAGAGATGTTATCGTTGATTGTGTACTTGGACTGGATGTTGTAGATGCCGGGGCAGAGGCAGCAAAGCCAGGCTTCCCAGGAGGTGGTTTTTTACGTGACATTATAGAGTTCAGTCAGTACAGAGAATGATCAGTCAGAAAGGTAGAACCTCCAAGAGAGTTCAGGAGACAAAAGGTCCAGGCAGAAGAGGATTTTTCTAGTCACACTGGCAATAGAGTAAAGTTTTTCAGTCCAGGGAGTCCAAGAAGTCACAAACAGCAAGAGATTTATCTGAGTAGCACGGAGACAAAGACCGGATGCCTGAAGTTTTATAGGTGGAGTCAATTTTCACTGTTTATAAAGACAACGGAAGTGTGCCATCTTGCCCTGCCAGCTTCGGGCTTAGGAGGCATAACAAAAGTTTCAAAGTTTCCAAAGTTTCCAGATCATCATTCCATTATAAGTTTAAATCCGAAATTCACCTTTGTTAAGAGCGTGGCGTCATTAATTGGCTCTCTCCCTGCCTCCTCCCCCAAGGGCCGAGAGCAACAATAGTTAACAGCCGCCTGTCCGAGAGGGGGGGGGAAATCCCCCTCCCTCCAGCCGCGCTTCTCAAAACTAAGCCGAAAGGAGATTTTAAATAGCTGGCAATTTCTTTCGAATAAACAAAGGGAATGGAGAGCGGATTCCGCCTCACCGCACCGCAACCGCGTCCTTCTGAATGTTTATTCTTCCCGCTGCCTCACAGCGAAGACGCCGGAGTGCCTCCCCATCATGCTCCCCAGTGCCTGGGGCGATGCGGCCCCCCCCGGCCACCGCCGACTCGGAGGATCCCCCGTGGTGCCACCCCTCCGGCAGGAGCCTCTACGGGGCGTCCTGTGCCCCCCAAGGAGTGAGGGGCCCACCGGGAAAGCGCGGGGCGAGCAGAGCCTGCCCATCGCCATCAGCAGCGGAAGCGGAAGTCCCAGCCATGGTCCCCTTTGTGTTGGTTCAGGAAGGAGAGGAATGGGGAGGAGTTGCTGCCGGATGCAGGGAGGGAAGAACTCCGGCTCTCCTATGCAGCACGGCTGGCTATTCACTTGAGTGCACAGTGGCGGCAGCGGGAGGAGAAGTCGCCGTTGCTGCCACCATGATCCCAGCCTAGATGAGAGAGAGAAAAGTGTGTATGCTGTGCACAGGCTGTGAGTTTTAAAAACGTCTGAGTGACTCCAGGAAGAGGGAAGAGGCAGAGGGGCTGGAAGTGAGTGTTCCTATAGTATCTTCCAGCCCCTCTGCCTCTTCCCTCTTCCTGGATTCACTCAGACGTTTTTAAAACCCACAGCCTGCACACACGTACACACTCTTCCAGCAGCCCCTCTGCCTCTTCCCTCTTCCCCAACATCCTCCCCACCCCCACCCCAGCCACTCACCAGTTCTTTCTTCTGGTTCTTCTTCTGAGAACTTTTTGGCAGCATGGTGAGGATGGGCGGGGCAAGTGAAAGAGTGAACAAGGGGAGGGAGCATTCCGGTACGGGGCCTCCTGACCAATGGGTATGGGAAGGCACCCTAAATTTCACCATCCGGTATGGGCCATACCGATCCGTACCCAGTTTTGTGGCTCCGGGTGTTTTCTTTTCTGTGGGAAACAGGTCCAAATATTTAAGGTTGCCGACCCTTTTCTCTAAACTGAGAAACTCCTGGAAGTCATGCTTTGGACTGTCCTTGCATTGCCTTCATCTTGTTAGCTTCCTGGAATGAAGCCCATCTCTTAATGAACTTTCCTCTCCCATCTGTTAATGAATTTTCTTCTCTTTGGGGCCTCTTAAAGATTGCTGCACTTTGAAGAACCTGCTCACATCCAGCCCTGGGTGTCCTTTCATTCTTTTTTTTTAAAACAGTATAGTCCTTTCCCTGGAGCTTCTGCTCTTCTCTATGCCTTCCTCAGTTCTTTGCTAATTCCCAGGCTGCTCTTTTCCCAGCCCTTCCTGTAAGCACTTGGCCCATGGCGTCCTCTGTTCCCCACTTTAGTAGGTGGGTCCTTTTAATTAGAGATTTGCAAGCTAACGAGGGAATTGCTCTGTGCAGAGATGCAAAATGAGCTTCCCTGCCTTCTGCCCGAGACCCTTAGGAAGGAGGAAGGAAGGGATCGTCGTATGGCGGATTGGAAATTGTGTAGATTGGGGTTTGCCCTCCAGGTGTGTTGGGAACAAAACGTACACTGTATAAACCACGGGAGGTCTAGTTCAGAAGCATCTGGAGAGCACCAGATTCAAATGTCCTGAATGAACCTAATGGCAAAACCTTCAGTTTTATTTTTCCACCCTACAATTTACAACAGGGGTGTCAAACTCAAGGCCCGGGGGCTTGATCCGGCCTGCAGGGTGCTTAGATCTGGCCCATGGGGCCATGCTGGAAACAGCGAAGGACTGCCCATGGTGCTTCTGTCAGCAAGAACAGAGCTCAGGAGGGCTGCATGCGACCTTCCTGAGCTCCGTTATTGCTGGCAGAGGGTTGCAGGAGGCCACGGCAGCCAAAAACAGAAGGGGGCACGGGAACAGAAAACGGGAACCCGTTTTCACTGGCAGAGAGCTCGGGCCACCACAGGCGCCCCTGATATGAATGACATTCAGCTGGCCCTTCTTGCCCCCACGGAGGTCAAACACAACCCTGATGTTTCCCACAGTAAAATTGAGTTTGACACCCATGACTTACAAGGTGATATCTTCCAGATATGTTCAAAATACTCAACCTACTTATGCTCCTCATCTTGTTTGATACAATTAACGTTTATTGTCATTTTCCTAACCCTATCCCTTAAAGGTAAAAGGTAAAGGTTCCCCTCGCACATACGTGCTTGTCGTTCCTGACTCTAGGGGGCGGTGCTCATCTCCGTTTCAAAGTTGAAGAGCCAGCGCTGTCCAAAGACATCTCCGTGGTCATGTGGCCGGCATGACTAAATGCCGAAGGCGCACGGAATGCTGTTACCTTCCCACCAAAGGTGGTCCCTATTTTTCTACTTGCATTTTTAACGTACTTTTGAACTGCTAGGTTGGCAGAAGCTGGGACAAGTAACGGGAGCTCACTCCATTACGCAGCGCTAGGGATTCGAACCGCCGAACTGCCAACCTTTCTGATCAACAAGCTCAGCATCTTAGCCACTGAGCCCCTGCTTCCCTTACCTGTTTCTTTTTTAATTCATATAACGGTCAGGTGAGTAAAGCCCACTGAATTGTAGGACAAAACAGCAAGTTCCCTAAATTCTCAGGCATTTGTTTTCTAAATTTTTAGCATTCTGCAGGGGCATGGAATCAAAAGCAGGAGACAAGGCAGCCGACTTCCAGAAACCAAGAAATGACTGACACTTAATTCAGTTTCACTTACCTGTTATCCTGATTCATGCACATTTGTTAAGACCATATGAATCTTTTTGAAGGAATGATTTGGTTGAGCTGCCTCTTGGAATGAACCATAGAGCGGGATCTTAGCATGGATTCTTTTGAAGTATCAAAAGTATTTCTTTTCTATCAAGTTGACTCCATTTCTGCACTATCTCCGACTTTCCCTTAACCATTAACATAATCCACAATTGATCAAGACTAAAAACAACTGCTGAAGCAAAGATAAATACATTTTTTTTGCAGAAGATCACTAAATGGCGTCTCCAACTAAATAATAGACAGCTGAGCCGAAACTGATTAAATCAAGTAAAAATAGCAAACGGGGAAATCCTTTGCTCAAACTTCCTTGAACTGACAAATAAGTTACCTAGACTTAACCCACACATCAAAGAGGAAAGCCTGCAAATCCAGTAAATTTAATTAAAATACTGTATCTTTCCTACTGAAGTTACTCCTTCTTTGAAATAGACCAGCGGTCACCAACTGGTGGTCCGTGAGAACATTTTGGTGGTCCACAGAAAAATTATTTGCATTTTTTATATTGCACCAAATCAGGGGTCCTCAAACTACGGACCCTGGGCCGGACACGTGTGTTGCTGCAGAGAGTCTTCGGGGTCTTTTTGTGCAGGTTGGAGGGGGGGGGAGAAATTCCGACTTTGGGTCTGCTTCGGCCTCCTGGTGGGGGGCTTTGGGCAAAGGCTGGAGGGAAGTGCCGCTGATGGCGAAGAGCTGGAGGGCCTCATTCCAGTAGGACTACATCGTGGTCTGGAACTGGCTGACCATCTTACCCCGCTGAGCCTCCAGGGGCCGGAACCTGGCCTTGCCCTCCCGCAGATCTTCCCTCTGCTTGGAAAGCCTATGCTCCTAGTCCTCAGTGAGGTGCTTCTGCTGAGCCTCCTTCTTAGTCAGATCCAATTTGAACTGAGCCAGCTGTTTTGCCAACTCTTTCTCATGGGGGCTGCTTAGCTCCAGTAACTGCTTCCTGTTGATCCCCTAAGGAGCCCGGGCGGGCAGGCGAGGAGGGGCTGGGAGGGGAGGGGCGAGGTCCGCGAGGCGCCCCTCAACGTGAGTGAAATCAAATTGGCCATGCCCATCCAGTCACATGGCCACCTAGCCACACCCACCCAGCCGGGAATATGAAATGAAGGAAGGAACGAATTCAATTTTGTCAAGAAAAAAAATATTTTTGAAAATGTTTTGCTGATACTGATCTTGGTACTTTAATGTGTTATTAGCCACCTAGAGTTCTATGTCTTAGATCAACATTCATACATCAGTTAAACACATAAATAATAAAATATATTTTCTTCCAGCAAATTTTATCAATGGACATCTGTGAATAAACAAGATTTATTTACTTCACTTATTTGTAAATATATTCTACACACAAACAGAGTGGTTTCTACACATTTTTATAATGACAAAAATGACATTTACTGTGTTCTAATGTGAAAGAAACCCATCATTTAAAAAGCAGCAAGAAGCAAGTATCTCACCTTGTGTATCGCCCACATTTTTAATATTACTGTGCAACGACAAGGATTTGAAGCCGGCAAAAAATCACAGCAAACCCGTAAATGAAGGAAAGCATTCTGCAAAGATCTTGCTGTTTAAGTTTGCAATCTTGTTCCATTTGGATCTTGGAAAGCTGTTCAAGGGTCTCCCCGGTAGGTCAAAGATTTCTGCCAATGCATCTAGTCCTCATGAGAATTGATGGTTAGATTTTCCTTCTGAGAACATGGTCATAGATAACCACTTGCACGTAGAGGTCTGTTTTGATTGGAATCCGTGTTGTGTTGTCTCCAGGAAAGGTCTAAGAACCAAATATTAGCCATCATCAGACAAAGGTGGAAGTTAAAAAAAATAAGATCAATCCCACACCTATAGCCATGTCCTCACAACATAGTGAACTAAAAACTAGCAAATCACATTATAGCATGGGTGTCAAACTCTATTTCATTCACATCAGGATTATGTTTGACCTCGGGAAGGCAAGGATTGATGTGGCCAAGGTGGGCATGGCCAGCTCGATGTCACTTGTGTCGGGGGCACCTGTGGTGGCCAAGTGCTAAGGCAGGACTTCCCTTGGACCCTCCCTCACATTATAATCTTCCTTCTTTCTTTCCTTCCTTCCTTCCTTCCTTCCTTCCTTCCTTCCTTCCTTCCTTCCTTTCTTCCTTCCTTCCTTTCCTTTCCTTTCTCCCCTCCCTTCCTTTTCTTCTTTTCCCTTCCTTCTTCATTCTCCTTCCTTCTTCCTTCCCCACTTTCCTTCTTTTTCCTTCCTTGCTCTCTTCCCTTCTTTTTCTTTGTCTTTCCTCTTTCCCTTTCTCCTTTCCTGTCCCTTCTTGGATGCTCAAATGCAAAAGGGGAAACAGTTCTCCTTGTCTTTTGTTTTTAGTTTGTTTTGCTAGCCCTCTGCCAGCGAAAATGGAGCTGAGGAGGCCACACACATTTTCGCTGGCAGAGGCACGCGGGCTGGTCCTTCACTGTTTCCAGTGTGGCCCCACAGACCAAATTTAAGTACCCTCAGCCCAAGGGCCTTGAGTTTGACACCCCTGCATTATAATATGTATTTTGTATTTTATTGTGTATTGTATTGTATGGCATTGCACTGCATTGCAATTCAAAACATTCTTAAAGATCCATCTCATCCTGGGCACCCCTTTTTTTTGAACTATTACCATCTGGCAGACGGTACAGGACAATAAAAAAACAAGGACAAATAGGCTGAAAAACAGTTTCTATCCCAGATCAGTAACTATATTGAATTCTACTGTATAGTGCAATATTAAAGCAATATCAGGGGTTTTCAATTCAATTGTATAGCATGAGAAGGATGTGTGTTTGTGTTTTATTTTTATAGTTATAATGCACACTGAAGATGGAATTTAATTTCATTGTACGAGGTGCAATGACAATAAAGTAAACTAAAACTTAATAATACTTTATAATTCAATAAAAAAACGTTGAGCTGTAAAAGTTTGTCACTGGCCCCTTCCTAGGACTGAAGAAGAATGATCGGCCCAATGTCACCTAGCTGGCTTCATGCCTATGGGGGGACTAGAATTCATGATCTCCTAGTTGCCAGCCAGGTGCCTTTAACCCCTAACTGAACAGGTTCTTTTACCACATATTAAGGTACGTTTTGAGAAACCCTGGGATATATAACTCTGCTTTCACCCAAACAATGGAAGGGAAACATTTGACCACTTAGATAAGGACTCTGGATGCAATGAGGATCCTTGATTGATGATGGTCCTTAGTGTTGTGGCCTGCCAGCGGTCAGTTTAGCTGGCAGCAGATTCGGACAGTGAGGAGGTTGGGGAGGAACATGGGCCAGTCCTGGAGTCTGGGGAAGGCTCTGATGAGGGCTCTGTGTTGGAGGCAGAGAGGGGGCCAGGGTGGTATGCCAGTTATCAGCTGCCTTCAGAGTCAGACATCAGTGAGGCAGAAGAACAACAGGAGCCTGTTCCCAGGGTGCGCATGCACAGAGTTGCCAGACAAAGGGAACAGCTAAAGAACAGGGGTCAACTTGGGAGTAAGGCCACAGGTGGATGATGAATGGCCCCTCCCAGAGGAAATAAAAGAGGAGCAAAAGGGGAGTGGAGTTTGCAGGAGACAATTAGTTCGCTTCATTGGTTTGTGACACTCTGAGGCTCCTTCCCAAGTTCTGCAGATATCCGCCCAGTAGTTCTCCAAGCCAGATAAGGTCTGTGACTGTAAATCCTCCCTTGAAAGACTTTGCTGGATGTGAATGAGCAGAATTCACTGTTAATTAATCAAAGGGTTTTTTGTCAGGACCAGGAGTTTGCTTCTTGCTCTTGGGAAGCCTCGGTCAGAACATTTTGTCCCTCACAACCATTTGAGAAATGTACAATTTCCCATCACCTCTATACATCAGGAGATACAGTTGTGTTCAATCATTTCCGTGCACACCGCACAAAAGAGATCGGCAAAGTAATGCCTACGTCTTTAAAGTGTCCAAATTCTTTTGGGCTTGAAGGCTTAAAGTATACATTTCACACAGCAAGAGAAGATCTGCTTATTTATTACAGATGTTCCACAGCTGCTGGAACTTAAGACCGGTGACCCACTTTGAGTGCAACCAAATCCACTTTCTAGGTATGCGTCTTTAAATGTCTCGCAAACCAATGCACTCATTTCGAATGGGTATAATTTGATATTTTTTACCAATGCTATTCCTATGCAACCATCTTCCGTGGGAAGCACTTCAAAGAAACAACCATCCGGGAGTTGCTTCTGCACAAACAAATTACTGCCTGGCTTACTCTGGGTTGGTTTGGTTTGACAGGAACCAAAGCAATGGGTGTGTTTGTCATATTCAAATTCTGCTTCGGGACTTTTTAAAAGAGGGTGGTGAAGAAGCACTGGATATGCTCCAATTGCAAGATAGGGCCATTGTTGGTTGTGGCCCACCGAAGCTGACAGCAGAGTCAGACAGTGAGGAGGTTGGGGAGGAACACGGGGCAGTCTTGGGGGCTGAGGAAAGCTCAGACGAGGGCTCTGCATCGGAGGCAGAGAGGGAGCAAGACAGCAGTGAGGCAGAGGAACAGCTGGAGCCTGTTCCCAGTGTATGCATGTGCAGAGCTGCCAGTAGACAAGAACAACTAAGAAAGCAGGGTCGACTTAAGAGTAAAGCCACACCTTGGAGGTGATTGGCCCCTCCCAGAGGAAGCAAAAGAGGAGCGAGTGGGGAGGGGGCTTTTGCAGGAAACAATTCGTTCCTTCGGTTGTTTCAAGAGTGCAAAGTTCTGTGTGTGACTATAAGAGACTCTGTGCCAAGTTTTGCCTTGCCCTGAGTTTGGAAACTAGTTATTTGGCAGCTCTCCAAACAAGATAAGGTTCGTGTGGATAAACATTCCTCGGAAAGACTGTTTGCTAAGCCTTGCTGACCGTGAATGAAAGGAATTCCCAGTCATGTAAATGAAAAAGGTTTTGCCGGGACCAGAACTCTGCTTCTTGCTTTTTACAGAAGCCTGGATCAGAACAATTCCTTCCGAGCGAGCAAAGAAACAACTCACAAACGGGTAGGCCTCAAATTGGCCTAGCATGTCCCATTTTATTGAAAAAGTAGACCTTTGCTTGGTAGACTCCCATTGTAAACTCTTTTGTATGTAGACCATGTCATGCATGATTGAATTATGATTAGGTCTGCTTTATTGCTTTGTTGTGGAAGGGAAAAAAATGGCCTGAGCTCCATTTGTGAGCATGTTGGCCAGCATCTCTATTATTATTATTATTATTATTATTATTATTATTATTATTATTATTATTATTATTATTATTATTATTATTATTATTATTATTATTACAATTTACAATTTACAATTTACAATAGTAGAGTTGGAAGGGACCTTGGAGGTCTTCTAGTCCAACCCCCTGCCTAGGCAGGAAACCCTATACCGTTTCAGACAAATAGCTATCCAACATCTTCTTAAAGACTTCCAGTGTTGGGGCATTCACAACTTCTGGAGGCAAGCTGTTCCACTGATTAATTGTTCTCACTGTCAGGAAATTTCTCCTCAGTTCTAAGTTGCTTCTCTCCTTGATTAGTTTCCACCCATTGCTTCTTGTTCTACCCTCAGGTGCTTTGGAGAATAGTTTGACTCCCTCTTCTTTGTGGCAACCCCTGAGATATTGGAACAATGCTATCATGTCTCCCCTAGTCCTTCTTTCTCTCAAGCTAAACATACCCAGTTCCTGCAATCATTCTTCATATGTTTTAGTCTCCAGTCCCCTAATCATCTTTTTTGTTCTTCTCTGCACTCTTTCTAGAGTCTCCACATCTTTTTTACATCGTGGTGTCCAGAACTGAATGCAGTATTCCAAGTGTGGCATTACCAAGGCATTATAAAGTGGTATTAACACTTCACGTGATCTTGTTGTTGTTATTATTATTATTATTATTATTATTATTATTATTATTATTATTATTATTATTATTATTATTATTATTATTATTATTATTATTTCCTTTAGGAGAAAAATAAAAGATTGCTCAGCAGAAAGTCCTATGTTTTCCACAAAGAAGGCCCAAGTTTGATTCTCCATCACTTTCAGGTAATAGGACAATAATGTTGCATAAAGGACTCTTATCTAGATACAGTAGAACCTCTGGTCACGACCATAATTGGTTCCATAACTTTGGTCGCAACCCGATTTGGTCGCGACCTGAATCTAATTTTGGAAATTTGGCACTTACAAAAAAAAAAAAAAAAAATGGCGCGGAAGGGGAAATCAGCCGCAGCGGGGAAAATGTGAATTTTTGGGTGGGAACCCGGTTTGATCGTGGTCAGAAGCGTTCGTGACCAGAGGTTCTACTGTAGAGTGAAAGCAAGATGGGAAGTCACCGTTGTGCTAGCCAAACAATATAGGGCAGGGGTCTCCAACCTTGGCAACTTTAAGCCTGGAGGACTTCAACTCCCAGAAAGTTGCCAAGGTTGGAGACCCCTGATATAGGGCTAAGTCAAGCAATAGTTTGACCTGGAAGAAAGTAACTTTCCAGAACTGCCTCTGTCATTGGAAAGAAGTAGACAAATCAGCCAATTGTAAGAGCTGGTGAGAGAAAGCTTCTGGATTCTCCTTGAGTTGGGGATCTGAGTAGAGTTGATTCAGAGCTTGTTTTCGGCTCCCTCCACTAGCCCACACTTCTCCTAGATTTGATGGTGGGGCTATTTTGTTCCCTCAGTCATCCAAACATCTTAGCTTCTCATCTGTAGCCTCGCATCTCCTAAGATCCAGGGATGGGGTTGAAAATTTTTAGCAACCGGTTCTCTGCCCGGTTGCTGGGTGGGCATGGGGCCGTGGCCTAGTTGGCTTCCTGCACCATTGGGGAGGGGACGTTTCCGCCCTCCCCAGGCTCCGGAGGCTTTCCTTGAGCCTCTGGGAGGATTGAAAATGGCCTTCCCCGGGCTTTGAAGGGTTTACAGAAATCAGAAATGGGGCCATTTCTGGACTTCTGGTACTTCCAGTAGGCCAGTTTTTCACCCTCCCCCAAGCCTCCACTCAGGCCCTGCACCTCACATCCAAAACAGGCTGCGTGGAGACTCCTGGGAGGAGTCTCCATGCAGGGGAGAGGGGTGGGGCCAGTCAGTCCTTGCAACTACCGGTTCAGCAAACCAGATTAAGATTAACATCCATTTTGCTCGAACCGGTCCGAACCGGCTGAATCTCACCCCTGCTAAGATCCCATTGAGGTAAAAAAAAAAACTGTGGAAAGGGTGGGATGGATCTCACATAATCTCACTTTCAGTGCCTAAGCCTAGGCTAAATTATAGAAGCTAATTACACAGGACAGCAAACGACTCGTTTCCAGTGTTACGTGAAAGCAGATGTGTTTTTAATTAGAAATGCAGTTTGTGGGAAAAGTTTTCGTTGGAACCCAAGTGTTTGGGATGGATCGTGTCCAATGTAAACATCCTTGAACTATGGATTTAAATCAGAGACAAGGGCATGCCTTATCGCATGTAGCATTCGTTTCATTTGCATACAAGATGCTTTTGATTTCCGAGTGTATATAGGCAGGCAGACATGTAAACGAACTAAAGCAATACCATGAAATTAAGGTTGACTCCTGATGGCTGCATTCAGGCTTCTCTTACCTATCTCAATAGCTGCATCCAGGGGTGGGCTTCAAAAATCGCGGCAACGGGTTCGCTGCCCCATTGCTGGGTGGGTGTGGCCATGGTGGGCATGGCCTAGTCGGCCTCCTGCACCACAGCCTCTGTCTTCTCTCCCAGAACTTTTTCTAGTAGAACATCTGCTCTGGGTCTAATATTCCTGATCTCTATTCAAATTTCAGGATTAGCGGGGATTCTGCAGCGTTTAAGTCAAGGATTGACACCCGACAATAAATCAAGCAGTAAACGATAACTTCATCAAAGAATGATCAACTCAGACAAACAATCAAGTGATAAAAACATCCTAATCAAAGAACTTTGAAGGAGAAAACAACACACACACCTCAGCAAGATCAACTACTATATATATACCCGCGTTTTCCCGAAAATAAGACCAGGTCTTATTTTCTTTTGGGCCACAAAATAAGCAGTAGGGCTTATTTGGGGAGGAGGTTGTCTTACTGTTTTTCCACGTATAGGAGGACCACTTCTGCTTGCTCACGTTGGGGCAGGAGGCTGCTTGGTGCGCCAGTGCCACCGCCGCAAGCCAGCGGTTATGGAGCTGACCCACGTGCCACACTCCAGCTTACCACAGGGCCCCCGCAGCCAGGCCATCCAGCAATCTAGTTCAGCAGGACCACGCATGGCCACTGGCCCCTTCTGCTTGCTTGCGGCCACAACAAAGTAGGAGGCCGAGCCACGTACCGGTGCCATGGCCATGAGGCGAGACAGTGTGTGTGTGTGTAGATGCCCCACATGCTCTGCACTGGGTTACCTCAGGGTCCCCACAGCCAGGCCATCCACACCTGCCTTGCCTCGTGGCCGTGGCGCCAATACACCACTTGGCCTCCTGTTCTGTTGTGGCCGCAAGTAAGCAGAAGAAGGGGGCCAGTGGTGAGGCAGTTGTCGAGGCGTGGATGGCCTGGCTGCGGGGGCCCTGAGGTAAGTCGGTGTGGGAGTGCATGGAGCAGGTCCACCACTGCCCTGCAGGCAACCACACAGAATGGGCAGGTGGCCAGCAGCGCAGGCTCTTAAGTAGGGCTTATATTAGGCACAGACTTAAAACATGCTAGGGCTTATTTTTGGGATAGGTCTTATTTTCAGGGAAACGGGGAGTGATGAGTGGTATAAGCCCCACTTCCTTTTAGCACTGAAGATGTTACCTAGTTAGATAACTAGCCATCTGCAAGCGCAATCAAGGACAACTTAAATCGTTTTTCACTGTTAGGCTTGTGTTTTAGCTTCTAACCCCCCTATATCTGGGTTTATAAACGAGGTTCTCTTTCCAAAGACTCACTTCCACTAGTCTAACACAAACTTGTTTAGGATTGTACATAGCCGCTGGGTTTGATATCTATCGTTCCCTCTGAGTGTCCAGTTTAGGTTTGATAGGATGTCCAGGGCCAAGGATTCCTACCACCGTCTTGGAGGCCTTGTTTGCCTGGTTGTTTAGATCTGGGCTCTCCAAACGTGGCAAATTTAAGACTTGCGCACTTCCATTCCCAGAATTCTTCAGCCAGCATGCTAAGGATGCTAGGTTATTACATTATTGAAAGCCATCACCGGAAAGGAGAAAGGGATTTTATTATGAGCTAGTAGGGAAGAAAAAATTGGCTTTCTATTCATTTTTTACTGCGTATTTTCATTTCAGGCATGATAGTTGGTTCTTCTGGGATCCATTCATAAATACCTACTGTATAATAATAATTTATTAAATTTCTAGACCGCCCCCTCTCCCCGGAGGGACTCGGGGCGGTGTACAGGAATAAATTTAAAACATACAAAAAATCATACACATAGGTAAAAATCAAATTAAACAACCCCTGTACAATTTATAAAAATTAAAAAACAGACCCTAAAACCAATCCTAAAAATTTAAAAATAGAACTGAGGTGGGATAGGTGGAATTAGGCCAAGCCGGCTAGCTGGAATAGGTGGGTTTTAAGTTTCTGACGGAAGGAGCGGAGATCCGTAGTCATTCTAATGTCGGGGGGGAAGGTCATTCCAGAGGGTCGGGCCCATCACAGAGAAGGCCCTTCCCCTAGGCGTCGCCCGCTGGCACAGCCTAGTGGACGGCACCCGGAGGAGTCCCTCTCTGTGTGAGCGAATCGGCCGAAGGGATGTATGGGGCAGGATATGCCTATGTGACAAATACAAGTCTTAAAACTTAGAATAACTTTATTGTCACTTTGAGTGTACACTGATCGGCATACATTAAAATGAAATTTCATTGCATGCAGCTCTCAAGGGGTCACTACCTCCAATATACACTGCATAAGCATGACAAAATAGATAAATGCAAAAAAACATTATGCATATATCAGAGGTAGGCTCCTACCGGTTCGGATTGGTTCGGCCAAATAGGTAAGTAATTCGGCTGCCCACGCGCCCGCACCAGTTCTATTGTTGGCGGCGCCATCTTTATTTTTGGTTCTGCGCAATCTCCATTGCAGAAATGTAATCCCCCCCCCTTTTCTAACATTTTGCGCATGCACAGACCGTTTTAGGTGTAAATGCGCATGGGTACTGAACCGGCAGTAATGCCGATAGCAAGCCACCCCTGGCATATACCCACATATGTTATGACCCGTAGGAACAACATAGTCTTGTTTGGATGTATAAAAGTACGTGGCGAGAGAAATGAATCTTGCGAGTTTACCAGACGGAGGGCATAGGGAACAAAGCTCTTACAGAATCTGGTAATCTTGCTATAGATACTCCTCCCGGTGGGGAGCAACAGAAACAGACCGTGAAGTGGGTGTGTGGGGTCTCTTACAATGCTTTGAGCTCTAAGCACAAAGCGCTTATAAGCATCATCCTGAGTAACGGGAAGCCAGCTTCCTGTAATCTTCTCAGCTGTCCTCACCACTCTCTCTAGGGACTTTTTATCTGAAGCACCGCTGCTGCCACCAAACCAAGTTTGGAGACTCCTGGAATAGAATAGAATAGAATAGAATAGAATAGAATAGAATAGAATAACAGAGTTGGAAGGGACCTTGGAGGTCTTCTAGTCCAACCCCCTGCCTAGGCAGGAAACCCTACACCACTTCAGACAAATGCCTGTCCAACCTCTTCTTAAAAACTTCCAGTGTTGGAGCATTCACAACTTCTGGAGGCAAGCTGTTCCACTGATTAATTGTTCTCACTGTCAGGAAATTAATCCTCAGTTCTAAGTTGCTTCTCTCCTTGATTAGTTTCCACCCATTGCTTCTTCTCCTGCCTTCAGGTGCTTTGGGGAATAGCTTGACTCCCTCATGTGCCTTGGATAATAGTTTGACTCCCTCTTCTTTGTAGCAGCCCCTGAGATATTGGAAGACTGCTATCATGTCTCCCTTGGTCCTTCTTTTCATAAAACTAGACATACCCAGTTCCTGCAACCGTTCTTCATACGTTTTAGCCTCCATTCCCCTAATCATCTTTGTTGCTCTTCTCTACACTCTTTCTAGAGTCTCCACATCTTTTCTACATCGTGGCGACCAAAGCTGGATGCCATTTTCCAAGTGTGGCCTTACCAAGGCATTATAAAGTGGTATTAACACTTCACGTGATCTTGATTCTATCCCTCTGTTTATGCAGCCTAGAACTGTGTTGGCTTTTTTGGCAGCTGCTGCACACGGCTGGCTCATATTTGGTTGTCTTCTAGGACTCCAAGTTCCCTCTCACAGTTACTGCTATTGAGCCAGGTATCCGGAGATCTTTGGAGCTCTCAAGAAGGGAACAACAGGTGTTTCTCCTTCTTAGCTGGCCCGAGCTTTCTTGTAAGTGGGGCAAGGACAAGGTTTTGCCTCTCCCTCAGTCCCTCTGCACCCGTTAGCCAATAGACAGCTACAGGAAATGGCAGAGAAATAAACAGAGGTTTGGCGAGCAAGTCAAGCAGATATTTGGAACTTGTGCCTGGAGCGACCGAAGCTTAGCGGGATCAGTTGCCAGATGCAAACCTTGAGGCTCTGCCTGAAGCTTGAGGATGGAATGCAAAAATAAAAAATGAAAAAAAAAATCACAGGCTTGCCAGCTGCGACACACAGCTTTGCAGGCCGAAGGCAGGAAGTTGGCAGAGCTAACATTTCCAAGTGGTTTCCTAAGGGTCACTCTGTGCCGCGTGGCCATATAAAATAGAAGAAAGTGGGGTGTTTTCTCTAGGTGGAAGCACTGGAGGCCAGGAGTAGCCCAGCCACCAGCTGCCCCATTTGCCTCACCAGTCTTGGAAGAAATATCCATCTTGTCCAGTTCCAAACTGGGAGAAAGGCACTGGAGACAAAAATGGAGGCCGATTGGAAAGATGGTTTAATGGTGAAGCAGAGCCACCAAACACATGGTGCAGCTGACCACATGGAGTTAAGAGCAAAGGGTATTTATACCTTTTCTTGGGCATTGCACTTGAGCTTCCTGTTCCCGCGCAAGAACATGTATTCTATTGGCTGTTGTCAGACTCCCATGGGGCCATGTACAAATCCTAGGAGTTAATCTGAGCTAATCTTGGTTGACGTTTGGGCTGATGCAATGAAGGGGCTTGTTGGGCAATTCCTATTGTGGCTGAGATCTTTGTTCAGGTCTTGCCGCAGGGAATTTGCTTATGAATAGAGCTATCTATCTCTTACGTGCTGACATCTGCTGAGGGCTATTCAGAAAAGCGAGGGCTGCTTTCTGTCTCCAAGAGCATATTTCTTGCTTTAGGGAAATATAATATTCTGCCTTTTTAAATTTTTCCTAAAAGATTTCATTCTTTTAGGAGAGAGGTGGGTGACAACTTCCTAGACTAGATATATCTTTTCTTTCTTAAGTGGAATCAGTAGCTGATTTGAACAGCGGGTACTACTTTTCTGCCAACTTTAGGAGTTGTACTTGGATTTCCTAAGAGAACACCTGGAGAATCTTTTGTAACCTTGGCAAAATGTGAATGTCAATTCTCAACATTCTCAGCAATGACCTACCAATTGGGGTTCTAGACCATGCACCTAGATCAGAGGTCCCCACCCGAAAACGGACAAAAAATCTCAATACATTATATTACACATACCTATCGCAGCTAGGATTGCATTCGCACAAAACTGGAAACAAATCAATACACCCACAGATGAAACAATAATTAGAAAGGTACTCGAATGTGCACAGATGGACAAAATGACCATGGGGTTAAAAGAAAGAGAAGAATTGGATTTCTATAAAATATGGAATAGAATTTATACCGTATTTGTCATAGTATAAGACGCACCTGAGTATAAGACACGCCACGATTTTGAAGAGGCTTCAAAATTAGGAAATTAGGGATGTATAAAAATGTATTTGAGTAACAAATGGTTACGTTTGTACTGTCAAAAATGATTGTAACTTATACAAAGCTATTTTTAAAGGTATTCGTATTTTAAAGCTTTTAATTTTCAATAAAGGTTTAAACGTTTAAAAAAATAAATACATTTAAGAATATTTTATAGTAAAGATATATGCAGCATCTATGAAGATACATGGATTTCATTACAGCAGATCTTGGCATTGGCCAATGACAAACGTATTAAGAGAGATAAAGACCATATGTGAGGCATAAAGACACGGAGATAAGCAATATGTTTGAAGGATCTACAAAAAATAAATATCTAAGGCAACATTATTACCTTGGGATCCACATTAATCACCTTCCTGTCAGACTTGTTCTTAAAGAGTAAGCCACATGCATTTTCTGCAATCACCTGGTAGTTTGGGCTTGAATTCATGCAGCAGAGGTTTCGGTCCCAGTTGTAGAAACTGTGGAAAGAAAAAAAAAAAAAACAGAAACTATGCAAACTAACCCTTTAATGTAAGAAAAGCTCAAAGCAATTTGACCTCATTATCCAGGAATTGTGTTGTCGAGGGCATTTCTTCCCCAGAAAGTTTTCGGAGTAGAAGTAAGGCTGTCAGTTGCTGAACATCTCAAGAGACGGAGATTCCTGCTCTTCTTTTGTCTAATCCAAGATTCTCCAGACTTGGCAAGTTTAAGACTTGTGGATTTCAACTCCCAGAATTCCTAGCCAGCCATGCTGGTTTTGGAAATTCGGGGAGTTGAAGTCCATAAGTCTTAAAGTTGCCGAGTCTGGAGAATCTTGGATTAGACAAGGAGCGAAGGGATAAGGACGTTATCTTGGTCTAGAGCAGGGGTGAAATTCAGCAGGTTCTGACAGGTTTTGGAGAACCGGTAGTGGAAATTTTGAGTAGTTTGGAGAACCGGCAAATGCCACCTCTGGTGGGCCCCGGAGTGGGGAGGGAATGGAGATTTAGCAGTATCCTTGCCCTGCTAAGCCCACCAAGCTACAGAACCCGTAGTAAAACAATTTGAATTTCACCACTGGCCTAGAGAAAAGAAGGATTGGGAGTGACATGGTAGCCATGTTCCAGAGGCTGCCACAAATAAGAGGGGAGTCAATTTACTGAGGTACTAATACCACTCTGTAAAGCCTTAGTAGGACCACATCTAGAGCACTGCATCCAATTTTGGACACCACACTATAAAAAAAAGATGCTGAGACTCTAGAAAAAGTGCAAAGAAGAGCAACTAGGATGATGAGGGGACTGGAGGCTAAAACATACAAAGAATGGTTGCAGGAACGACCAGGAGAGACAGGATAGCAGTCTTCCAATATTTGAGGGGCTGCCACAGAGAGGAAGGGGTCAAGCTATTTTCCAAAGCACCCAAAGGCCAGACATGGAATAATGGATGGAAACTGACCAAGGAGAGATTCAACCTAGAAATAAGGAGGGACTTTCTGACAGTGAGAACAATCAATGCAAGGAACAGAAGTTGCCTTTGGAAGTTATGGGGGCTTCATCACTTGAGACTTTCAAGAAGAGACTGGACTGCCATTTGTCAGATATGGTGTAGGGGTCTCCTGCTTTAGCGGGGGGTTGGACTAGATGACCTATAAGGTCCCATCCAACTCTGTTAATTTGTTATCTATTATTTTCCAAAGCACCAGAGGGCAGAATAACAAACAATGGATGGAAACTAACCAAGGAGAGAAGCAACCTGGAGTTAAGGAAAAACTTCCTAACAGTGAGGGTAATTAACCAATGGAATGGCTTGCCACAGCGGCTTGTTATGGCTGCTCTATCACTGGAGGTTTTTAAAGAAGAAATTGGACAACCATTTGTCTGAAGTGGTATAGGATCTCCTGCTTGAGCAGGGGGTTAGACTGGAGGACCTCCAAGGTCCCTTCCAGCTCAATTCTGATTCTGGTTTGTCAAAGATTAACATCAAGGAAGTCAAGAGAAGTAGAAATTAATCAGAAAAGCTTTCATTTTCCTTTGATGGAAATCTTACTACAATCTAAAGAGTATCAGTGGCAACATCCTTCCCAACATAAAGAGTGACTTTCATTCTAGTTGAAGATATCTAGTTAATGATCCATATACTTTTGCTGTTGAATGAGAGAAGTATAATAGAAGAAACTGAAGATTAAACTAACTCTCAGATAACTGGATTTGGGGCTGCGGCCGCTGAAGATCTAAATAAATAGTATATTTTGTGGTTGCTTGCTACTTTCAGAGAGAGTTTTGTGTGTGCATCTGTAGTAAGATTATGAATTCCTATGCATCAAGAGACGTACCACAGAGCTGATAAATTTGTCGCAGTGTCTCCAACTCCACCTGCAGGGGTAAAATGCTACCGGTTAGGGTCGGTTAGGCCGAACCAGTAGTACAAAATGCTACCGTTTGCCCGAACCGGTAGTAAAAAATGCTTTGAAAAGTTTTTTAAAAGTTCTGACGATCAGCTGTGCCACAATCAGCTGTGCCTGATTGTCTGTGAGGTTCTTGCTTGTTGCAGGAGCCATTTTGTGTGAAGTCCAGCTGCTTTAGCATTGTGTGCGAGTCAGCTGTGCAGCTTTTGTGTTATTTTTCTGTAAAGTGTCCCTGTGACTCTGTGAGGTTCCTGCTTGCTGCAGGGGACATTTTCTGTGAAGTCCAGCTGCTTTTACATTGTGGGTGAGTCAGTTGTGTGGCCAGGCCCACCCGGTCACATGTCCACCAAGCCACACCCACCCAGTCACATGTCCACCAAGCCACACCCACCCAGTCACATGTCCACCAAGCCACACCCACCAAACCACGCCCACAGAACCGGTAGGGGAAAATTTTGAATTTTACCACTGGAAGCTTTCAAGAAGAGACTGGACTGCCATTTGTCAGAAATGGTGTAAGGTCTCCTGCTTGGGTGGGGGGTTGGACTAGATGACCTATGAGGTCCCCTCCAACTCTGTTAATCTGACGCAACTTTAATTTCAGCCTCAACAGAGCCAAAATGCTTCAGAAGAAAAATATTTGCGTAACATTCTCCTACCTCCTCCTCTTCACCCGAGAAAATAGAATAGAGCAGAGGTCGGCAAACTTAAACACTCAAAGAGCCATTTGGACCCGTTTCCTATAGAAAACACCGAGAGTACACAAAGGTCCTAACCGGAAGCCCCCTGTTCAATTCTGGAGCTGACCGGAAGTTCTGTCCCCCCACCAGAGTCTCCTCCTAGCGTGGCTACCTGTCATAACCGAAATCCCTCTCAATTGTGGAGACAACTGGAAAACCCTCCCCTTGCCATAGAGTCTTCTCCTGGCGCACTGTGCTTTTCTCCCCCCCCCCCCCCCGGAAGCTCCTCTCAAAATTGTGGGGCCGACCAGTAACGGAGCCGCAGCAGAGGGAGGAAAGAGCCACATGCGGCTCCAGAGCCGCAGTTTGCTGACCCCTGGAATAGAGCAATATTTCTCAACCTTGGCCACTTTGAGATGGGTGGACTTCAACTCCCAGCATTCTCCAGCCAGCCATGGTGTCGCCTCTTTCCTGTTTATCTCTCACGCTACCTTGCCATTGCTTTCGCTCACTGCACAACTCAAGTCGTGGAGACGTTGCGCAACTCCCCTCCACTTGGAAGGAGTAGTTGCTCTCCTTCGATTGGATGAAAGGGGATCCGCTTCTGAGATCTCCCATAGGTGGAGCAGGACATTCTTGTTCTTGCTTCGTTGCAAGATGTCCAAGGGTGTGCTCCCTTGTCCCATTTTTTCAGTGAATAATCATCTCTTCAATTATGTCCCAAGGAAATGTTTTATGACCTAATTCTTCCCACGAGGTCTGCTCAGGTCAGGAAATGGGGACATGGAGAGTGGCTTCAAAGGGAGAGGAAAATGAATCATAATTAAAACCATCACCACTCTGTAGCAACAGCAGGGCCTCCTCCACTACCTTCCACGAGAAAGTCAGCTCAAAAACATATTCCCAGGTCTCTTCCAGCTCTATTCTATTCTGATTTCTGATTCTGATGTCAATCTCCCGTGCTCATCTTTTCCCCTTGTAAACCTGGTCACCTAAACTCAAGTGAGACGTTCTTTTGCTTGATGGACTCTAGAAAGAGTGCAGAGAAGAGCAGCAAAGAGGATTGGGGGACTGGAGACTAAAACATATGAAGAACGGTTGCAGGAACTGGGTATGTTTAGTTTAATGAAAAGAAGGACTAGGGGAGACATGATAGCAGTGTTCCAATATTTCAGGGGTTGCCGCAAAGAAGAGGGAGTCAAACTATTCTCCAAGGCACCTGAGGGCAGAACAAGAAGCAATGGGTGGAAACTAATCAAGGAGAGAAGCAACTTAGAACTAAGGAGAAATTTCCTGACAGTTAGAACAATTAACCAGTGGAACAGCTTGCCTCCAGAAGTTGTGAATGCCCCAACACTGGAAGTCTTTAAGAAGATGTTGGATAGCCATTTGTCTGGAACGGTATAGGGTTTCCTGCCTAGGCAGGGGGTTGGATTAGAAGGCCTCCAAGGTCCCTTCCAACTCTGTTATTCTATTCTATTCTATTCTATTCTATTCTATTCTATTCTATTTTATTCTTTTCTATTCTATCATGAGAAATGATCAGGTCTTCTAGTACCTGAAGGCCTGTCCAGTAGAAGAGGGGGTTGACTTATTCTCCGAAGCACCGGAGGGCAGGACAAGAAGCAATGGGTGGGAAGGAGAAATTTTCTGACAGTGAGAACAATGAATCAATAGCTTGTCTCAAGAGTTGTAAGGGCTTCATCACTGGAGCTATTCAACAATAGACCAGACAACCATTTGATTGGGATGGCATAAGGCTGTGATGGCGAACCTATGGCATGCGTGCCATTGGTGGCACACAGAGCCCTCTCTGTGCGCACATGCACCATCACCAGTTGCTCTTTGTGGGCGCCGGAGCACAGGAGAATGACCCCCCAAAAGGCCTGAAAACATCTTGAAAAATGGCCTGAAAACAGCCGCCAAAACAGCCTAAAAAACGGCCTGAAACTGGTCTGAATATGGCCCCCAAAACAACTGGAAAACAGCCTGGAAACAGCCCCAAAATTGGCCTGAAAAATGTCCTGAAAACAGCTCCGAAAACAGCCAAGAACGGCTAAAAAACTGGCATGTGTGCACCGGCCAGCTGGACTTCGGGCTTCCAGTGCTCTGGCCCTTGTACATGCACACATATGCACGCATGTTCCAGTTTGGTTTGCCATCACTGGCATAAGGTCTCCTGCCTTGAGCAGCGGTTGGATTACAAAACCTCCGCGGTCCCTTCTAGTAACCCTATCATTCTATGCAGGGGTGGGCTTCAAAAACATCAGCATCTTTGCTCGGTTGCTGGGTGAGCATGGCTCTGGTGGGCCTGGCTTAGTCGGCCTCCTGCACCAGGCGTTTCCCCCTTCCCCAGGCTCCCGAGTCTTTCCTCAAGCCTCTGGGAGGGTGAAAACTGCCTCCCACTGGCTCTGGAGGCCCTCCGGGAGGCCCGTTTTTCCCCCTCCCTCAGCCTCTGCGCAGGCCCTGCACTCACTGCATTTTTTCGGAGTATAAGACGCACCTTTTTCCCTCCAAAAAGAGGCTGAAAATCTGGGTGCGTCTTATACACTGAATACAGCATTTTTGGCCTCCTGAAGCCCCGCCTCTTTGCAAAAATGTCTCTGCATAGCCTTTAGGAGGCTTCCAGAGTGCTGCTAGGAGCTGGGGAGGGCAAAAAAGAGCGAAAAAGAGGCTGTTTTTTGCTCATTTTTGCTCCCCCCAGCCCCCAGGAGCACTCGACAAGCCTCCTAAGGGCTATCCACGCCCTTTTTTTTTTTTTTGACACAAAATGGTTCCGTTTTGGTGAAAAATGGGCCATTTTTGGGAGGTCTGCAGAGTGCAAAAACTTTTGTTTTTAGTTTGCCTCTTCAAAATCTTGGTGCGTCTTATACTCCAAAAAATACGGTACCTCACATCCAAAATAGGCCATGTGGAAACTCCTGGGAGGGGCATGTTGGGTTGGTGCATGGGGCCAGCCAAGTGTGCCATAATGTTAGCTACTTGTTCTCCCGAACCCGGGCGATCATGTAGCAGCCCACCCCTGATTCTATGTTCTAAGTCAGGGGTCTCCAACCGTGGCAACTTTAAGCCTGGCAGACTTCAACTCCCAGAATTCCACCAAGCTTAAATCTGCCAAGGTTAGAGACCCCGTCTCCTAAGTGGCAGTGGGGAAGATAATATATTCCATCTCTCTAATCTTTGGCTGGCTAGAATAAGCCAGCGGAAATGATCTTGACATTCTTCTCTTTGCTTTTCCAAATAACATGCTTTTGTTAAGCACAGCAACAAGCTCAACAATTCGCCTTACAAATAAAAATAGCATTCCTCTTGCAGCTGGACAGTGGGCACCGGTTAGGGATGCATATTCCACATAGCTAACCGTCTATTTGGAAGGCTATGAATTCAGCTTAGAACAGTTGGGAAAACCTAAAATCGCAAGAAGAGGGAATTTACGCTACCATTTTAACACATTTTTGGCATTCTTCGCTGTCTACTGGAGAACATGGCTTGCTCTTTATCTCAAGATGCTTTAAATTATTTCAAAGGCAGCTCTAATTTTATTAATCCAAATTAGGCTGGGCCTTCTTGGGTTCCTAGGAAACAATCGGTGCTACAGAAACACTTGTTCGTTTCTGAGAATCATGTGAAATTCTCCTGAATGACAAACATTGCACTGGCCAAAGTGTTAACAAAAATAATTTAAAAGAGAGACTAATCGTTCCTCTATGTTACAGGCAGTTCTTGACTAATGGCCACAATTGAGCTTAACATTTTTGATGCTAAGCAAGACTGTTGCGAATTGAGGCTCTTTTTTGTCCCATTTTGCAACCTTTCCTTGGGATAAATAAATAAGGGTTGGAATAAATAAATATCTGGGCAGCGCCGAGTTATCAGCTAGTATATTATAATTGCCATGTATACGTAAATGTTACAAGTTGAAAGATTATGATTATGTATACCTAAATAGTATTATTATTGTTATTAGTATTGTGTATGAAATCGGCCCAGACAATACACTAAGCACTTATGGATGTTAAAGAAAAAACTTTAAATAAAATTATACAGAGAGAGAGAGAGAGAGTGAGAGAGAGAGAGAGGTAGAGGGAGGGAGGGAGAGAGAGAGAGAGGGAGAGGGAGAGGGAGGGAGGGAGGGAGGGAGAGAGAGAGAGAGAGTGCACTTATGGATGTTAAAGAAAAAAGTTTAAATAAAATTATATACTGCATATGGCCATGGAAGTGATTTTGGAGAATGCTGGCTTCCTTGGCTAAGAAACAGAGATGAAAATGGCCCCCTACAGTTGGACATGAATGGACATAGAAAACCTTTAGTAGCAATAGCACTTATTTATTTATTTATTTTATTTATTTATTATTAGCGTTTATATACTGCCCCCTCTCCCGAAAGGGACTCGGGGCGGTGTACAGTCCGTATTAAAATACAACAGATTAAAACGTAGAAATAACTATATACATACATGTATAGGATGAGGGTAAAATATGCCAAACTGTACAGCTAATAAATAAATCAATACAAAAGTTTAAAATATCAAGTTAAATTTAAAACAATATCCCTCTAAAAACCAGTAAGAATGTGTATGCCAGGAGGTAGACGTTAAAATTATGCCAAACCAGCCAGTCGGAACAGGTGTGTCTTCAGTTTCTGTCGGAAGGAGCGGAGGTCAGTAGTGGTTCTAATATCGGGGGGGAGGTCATTCCAGAGGGTTGGGCCCATCACAGAGAAGGCCCTACTCCTTGGTGTCGCCCGTTGGCATTGCCTCGTGGACGGCACCAGGAGAAGGCCCTCCCTGTGAGAGCGGATTGGCCGCAGGGATGTATGTGGGAGGATGCGATCCCGCAGGTAACTAGGCCCTATGCCATGGAGCGCTTTAAAGATGGTGATCAGAACCTTGAAACGCACCCGAAAGACCACAGGTAGCCAGTGCAGCTCGCGCAGGAGAGGTGTTACGTGGGAGTACCTAGTACTCCCCATGACTACCCGCGCGGCTGCGTTCTGGACTAGCTGCAGTCTTCGGGCGCGTCCCAAGGGAAGCCCCATGTAGAGAGCGTTACAGTAGTCCAGGCGAGACGTCACCAGTGCATGAGTGACTGTGCGTAGGGCATCACGGTCCAGAAGGGGGCGCAATTGGCGCACCAGGCGAACCTGGTGGAACGCCCCCCTTGCCACGGCTGCCACATGATCATCCATTGACAGCCGGGCGTCTAGGAGGACGCCCAAATTGCGCGCCCGTTCCACAGGGGGCAATTGTTCACCCCCTATGGCCAGTTATACCTATATACCGCTTCACAGTACTTTACAGCTCTCTCTAAGCGGTCAACAGAGTCAACCTATTGCCCCCAACAATCTGGGTCCTTATTTTACCAACCTCGGATGGATGGAAGGCTGAGTCAACCTTGAGCCAGTCAGGATCGAACTGCCACACTGTTAGCGGTCAGCAATCAGCAGAATTAGCCTGCAATACCGCATTCTAACCACTGCGCCACCATGTCCGTTTGTGAAAATTAGGTGAAAACTATGGAATCATAGTTCTTCAGATTGTGGTTTCAAAAAATTCGTGATGTCCGCCATGCAGGTCAACCCCTACCTCTAAGAACTAAAATGATGACTATTCCAGAAAGAGGAAACTGAAGGGGTGAGAGTGGGTTTTGAGAAACATACCTTAAATTCGGCATTTCATTACTGATCGCCAAATAATCATCTCTTTGGTCCGCTTTTCAGTCTCAACAAATAGGAACTGTCAACCCTGACCTGACTGAAGCTATTTTTGGAAGCTTCGGTGTTGCCACACTGGAGCTGAAGGATACGGAGGGGGAATTTTAGATAGCTGGGATTTTGTAGCCAAAACAAAATGCTTTCTCTTGGGAACCAAGGACATTCTCACACCTGGTCAAAGGAAGGAGGAGTGATGTCACCAGGCAACCAGTAAGCGCCATGATTGGACCATGTGACTGATTGTTTTGAGAAAGTGACAAACTTTTACTTTAAATTAGGTGAAAACTGCGGGAACCTTCAGAGTCTGTTTTCACCAGATCCGGGCCAATATATATTCTTTGAGGAATCTACTTGCCTCGGAGTTCTGTTTGTTATGAGTCTATTACTTGGAATCCTGACAGGATCCTGAGCTGCAAGTTCTGTAGGATGGGATTCAGCTTATCAGCATTTTTGAGATCAGATGTTCTGTGCCACTGTGATGGCCGTGAGGAGGGGAAAAACAGATCCAATATCCATGCAGACGATACCTTTATTAGAACCCCAGCTTTAAAGTTTCAAGAACTCTTCATCCAGCAAGATAATTAGGGGTGGGGTGGAAGTGGAGTGAAAGTGTGTGTGTGTGTGTGTGTGTGTGTGTGAGAGAGAGAGAGAGAGAGAGAGAGAGAGAGAGAGAGAGAGAGAGAGAGAGAGAGAGAGAGAGAACTGAGAGAGAGAGAGAGAGAGAACTGAGAGAGAGAGAGAGAGAACTGAGAGAGAGAGAGAGAGAGAGAGAGAGAGAGAGAGAGAGAGAGAGAGAGAGAGAGAGAGAGAGAGAGGGAGAGAGGGAGAGAGGGAGAGACCAACCTCACTGATCTTGTACCAGGTTGTAATGTTTGATGTTGGGGAATTTTTCAGATGTGCAACTTCAGTCAGATCAGGTAATGGGAGATGATCTCTCCAGTTTGCTGGAAAGATGAAACAAGGACAAGCTTGTTTGGACAGAACGCATCAACAGAGGGATAGAATCAAGATCACGTGAAGTGTTAATACCACTTTATAATGCCCTGGTAAGGCTGCACTTGGAATACGGCATTCAGTTTTGGTTGCCACGATGTCAAAAAAAACAAAGAACAGTTGCAGGAACTGAGTATGTCTAGTTTGAAGAAAAGAAGGACTAGGGGTGACTGGATTGCAGTTTTCCACTATCTCAGGGGCTGCCACAAAGAAGGAAATCAACCTATTCCCCAAAGCCCCTGAAGGCAAGACAAGAAACAATGGATGGGAACTAATCAAAGAGAGAAGCAACAGAGGACTACGGAGAAATGTCCTGATAGTGAGAACAACTGATCAGTGAAATGACTTGCCACCAAACATTGTAGGTGTTCCATCACTGAAGGTTTTTAAGAAGAGATTGGACAATTATACCACCTATTCCATATCTTATAATATCCCATCCTATCCTATTTTTTTTTTAAATGGGCCAAGATCTCAGCTAAATACTGTCACATGCTGCAGGAATGTAGGAACTGAAGATGCATCTGGGATGAGAAGCGAAACGTTTTCAAGAAAAAAAAAACCCACGGAAGTCCGGTTACCTTTTGAAAAAGCATCTTTGGGACAACCCATGACCTGGATGATTGACAATCTCCGTAGACAAGCAATAAGAACATTTAGTGGAGGGGTTTAAATCCTGGTCTCTTTTTCAGGAGCCCCCCCCCCTCTTGACTTTGTTTCCATTTTATATCAATTAGGGGATGTAACTTATCAAAGAAATCTTGCAAAATGGCTGTCGCTTTGATGAACCAGCCTTCTCCCCGTCCTTATTCCTTTGCAATCCTCCTTCTTAGCCTCTGCCGTCTATTGCTAATCTATCTCCCTGGGCTGATCCACGATGGGACTTTAACTTAAGTTAAGAGTGTACAACGTCTCTCACTGCTACCCAACAGTTTACAAAGGATTAAGGAGCTTTTGGATAAACGCCAAGAAGGATGCACGTAAAATATTTAAATCCTGTTTCGCTCCAGATACTGTCCATGTTGACACAACACGTTTAACCTGATTGATGAACTACTAATCTGTGCACAATTCATTGAGCTGTTAATTGCCCATAGAGATGCGTTTGCCAATCCATGCCTCCAAAAGTGCCAAGTTTAGGAACTAGTGTACATGCAGTTGTCTTTAATCTGGTGTTGGAAGAAATGTCCTTCTGGGTTCATTCCAAGTGGGGGAAAAGATGCTGGAAACAGGGAAGCTGCTTGGAAAGATGGTTTAATAATGGACAGGATCACATGGCTTGAATTCCTGAACAGAAAAGGGGGGGGGGTCACATGCTTCCATATGTTGGGTGAAGAAGAAAAAAAGAGAAAAGAAGGGGCTTGCTGGGTTTTTATACTCAGTTTGGCTCCACCTCTCTGTTTCCTGTTCCTGTGTAAGAAATGTATTCTGATTGGTTGTCAGGCACCCATGGGGCAAAGATGCTGAGAATTCCTGGGTTTTATGCCCTGTCTGGGCTTTGGACTTCCTGGGGCACAGGAAGAGTATCCTGATTGGTTGCTGTCAGAGTTCATAGCTGGCTTTGTAGCTTACCAGTGTGCCACGTTTGGTTGAAACTTGGTGGATGGTGCAATGAAGGGCAATGAAATGTGGTAGATCTTTGTTATGTAGAATAGACTGGCCCAGGCCTTAATGGCCCAGTGACAAAGGTGGGGGCAATGAAAAGGGGTAGATCTTTGTTATGTAGAATAGACTGACCCAGGCCTTAATGGCCCATTCACAAAGGTGGGGGCAATGAAATGGGGCAGATCTTTGTTATGTAGAATAGACTGACCCAGGCCTTAATGGCCCTTTGACAAAGTGGAGGTGGGGGGAAGCTGAGTTTCTGCCTCTCTGACTTTCTACTTCTCTTTTAGGGGAACTATTCTGCCTTTTTAGTCTATCCTAAAATATTTAATTCCTCTAGGAGAGGGGTGGGCTTTAACTTCCAACACTGGTTACGTGTATTGTGTGAAGTGCACCTGTGATGGTTTTCAGAAGCTCCACAGCTGGTTCAGATCAGCTAAATGGGTTTTTTTTTTGGGGGGGGGGAGGAAGAGCCAAGAGCCATCCCATTTTTTAAGGATCTGATAACAAGCAACACAACAACTGCATAACCTCCCCTCCTTATCTCCCAAGAGCTGCCTTTACAACAGCACTTTAGTTTTGGAGATTGCATCTTTATTGTGCTTCTACCCACATCGAAGGGATGTGGGGATTGAAAGGCCTTTTGAGCGGATTATTATTATTATTATTATTATTATTATTATTATTATTATTATTATTATTATTATTTTGCAAAACCCCAACAGTAACATGCCTTTGGTTCACAAGCCCCGTCTGGAAGACAAGTGACGGCAACCTGCCTTCAGAATTCTTAATCAGCCAAGTCATCCATCAACGGTTTCTGTTGCATCAGCCCTTCATTGGTTTTTAATCAACCCAAGGAAAGGACTGATGAGCAGCGATGGATAAATCCTGTTCTGGCGCCAGCAAAATGTGCCTTTGCGGAATCTCCCTGCCAGGTGTGTCTTCATCTAAGGAAGTAGAATACAATACAATAGCAGAGTTGGAAGGGACCTTGGAGGTCTTCTAGTCCAACCCCCTGCTTAGGCAGGAACCCCTACACCACTTCAGACAAATGGCTATCCAACATCTTCTTAAAGACTTCCACTGTTGGGGCATTCACAACTTCTGGAGGCAACTTCTGTTCCATTGATTAATTGTTCTAGCTGTCAGGAAGTTTCTCCTCAGCTCTAAGTTGCTTCTCTCCTTGATTAGTTTCCACCCATTGCTTCTTGCTCTGCCCTCAGGTGCTTTGAAGAATAGCTTGACTCCCTCTTCTTTGTGGCAACCCCTGAGATATTGGAACACTGCTATCATGTCTCCCCTGGTGCTTCTTTTCATTAAACTAGACTTACCCAGTTCCTGCAATTGTTCTTCATATGTTTTAGTCTCCAGTCCCCTAATCATCTTGGTTGCTCTTCTCTGCACTCTTTCCAGAGTCTCCACATCTGTTTTACATCGTGGCGACCGAAACAATGTAAGTTCTCATCTCACTCTGCCAAGCAAGGGTTAAGAAGATTCAAGGCAATTTCTTCTAATGCAAATGATGGGAGGCAACTAGAGAGGTACTGAAGATGTTGGCTTTGGGCCCTGGTTAGATGCTAACGTCTTCGGAAGCGTGCCGGAGCAGTTCTCAGATCGAGAGGGGTGGGTGGGGGGGTTGCACAGTTTTGCTGGCAACGCTCTTCTTTGATCTAACTCAGCCCCCCTACTGAGTCATGATATTCCCGAAGCCCCAAATGCATATTAAGTCTTCCCTCTCCCCTTCTCCGGTTCTGCTTCTCTTGCCTTCAAATCTAGACTGAACCTGTTTTTTTAAAAAAAAAAAATTAAGAGAGAGGCACATCAATTTTGTTTTGAATTTCAATTTGAAATGTTATGAGTTCCTGGCACATGTAGAAGCCCACACAGCCCCGGGGGATGAAGGATGTACAATCAGTTTCCAGGTTATAGAAAAACAAGGAGGAAACCCTATGCTATTTCAGACAAATAGTTGTCCAATCTCTTCTTTAACAACTCCCCGTATTGGAGCACCCACAATTTCTGGAGGTAAGTAGTTCCGCTGGTCAATTGTTCTAACTGTCAGGAAATTTCTCCTTAGTTCTAAGTTGCTTCTCTCCTTGATTAGTTTCCACCCATTGCTTCTTGTTCTACCCTCAGGTGCCTTGGAAAATAGTTTGACTCCCTCTTCTTTGTGGCAACCCCTGAGATATTGGAAGACTGCTATCATGTCTTCTTAGTCCTAGTCCTTCTTTTCATTAAACTAGACATAGCCAGTTCCTGCAACCGTTCTTCATATGTTTTATCCTCCAATCCCCTAATCATCTTTGTTGCTCTTCTCTGCACTCTTTCTAGAGTCTCCACATCTTTTTTACATCGTGGTGACTAGAACCGAATGCAAATATTCCAAGTGTGGCCTTACCAAGGCATTATAAAGTGGTATTAACACTTCACTTGATCTTGATTCTATCCCTCTGTTTACGTAACCTAGAACTGTGTTGGCTTTTTAAAAATGTTTGTCCACTAGGACTCCAAGATCCCTCTCAATAGTAGTAACTGTGAGAGGGATTTTGGAATCCTAGTGGACAACCATTTAAATATGAGCCAGCTGTGTGCAGCAGCTGCCAAAAAAGGCAACACAGTTCTAGGCTACATAAACATTTGTCTTTGGAAAATAGTTTGACTCCCTCTTCTTTGTGGAAGCCCCTGAGATATTGGAACACAGCTATCATGTCTCCCCTAGTCCTTCTTCTCATTAAACTAAAGGTAAAGGTTCCCCTTGTACATATGTGCTAGCTGTTCCCGACTCTAGGGGGGTGGTGCTCATCTCTGTTTCAAAGCCGAAGAGTCTGGATTGTCCGAAGATGTCTCCGTGGTCATCTGGCTGGCATGACTAAATGCCCAAAGCACATGGAACGCTGGAATACTGCATCCAGTCTTAGTCACCTCGATGTAGAAAAGATGTGGAGACTTTAGAAAGAGTGCAGAGAAGAGCAACAAAGATGATTAGGGGACTGGAGACTAAAACATATGAAGAACGATTGCAGGAACTAGGTATGTCTAGCTTAAGAGAAAGAAGGACTAGGGGAGACATGATAGCAGTCTTCCGATATTTCAGGGGTTGCCCCAAAGAAGAGGGAGTCAAGCTATTCTCCAAAGTACCTGAAGGTAAGACAAGAAGCAATAGATGGAAACTAATCAAGGAGAGAAGCAACCTAGAACTAAGGAAAAATTTCCTGACAGTGAGAACAATTAATCAGTGGAACAGCTTGCCTCCAGAAGTTGCGAATGCTCCAACACTGGAAGTTTCTACGAAGAGATTGCACAAATATTTGTTTGAAATGGGATAGAGTTTCCTGCCTGCCTTGGACTAAAAGACCTCCAAAGTTTGTTCCAACTGTTATACTCTACTCTACTCTACTCTACTCTACTCTACTCTACTCTACTCTACTCTACTCTACTCTATTCTATTCTACTCTATTTCTACTATTCTCTACTCATTTTTTTCTCTAACTGAACCTAAGTTTTACTAAGGCAAAACTGTCAAGTCTAAAACACAGGAGTCAACTAGTCTTTTTTGATTGCCCAAAGGTAAAATTAACCCACCTCACACATTCACTACTCAACCCAGGTTTTACAGCAGCTAGGATAGCATCACCTACAAGCCCAAAAAGAATCAGCGCAGCTCCTAATACTGCTAAAGGTCACGAGATTACAGAGATCCAGTGTGGTTTTTTCCAACTGGTGCAGAAATCTCTCCTGGGAGGGACCTAGCATTCTAAAAACCACCAGACAGACTTCACGAAATGTCTGGCCTTAAGCTTCTCCACGTTTTAATCCTGTTGGTTTTGTGTTGCAAACTGGTGTCGCAAGGCAAATGTAGCTGCGTGTGTGTATCCATCACGCTACTCTCATCCTAATGGATATACCCTGACAGATTTTAGGGAGGGGCTATCCTTACTCTCTCCCCATCCTGTCTATCCAACTCTGAGCTGGGCTGCCTCTTTGGGAATGTTCTAGACCAGACATGTCCCTCCTTGACAACTTTAAGACTGGTGAACCAATTCCCAGAATTCTCCCGCTAGATATCCTGGGAATTGAAGTCCACAAGTCTTAAAGTAGCCAATGCTACACACACACACACACACACCAATTTAGAAGGGCTTGCAGGAATGCAGGTTTCTTGATGAACCTACGTAGACCTTGTGTAAGAAAAAGAAACAGATCAGAAGAAGTTAAGGGCAGGATCTCAAGTAGCAATTTTGAACAACAATGGCTAATCTTTTTTCCGCCGCGTTCTAAAAGCAGGGGAGCACAGGGGGGGTCATGCCTTGGTGTGCCCACACCCATAATTCTATGCACGCAATCCCCAGGTGTGCATGCTCATGCAAACCCCATGCACATGCATGTGTGAACCACGCATGCATGCGTGACTCCTGCCCTCCCTCCCCTTTTGGAGCGCAATGGTCCTGTTTTTCACCCTCCCCAAGCTCTGGAGGCTTTCTAGGAGACTGGGGAGGGTGAAAATGGCCTCCCCCCCCGAGGACCTCCGGAGGCTTCAGGAGGGTTCCCTGAAGGTCCCGGAGGGCGAAAACCAACTCTGTTCCTGAACTTCCGGGTTGCCCATAGGGGCCATTTTTTGCCCTCCGGAGGGAGAAAAATGGCCCAACGCAGTTTGCATGCCCTAACAAATGGCTCAGCGTGCCACCTGTGGCATGGGTGCCATAGGTTCGCCATCACAGGCCTAACACAATGCCCTCTGAGAAAGTGCTCTGCTTAAATTACACATTTAAAAAATTGCGAAATAAGAAGAATCTTGGAAAATTTGGAACTTGCATTGTAATTAACTGTATAACTAATTGCAACTTTGGAACTGGACATTATGGAAAGGTGGGAATTTGAAGAACTGCGTGAAATTATAAAAAAAAATAGGCATAAATCATTGAAATTAATTTTAAACAGAATTTTGAAGTCAGAATCTGAGGAGAAGCAGGAAATGAAGGAAGAAGAGGGGGAGGGTAATGAAATGGTAGAAATGGTGGAAAATGATAAGCAAATAAAAGATTTCACTGGGTTTGACACACGGCGGCCAAAACAGGATGCCATATTCCAAGTGTAGCCTCACCAGGACATTATAAAGTGGTACTAATACTTCACGTGATCTTGTTCTATTCCTCTGTTAATGCAGCTTAGGAATGTGACACATACATTCCTACATTTACTGAATGTAGAAGATGCTGGACATGTCCAACTATACACCTTCCAACAAAACATTCATGGAGACCACAAAATCTTCCCAATTCTTGGAGCAAAGCACTATGTTGGGGAACAGTTTTCAAATTGCACGACAGGGCAGAAAATTATTACTTATTTATTTATTTAATTTGTCAAACATGTACAAGATAACAGGTATAAGTATAAACATGGACATGAACACAGGAAATGGGTACGAATAAATGGGGACAGTAGGACAGGGATGGTAGGCACGTTGGTGCGCTTATGCATGCCCCCTTTACGGACCTCTTGGGAATGGGGTGAGGTCCTCGGTAGGCAGTTTATGGTTAAAGCTATGGGGATTTGAGGATGTAACTACAGAGTCAGGTAGAGCATTCCAGGCGTTGACCACTCTGTTGCTGAAGTCGTATTTTCTGCAATCAAGTTTGGAGCGGCTTACCTTGAGTCTGTATCTATTGTTTGCCCGTGTGTTATTGAGGTTGAAGCTAAAGTAGTCGTAGGACGTTGTAGCAGACAATTTTATGTACTACGCTTAGGTCAGACCGTAGGCGGTGTAGTTCTAGGTTGTCCAAGCCCAAAATTTCGAGCCTGGTGGCATCAGGTATTCTACTGCGAGCAGAGGAGTGGAGTATTCTTCTCGTGAAATACCTCTGGACTCGCTCGGTTGTATTAATGTCCGACATATAGTGTACTGCCGATATTCCAGGCAGACGAGCTGTATTAGAGAATTGGTCCGGCAAAGGTTTTGTATGTCTAGTTTGCAATACAATGTTACCAGAGAAGAAGCTTCACAAAATTAGGTTAACAACTCTTAATGCCTTAGTTGAATGATTGCTAAACTGGAGATTATGGAGATTTCATATTCCGCATTGAAATAACCCATGTGGCTTCAGGTTGCTGCAAATTTGGGCCAGCAGAAATGCTTTTTCCTCTTCCCTTTCAAGCAGCAAAATGTCTTCCTGGTCCTGAGAGAACATTTTTTCAATCTGGGCTACAGTCCCTTGGCTGTCCGTGGCAAAGATTTGCCTGAGTGTTTGAGCAGAGGGGAAAAGTCAATAAGACTTGAGAAGAGGTTGACACAGGATATGGGGAAAGATGAACCTTTCAGTCAAGTAGGGTATCTCCTATTCTGAGGAAAACATCTGAAGCAAGTTGGGAAAAAAACAGGGGTGAAATCCCTGTTCTGGAGAACCGGTAGCGGAAATTTTGAGTAGTTCGGAGAACCAGTAATGAAAATTTTGAGTAGTTCGCAGGACCGACAAATACCACCTCTGGCTGGCCCCAGAGTGGGGTGGGAATAGACATTTTGAAGTATCGTTCCCCGGGAGTAGAGAGGGTACGGGAATTTTGCAGGATCCTTCCCCTGGAATGGTGTGGGAATCGAGATTTTGCAGGATCCTTCCCTGCCATGCCCACCAAGCCCCTCCCACCAAGCCACACCACGCCCACCAAGCCACGCCCACAGAACTGGTAGTAAAAAAAATGAATTTCATCACTGGGAAAAACGGTAAGACGTTGGAGTAGAACTTGAAAAGTTTCTTGGCACTTTCTCTCCTTTCTTTCACTATCTGCAGAGTTATCTTTCATTTGGGGGCTAAGGTTTACCTCATAGGATAGAGAACACACCGCTGCTACGCTGAGCTTCTTTGTAGTGCAGAGCTGTCGGTGGCAGCCAAGTCTTTCTCTGGCTTAAGGCGACTTGCATCTTTAATGATTCTGTGGCAAGATAGCATTCACCTGTCTTTTTAAAGGTGGGGTGTTACAGCTTGCCCGCTGCTCTCCGGATTGCTCCATTTTGATCAGGATAGCCTGCGTGAGATTCAGGAAGATGTAGTCACTGCACTCAGGGCCCTTTCTGGTTTAGGTTTAATACTAATCAGTGAAAGGCACCGGAAAGTCTCGGAAACTACAAGTAACTCTAGGGCACTTGTCTAACCTGTGAGACACCTTTACAGTTCAATCCCTCCACCTCATCATTCCCAAAATAAAATAAAATAAAATTAGTCCTCCAAAAGCTGTTTTCGTGTGATCCTTCTGTGGGAGATCTCAATCTCACCGCATGATATCATCTGCTTTATAATGGTTTTATAATGAGTAGCAATTAGAACTTTAAAACAGATTTATAACTCACGCTGTAGGTTCAAGAGGACCTATTTTGTATCTGAAGATCAGGTATAACGAACCATCCACGTATCATTGCAAAAATTAATTAGGCCTTGAATTTTGAACTATCTGGAAATCCATGGGCCGAGATTTTCTATCAAATGTCTCAAACTTGCTCAAATAGAGTTGTTATCATGAGGATAGCCCTGAGCAGTGGTGGGATTTGCACACACACTACACACCAGAAGTGGGTTACTACAGATTCAATTTTCAATTCAATTTTATTTGATTTCTAGACCGCCCCCTCTCCCCGAAGGGACTCGGGGCGGTGTACAGGAACCACATTAAAAAACCATATACATAATAAATACCCTTAAAATCAAATTAAACCTTAAACCCTGTACAAATTGATAAAAATTAAAACTCGGCCTAAAACCAACCCATAGAATTTAAAAATGCAGGCTTGAGGTGGGTAAGCTGGGATTAGGCCAGGCCGGCTAAATTGAACAGGTGGGTTTTAAGCTTCTTACGGAAGGAGCGGAGGACTGTAGTTGTTCTGATATCAGGGGGACAGCAGCGACCCAGGCCTGCCACGCCCCTGAACCAGTTCCCCGGTCGCCGCTGTCACCATCTTATTTTTGGATTCTGTGCATGCGCAGAACAATTTTAATTAAACTGTGAATGCACAAAGCCCCACACGAGCAAACTGGCGGTAAAACCAGTCAGAACCTACCACTGCTACATGCCTACCTATCCTCCTGGTATTTAAATTAGCATTTCCCCCCTTGTCCAGAAAAAGGAATCCCAACATATAAATACCTAATAGGACAATAATACTTGTCCCTCTCTTCAAACAGAACAGAAGGTGGCACTTCCTTCAACATACCTTCCCAAATTTCCTTTCTAAATGATATTTCACATTGATTTGAAAAACAGCCAAAGATCTTCTGAGGGAAAATAAAACACTTCAGTCTTCGCAATGATGAATGAGAAGATCTATGAAGATGAAGAGGCTGCTGATGGGAACAGTCCATTACAGATTCAAGAAGGGGGAACCCTCACCTCTTTTATAGCTTTTTGTCGTCATGCTCTGGTGGCATGATGTAGTGGATTGTAGCCTGGATTCCCAGAAGGGAGGGGCTGCATTCCAGAGGACCTAGAGCAGTGATGGCTAACCTTTTGGTCATCGCGTGCCGAAAGAGTGCACACATGTGTGACCACACTCATAATGCAATGCGTGCGCAACACCCCCCTGCATGCCCTGCCCCCCTGCACGCTCTGCACATGAGCACACGACCCCCCCTGGTTCCCCTAACCCCCTACGCCCCACTTTGGGTCTAGCAGGCCTCCCTGCAGCTCCTGGGACCAAAAATGGGCTGCATCCCCCACCCCCCTGTGCATGTGCATGCATCTCCCGCATGCGCTCCGCCCCCCTGCGCATGCACGGCAGAGACCCAAAAATGAGCTGGCTAGTGGGAGGCACACACGTATGTACGGTATAGCTGAGCTGGGGTGGTGGCTTACGTGCCCGCAGAGCAGTGGTGGGTTTCAGGTGGTACGCCCCGGTATGGGTACCGTTCCGGTATGGTGCTCCGGGGGGCCCACCCGCACGCCTGAGTTCCTTACCGTATTTTAAAGCTTTCGGCACTTCCGTTCACGCGCACGGCACGTACAGCGCCTGCGCAATGCTCCGCCGAGCAGTTGGAGCATCGCGGAGGCTTGCGGAAGTGTTGTTTGCAGCTACAACGCATGTGCAAGCTGCGCACATCCATGTGGGCAACACCGTTTAAAGCTGGGTTGCCACCACTGATCACCTGCTTATGGCGATGTGATTTGGAACTCCGCCCTGCCACAACATTTTTGATTTGAAAGCCATCCTCAGCATGCTTTTGCAACCATATTATTTTCCAATTTCTCCTAAGTATAGCCGTTAGATACATGACTCCTGGTGACCACAAGTCTCTCTCTTTTTTTTTGGATGTACACGAATATCTTCCCCCATGTCAAAAGTTGTTTGAAGTTATTATTATTTTTGTGCTTTCAAGGCATTATTTTGACTCCTGGTGATTGCCTGCAGTTTTCTTGGCAAGATTTTGGGAGGGGTTTGTCATTGCCTGCTTCCTAGGGCTGAGAGAGGATGACTGGCTTAAGGTCACCTAGAAAGAAAGAAAGAAAGAAAGAAAGAAAGAAAGAAAGAAAGAAAGAAAGAAAGAAAGAAAGAAAGAAAGAAAGAAGGAGGGAGGGAGGGAGGGAGGGAGGGAGGGAGGGAGGGAGGGAGGGAGGGAGGGAGGGGAGGGAGAGAGAGGGGGGGAGAGAGAGAAGGAGGGCAGGGGAGAGAGGGAGGAAGGAAGGAAAAATTGACTTCAAATAATCCCTATCAAAAAGGGGAAACTATAAAAATGGAGAGACAGAATTATGGACTTGGCTAATGGAGTTTAATTAAGATCCGGCAAATCAGAATTAGTATTTTTTTTCTCTTCTCAATAATAATCTGGAAACCATATCAGAACTTTTCTGTTTTTGGAGGCTGTGCACTTTGCTCTGTACTTGTGGAATTCCTTTGGAGTGATGGTTATGGTGTGTTTACATTTTCAGGATGAAGGGGAACAGTAATAAAAAGAAAAGGAAATTAAAGTCCTCGGGGTAAAGGCCCAGTCCCAAAAATGATGAAATGATCATCAGGCTCCAGAAGCTATTTGGAAATCATTCAGAATTTATTATCTTATTAGTTCTTCCCCGCCCAGGAAAGGAAAACATTATTTATAGCCATGGAAACTAAATTGTTTTAAATGGAAGACAAGACACTTAGAAATAAGTGGCACAGAGTAGCTTGGGAGAGAAAGAAAGGGAAGAAATAGTAAAATGAATATTCAAGTATCTATTCAACAGCACTGATGTACATTGAGACCCTTTGAAATTTATATATGGATTTTTTTTTCTACTTCTGTTCAATCGCGTCTGATTCTCTGGGGCTCGAAATTTTGGGCTTGGACAATCTGGAACTGCACTGCCTGCGGTATGATCTAAGCACACTACACAAAATTGTCTGCTACAATGTCCTATCTGTCAACGACTACTTCAGCTTCAACCTCAATAATAACAAACCTCCGTTGTTACATCCTCAAACCCTCACAACTTCAATCTTAAACTGTCTACTGCAGGGGTGGGTACTTCAGTAGTGACTGCTGGCTCGCTCGTGGGTGCACTGCACACACATGCGCAGCCCAATAAAAATTGTTCTGCACATGTTCAGAAGTAAAAAACAAGATGGCGCCAACCAGAGAACCAGTTCAAGGGCGTGGCCAGCCTGGGTTGCTTCTGGTTCCAGCAACCCAGGCCACCAAATCACTACTGGTTTGTCCGAACCAGTAGCAAACCACCACTGGTCTACTGTGGATCTTACCGCATTCCTAAGAGGTCCATAAAGGGGCGTGCATGAGTGCAGCAATGTGCCTACCGTCCCTGTCCTACTACCCCCCCTTTTTTGTATTCATTTCTTGCATTCATCTCCTTGTTTATATTTGTCTTATACTATCTTGTACATGTTTGACAAACGTACAAATAAATACAAATTGCCTGAAGAAGTACCTGCAGTTTTCTTTGCAAGGTTTTCCTAGGGCTGAGAAAGGGACTGGCCCAAGACCATCCAGCTGTGTCTCATGGTTTCCCAGTTTACAGAACACAGGAATAGCAATGGCACTTACACTTATTTATTTATTTTATTTATTTGATTAAATTTATAGACCGCCCCCTCTCCCCGAAGGGACTCGGGGCGGTGTACAGACATCACATTAAAACCTAATATAAAATAGATAAACTTAAAAACCAATTAAACAATAAGGCTGTACAGGGTAATAAAAGTTAAAAATCAGCTTAAAACAACCCCCAAAATTTAAAAGTACAGAATTGAGGGACTAGATTGGGATTAGGCCAGGCCCGCTAAACTAAACAGGTGGGTCTTGAGCATCTTACGGAAGGAGCGGAGATCAGTGGTTGTTCTGATGTCACGGGGGAGGTCATTCCAGAGGGTCGGGCCCATCACAGAGAAGGCCCTACTCCTGGGCGTCGCCCGCTGGCACTGCCTCATGGACGGCACCCGGAGGAGCCCCTCCCTGTGAGAGCGGATCGGCCGAAGGGATGTATGGGGCAGGATACGATCCCGCAAGTATCTCGGTCCTGTGCCATGGAGCGCTTTAAAGATGATAACCAATACCTTGAAACGCACCCGAAAAGCCACAGGTAGCCAGTGTAGCCCACGCAGGAGAGGTGTTACGTGGGAGTACCTAGAGACTCCCGCAACAACCCGCACGGCTGCATTCTGAACAAGCTGCAGCCTTCGAGTGCATCTCAGGGGGACCCCCATGTAGAGAGCTTCACCACTTCACGGTGTTTTCACAGTCCTCTCTAAGCGGTTACAGAGTCAGTGTTTTGCCCCCAACAATCCCATTTTAACAGACCTCGGAAGGATGGAAGGCTGAGTCAACCTTCAGCCTGATGAGAATCGAAGTGCTGGCAGTGAGCAGAGCCACTGCACCACCAGGGCTCCTATGACATAGAACAGTGATGGTGAAACTTTTCGGTACTGAGGGCCCAAACCAGAGCGCGCATGCATGCACACTTGCCGGAGTGCCAGAAACTCAAAGATCAGCTGGCCAGCCAGCTGGTGTTCAGGTTTTCAGCATGCGCATGCCTGCTTTTTGGATGTTTTTAGGCCATTTAGGCCTGAAAAATGGCCTACAAAATGGGACGGAAAATGGCTGGAAAATGGTCTGGGTTTTTTGCCATTTTGGGGGCTGTTTTCAGGTTGTTTTCTGGAGCTCTGGTGCCCGTGAAGATCAGCTGGCCAGCACACATGTGCACCCCAAAAACCAGAAGAGCAGCTGGCAACGGTGCATGTGCCCACAGAGAGGGCTCAGCGTGCCACATGTGGCACACATGCCAAAAGTTCGCCATCATGGACATAGAATAATAGGGTTGGAAGAGACCTTAGAGATCTTCTAGTCCAACCCTGTCCTCAAGCTTTCTGTTTACCCTATACAATTCCAGACAAATGATTGTCCAATCTCTTCTTTAAAAACTTCCAGTGTTGCAGCATTCACAACTTCTGATGAATTGTTCTCACTGCCAGGAAATTTCTCTTCATTTCTAGGTTGGATCTCTCTTTATTTATGATCTTCCACCTGTCCTGCTCTTAGGAGCTTTGAAGAATAAATTGACCCCCTCTTCTCTATGGCAACTCCTTAAGTAGTAGAAGACTGGTATCACATCACCCTTAGTCTTCTCTTCATTAGGCTAAACGTAGCCAGTTCCCTCAATGGTTCATATAGTAGCATGATCCCTTCCCTACTACCTCAAAATTGGCTTTAGGTTAACTTATTTATTCTCAAACTTTGAACAGAAATACTGGGCTAGAAAATATATTTCTAACCAATGCGGTGATGTAACTTTGTCCCGTTGCTGGTAAGAATGGGGATCTCATATAGCAGCTGTGCTATTATGGTTTTCAAGGCTCCCCTATTATATTTGTAATACACTAATTATTTGTGTATAAACCTTATTCCTTATAAGGGGGCTGGTTCATAATAAGGTATTGGAAGGAAGAGACTAGACTAGAAGAGTAGAGTAGAGTAGAGTAGAGTAGAGTAGAGTAGAGTAGAGTAGAGTAGAGTAGATAGAGTAGAGCAAAGTAGAGTAGAGTAGAGAAGAGCAAAGTAGAGTAGAATAGAGCAAAGTAGAGTAGAGTAGAGTAGAGTAGAGCAAAGTAGAGTAGGGTAGAGCAAAGTAGAGTAGAGTAGAGTAGAGCAAAGTAGAGTAGGGTAGAGTAGAGTAGAACAAAGTAGAGTAGAGTGGAGAATAACAGTTGGAAGGGACCTTGGAGGCCTTCTAGTCCAACAACTGGCTCAGGTAGGAGCCCCTATACCATTTCAGACAAATGGTTGTCCAACCACTTCTTAAAACTTCCAGTGATGTTGTGACCCACAACTTCTGGAGGCAAGTTGTCCCACTGTTCGTTGTTCTCACTTTCAGGAAATCCCTTCTTAGTTCTAAGTTGCTTCTCTCCTTGATTAGCTTCCACCCATTGCTTCTTGTCCTCAGATGTTTTGGAGAATAGGTTCACCTGCTTCTTCTTTGTGGCAGCCCCTTAGATATTGGAACATTGAAGGAGAAGTCCCAAAGGTGCTTTTTCAAGAGGCAACTGGACTTTCTGGTTTTTCTTTGAAGACCTTTCGCTTCTCATCCAAGAAGCTTCTTCAGCTCTTGGATGAGAAGCGAAATGTCTTCAAACAAAAAACCGGAAAGTCCAGTTGTCTCTTGAAAAAAGCACCTTTGGGACAACCACCACCTGGATGTCTGAGAATCTCCATAGACATGGAAGGAGGAGGTTTGGCTTTAAAAAAACCAAGCCTTTATATAACTCTAGCCACAGATATTATTTGGAAGACTTGAATGCACAATTCCCTATGGTTTATATCTGATATCAGAGGTACCGTATTTTTCAGAGTATAAGACGCATCAAGATTTTGAAGAGGCGGAGAATGCTACAATTGAAGGAAGCAGCTGCGGTGCGGTGAGGTTGCTTCTCTCTTCATCCCTTACTTTGCATGAAGATTTATTCAGCTTTTAAAATTTTAAAATAACTTTCGGAGCATTTTGGAGGTGCGGCTGGAGGGAGGGGGGTTTCCCCCCCCCCTTGGACAAGCGGCAAGAAACAATTTTGCTCTCAGCCCCCGGGGAAGGAGGAGGGGGGAGAGCCAACGAATGAAGCCTCACTTAGGCTGAGATGATTTTCTTTTCAATTTAATTTACATATTACAATGATTTGAGGACTTTTGGAACTTTTTAAAACTTTGTTATGCCTCTGTGCCCAAAACTGGCAGGGCAAGATGGCACACTTCCGTTGTCTTTATGAACTCTGAAACCTGACTCCACCGGTCTTTGTCTCCGTGTCTCCCAGAGGAATCTCTTGTGGATTGGTATTTTTTCAACCTTCTAGGGGAAATTTTCTATCTATTGCCAGACTTATTGGAGAGACTCTCTTCTGCCTGGTTCTTCTGCTCCCGGATTCACCTGGCTACCCTTCTTTTCTAACTGCTTACTTCATATTTGGACTGAACTTCTAACGTTATAAAGGATGGCATCTAAAAGACCCCCTCCTGGAAAACCTGGCTTTGCCACTTCTGCTCCAACATCCGCAACATCCAGTCCAGCCACACAGTCAAAGATAACAGAACTGATGCAACATAAGACTACAGAGATGGACTTTCAACAAATGCTTCAACAAATTCTACAGGGCCAGGAGGAAATCAAGAAACAGCTAAGGGAAATGAAAGATGAAATTAAAGAAAATCAAGCCCAAATATATAAGAACTCACAAAGACTGAACCTTGTGGAAGGGGGGGTGGAGGAGGTGAGGGGGGGGTGGAAGCTGTGCAGAAAGGGAACAAAGATCTTGACATCCAACAGATGAAATTAGAATTTGAGAGAATGTCCTATTATCTTAGATTTCAAAATGTTATAGAAGAAGATGGGGAAAATATAAGGGACATCATGACAAACATTCTGGCTGACTACACACACAAAGAAAAACAACAGATGGGGTGGGATATAGACCTGGTTTATAGAGTGAACTCAGCTTATGCTAGAACACACAATGTACCCAGGGAGGTTCATATTAAATTCCTTAGAAAAACCACAAGAGATGAAATTCTGGGTGTACAAAGGGGGCAAGCATTGACATATCATGATATGGAGATAACCATTCTGAAGCAGATCCCTAAGAAGATTAGAGAAAAAAGAAAAAATTATTCGCAATTAGCGAATAAATTATACCAGAAAGGGGTGTGGTTTAGATGGTTGATGCCTGAAGGTATGCTGATATTCTGGGAGGAGACAAGAATCAGAATTAATTTACCCATAGAGGCGCAGGCCTTTATGGAAAAAAAATAAAACACTCCTAGAGAAACCACCAGACACTACAACGGACACGCAGGACACGGGAGGGGCCAGAGCTCTGCCAGTGGAGGGAGATGGGGCAATAGCAAGAAGACTCAGATCACAGAAATAAATAAGAAAATCATATTATTATAAACTGACCGAAAGTGAAAATGGAATTATATTTGGATTTTATATTGTAATGTTTAATTTGATTGAATTTAATAATAGAACTAATATGCTGATTATAATCAATTATATACTAATGCATTATATATAAATGTATGCTATGGGTATGGAGGGAGGGGTGCCTCTCACATTTTGCAACTGCCAAAATTTGTATACCTGTCCATTTACCCTTTTCCCTATAAATTTTGAAAAACCAATAAAATTTTATTACAAAAAAAAAAAAAGATTTTGAAGAGGCAAATAAAAAAAGGTTTTTGCACTTTGCAGACCTCCCAAAATCGCCCTGTATTTTTTTTTTCAAAAAAGGGCATGCATAGTCTTTAGGAGGCTTATAGGGTGCTCCTGGCGGGGAGCAAAAACGTACAAAAACGCCCCATTTTTCACGAAAACAGGTCCGTTTTTTGTCAAAAAAGGGCATGCATAGCCTTTATATACCTGTAGAGTGCTCCTGGGGGCTGGGAGGGCAGAATTGAGCAAAAAATGGCCCGTTTTTCACTCATTTCTACTCTCCCCATCCCCCAGGAGCACTCTATAAGCCTCCTAAAGGTTATGCATGGCCATTTTGGTGAAAGGGGCGGGGTTTTGGGAGGCAAAAAATGATGTATTCAGTGTATAAGACGCACCCAGATTTTCAGCCTCTTTTTTGAGGGGAAAAAGGGTGCATCTTATACTCAAAAAAATACGGTACTTGACTTGCCTTAGAAGTAGAACCGAACATGAGGCATCCTCGCCTTTGAAACGGACCTAAGATGGCATCTCTCCAAGTGTGGGAGAATTTTCCTCCAGGGAGGTTGCCAAACCATCATGGTTTGCAAGACAGTTTGAGCAGAGATGTGTTAATGAAGTTCCTGTTTGCCTTGAGCCCATGAGGTTGGAAGGCGTTGTAAATCAAATAGCTGAGATTTCCAAAGGCGATCAGCAGGGAAGCGTGTTCTCTACGTAGGATGAAAAAAAGACACCAAACAAATACGAAACTTTCGATTTCCCCCCAAGCAGCGGAAGTGTTTGAAACAACAACTAGGGGTGGGGTGGGGGGTGGAATCCCATTAGCTTGGCTGGCGATTAGAAGCTTTGCGAACACTTCAGCGACTTGATTCTTTCTGGATGAAAGTGTTTCAGTGCCTAAGGAGATTAAAAGGGGAGAGAAGAAGCCCCTTTGAAGAAACCACAGAAGTGAGGAGAGAGAGAGAGAGAAAAAAGAGCTGGAGAGCTGCGAATATTATGGAGAGCTTTGAAAACTTGCCTTCAAAAAGACCCAGAATTTCCATTTTGGAGAGCTCATCCCTCTTTGATCCAAAAGGCTGATTTACTCACAGATGTTAAATGCTGCGTCCTTAAAGGGGAAATCGTTCAAGAAGGTGGGCTGCTGGGGGTTCGCAGGGGCTTGGGAGATCCTCTAGCTAAGATTCTGTGCAGTTCAGAGAATCCCCAAATCCCAGTCCTGGCTGGCCCCACCCACCCACTCCTCCCCTCCCAGGAGTCTCCATGCGGCCCGTTTTGCATGCAGGTAAAGGCAAGGTCATTGGGCCACTTGGTACCATGTCCCAAGAATTTTACAAAATACATCCAGAAATTGCAGCTTCCCTAGAACTGAAGAACAAAGGAGAGACAGAGTACTTATGAGATCTGGGATAGATTTTTATCAGTCGTTGGATTTAAGGAAGGGAAGTCGGCTCAAGCAAGCACAAGGATACATAGATTGAAATAAGAGGTAATATAGGCAATACATTATGGAACTGTAATTGTAATTACAACTGTAACCATGTAGAAGATATATATATATACAGAAATACATACCTATTTTCCTGGCTCAACTGATAAGGAGGAGAGCCTGTGGCTTAGTGGCTAAGACTCCTGCCTAATATATAATACAGCCCAGGTTCAAATCCCAGTAAGGGTATGGCTAGCTGATGAGAGCTAATTAGCTCGAAATAGATCTATACTAGTCTCCCTTTATTTATTTATCAGTACAAATACAACACAAATATAAAAAGGCAACATTAAAAATAAAAATACGGTTTTCTGCCTGCATGGTCTTCTGTGATGAGCCGAAGGACAGAAAGAGGGAGTAGTGACCTTCCTCCCATATTTAGGCATACCAGGAGTTGTAACACAAATACATACCTATTTCCCTGGTTCAACTGATAAGGAGGAGAGCCTGTGGCTTAGTGGCTAAGACTCCTGCCTAATATATAATACAACCCAGGTTCAAATCCCAGTAAGGGTATGGCTAGCTGATGAGAGCTAATTAGCTCGAAATAGATCTATACTAGTCTCCCTTTATTTATTTATCAGTACAAATACAACACAAATATAAAAAGGCAACATTAAAAATAAAAATATGGTTTTCTGCCTGCATGGTCTTCTGTGATGAGCCGAAGGACAGAAAGAGGGAGTAGTGACCTTCCTCCCATATTTAGGCATACCAGGGGTTGTAACACAAATACATACCTATTTCCCTGGCTCAACTGATAAGGAGGAGAGCCTGTGGCTTAGTGGCTAAGACTCCTGCCTAATATATAATACAGCCCAGGTTCAAATCCCAGTAAGGGTATGGCTAGCTGATGAGAGCTAATTAGCTCGAAATAGATCTATATTTATCAGTACAAATACAACACAAATATAAAAAGGCAACATTAAAAATAAAAATATGGTTTTCTGCCTGCATGGTCTTCTGTGATGAGCCGAAGGATAGAAAGAGGGAGTAGTGAGCTTCCTCCCATATTTGGGGTACATCATTTTTTTCCTTTAACAATAAAAGTATTTTTTAAAAAAGAAAAGAAATTGCAGCTTCCTGCCACAACACCAGCAGAACTGCAAAAACTATGCTATTTGGAGCGTTGTATATTTTAAGAAAACACTTGGTCAATACCTAGGATACCTAGGCAGTAAGTCATATCAACCATCAGTGCCAGTCAATGATAGTTGTGATACATCTTTAAATGTTCAGTTGACTTAGTTTTGTGTTTAATGAATAAAAGAGACAACAATAATAACAAAAACAACAACAATTGAATCATCTACAATTCCAGAACTCCTCAACATTTCCTACAAGGAAAAACGCCACGCAAAGACTTTAAAATGCAAAGCAATACTCCACATTAACCCATGAATATCAGGTTGCATCCCCAGGATTCATTATCCTAGGAACCCTGAGATTTTTCATCATGACATGTGGAAGAGAAAAAAAAAAACCTGTATCACCATAGGGCCCACTTTGTTTTTAAAGAAACAAACAAGAAAGCAAACAAGAGCGGAGCTGGAGGAATAGAAAGAGACAATTAATCCTCATTTCGTTGGTCTGTCTGTCAGTCACGGTACTTGTGAATCTGAATTGTGTCAAAGGAACAGCTTTGCTATGTTTTCCTAAGCACATAAGCCCTTTTTTTGTGGTTTTGGGAAACATTTCTATTTGTAATGTTTTTTTTTTAAAAAAAGAAAGCTGCATGAGATATCAGTTATGTGGTCTAACAGCACAAATTCCTGATTTAGCCTCTTAAGCTCGTGTCCTTAACCAATCTGACATGCAGCTAAAATGTCTCATCTTAGAATGTGCTTTATCGGAGATTTTATTTAATGATCTCCAAACATTTGCCATTTGCTATTAGCTCACATTTCTCCCTAACTCTTAGAAGCAGAGGCCAGGCCAGGCCAGATCAGATTTGTGGCAATGCAGAGTAAGATACAATACAATACAATAGCAGAGTTGGAAGGGACCTTGGAGGTCTTCTAGTCCAACCCCCTGCTTAGGCAGAAAACTGTATAACATCTCAGACAAATGTTGTCCAATCTCTTAGAAACTTCCAGTGTTGGAGCATTCACAACTTCTGGAGGCAAGCTGTTCCACTGATTAATTGTTCTAACTGTCAGGAAATTTCTCCTCTGTTCTAAGTTGCTTCTTTCCTTGATTAGTTTCCACCTATTGTTTCTTGTTCTACCCTCAGGTGCCTTGGAGAATAGTTTGACTCCCTCTTCTTTGTTATCTTGTACATGAGTGATTATCTATCTATCTATCTATCTATCTATCTATCTATCTATCTATCTATCTATCTATCTATCTATCTATCTATCTACCTACCTACCTACCTACCTACCTACCTACCTACCTACCTATCTATCTATCTATCTATCTATCTATCATCTATCTATCATCTATCTATCATCTATCTACCTACCTACCTACCTACCTACCTACCTACCTACCTACCTACCTACCTACCTACCTACCTACCTACCTACCTATCTATCTATCTATCTATCTATCTATCTATCTATCTACTACGTATCTATCTATCTATCTATCTATCTATCTATCTATCTATCTATCTATCTATCTATCTATCTATCTATCTATCTATCTATCTATGCAAGCAAGCAAGCAAGCAAGCAAGCAAGCAAGCAAGCAAGCAAGCAAGCAAGCAAGCAAGCAAGCAAGCAAGCAAGCAAGCAAGCAAGCAAGCAAGCAAGCAAGCAAGCAAGCAAGCAAGCAAGCAAGCAAGCAAGCAAGCAAGCCCTGAGATATTGGAACACTGCTATTATGTCTCCCCTAGATATTTCTCCTCTATCAGTTAATCACTTTTCATGGTGTTTATCTCTTTGAAAAATGTTAAGATGGTTTTGAATGGGGGTATCAGTATACTGGGTACACAATGGCTCAGGGCACATGGTGGCTCAGTGGCTAGGACGCTGAGCTTGTCAATCAGAAGGTCGCCAGTTCAGTGGTTCGAATCCCTAGCACCACATAACTGAGTGAGCTCCCGTTACTCGTCTCAGCTTCTGCCAACCTAGCAGTTTGAAAGCACATTAAAAATGCAAGTAGAAAAATAGGAACAGGGGAAGGAAACAGCATTTTGTGCACCTTTGGCATTGAGTCATGCCTGTCACATGATGATGGAGATGTCTTTGGACAGCGCTGGCTCTTCGGTTTTGAAATGGAGATAAGAACCGCCCCCCGAGAGTCGGGAACGACTAGCACATATGTGCAAGGGGAACCTTTACCTTTACCTATCAGTGTACTAGCACATCAGTATGTAACACAAAGCTGCATATAAACAAACCAATGTAAAAATCCAACATTAAACTTCAACTCTGTTATAAAGACCTCCGCGAGGAATCAGTATTATCTGCTTAAAGTATGGCTTCTCAACCTTGACAACTTTAAGGTGGATGGACTTCAACTCCCAGAATTCACTGGCCAGCACGCTGGCTGGAAAATTCTGGGAATCAGAATCAGATTCAGAATAGAGCTGGAAGGGAACTTGGAGGTCTTCTAGTCCAGCTCCCTCCTCAAGCAGGAGATCCTATACCATTTCAAACAAGTGGAGATGAATCATTTTAAAGTGGTCAAGGTTGAAAAACACTGGTTTGAAGTCTGATTCAAGATGATGGCATACAGTCTGTATTTAATAAAGCCGCAGCTGTTGGGCTTTGGGCGATCCTCTAGCTATGATTTTGCCCAGTTTGGCGACCCCCAAATGCCACCGCTGGCTGGCCATGCCCCTCCCACCCCACCTCTCCCATGAGTCTCCATGCAGCCTGTTCATCATGTCAGGTAAGTGCAGGGCCTGTGCGGAGGCTCGGGGAGGGTGAAAAACAGGCCTACCGGAGGTTCCGGAAGTTTGGAAACAGGTCTGTATCCAGCCTCCGGAAGGCCTCCAGAGGCTGGGGGAAGCAGTTTTCACCCTCCCGGAGGCTTGAAGAAAACCTCCAGAGTCTGCGGGAGGGTAAAAAAGCCCATTCCGTTAAGCGACGCTAGGGATTCAAACCATCGAACTGCTGACATTTCTGATCAACAAGCTCAGGGTCTTAGCCACTGAGCCACCGCGTGCCTCTTATTTGTGTATGAATCAATAGAGAGGCAAAAAAAAGTGGAATTAAAAATTGTAGAATGGAGGAACAAGTTCTTTACAGGGTATGGGAGAATTATCAGTTCCTTTAAAGAAAAAAGGAAAGTAAGAGGAAAGCAAATGATTCCCCAAAGAAGAATTTGGAAATAGCCTAAAATTCAATGCAGCGGTACAGGAAGCCAACTAGGCCATGGCCACGCCCACCCAGCAACGCGGAATCAAAGACAGAATGCAGCTATATTTAGCACAATAATACTTGACAGTTGACCTTGATTAAATGTTGGACTGGAAAATCATCTCCAGTGGATTTAAACAATATACAATACGGCAAGCCCGTTGATCCTAAAACAGGATCTCAGAACCAGCTATATTATGCCACTCTGGTGTGGAATGCAAACTTAAAGGGGGAGGGGGATCTGACTATTAGAAACGCAACTTTCATACCGTATTAGAAAATTACTATCAGAAAAAGTACATTAAGATTGATTGTGATTCTATGTAAGCCTGGATGCCAAAGTTTAAAACAATTGGTTAAGGAAGAAGGAATAACATAATACAAGGGTGTCAAACTCAAGGCCCAGGGGCTGGATCCGGCCCACGGGGTGCTTAGATGTGGCCCGTGGAGCCACCCTGGAGCAAAGGACTGGCCCGTGGTGCCCCTGCCAGTGGAAACGGACCTTGGGAGGAGCACATGCAGCCCTCCCAAGCTCCGTTTTTCACTAGCAGAGGGTTGCAGGATGCTGTCGCAGCCAAAAACAGAACTCGTTTTCTCTGGCAGATTGCTCAGGCCACCACAGGCACCCTTGACATGAGTGATGTTGAGCTAGCCACGCCCACGCTGGCCACGCCCACTCAGCCCCCCCCAAACTCAAACATAACCCTGATGCGGCCCTCAATGAAATCGAGTTTCGACACTCCAAACATAATAGCTTCTTATTTATATAAGGTAAAGGTAAAGGTTCCTCTCGCACATATGTGCTATTCATTCCCAACTCTAGAGGGTGGTACTCATCTCCATTTCAAAGCCAAAGAGCCAACGCTGTCCGAAGACGTCTCCGTGGTCATGTGTCCAGCATGTCTAAATGCTGAAGGAGCATGGAGCGCTGTTACTTTCCCACCAAAGGTGGTTCCTATTTTTTTCTACTTTCCTTTTTTACATGCTTTCGAACTACTAGGTTGGCAGAAGCTGGGACAAGTAACGGGAGCTCCCTCTGTTACGCAGCACTAGGGATTCAAACCATCGAACCGCCGACCTTTCTGATCAACAAGCTCAGAGTCTTCGCCACTGAGCCACCACATGCCTCTTATTTGTGTATGAATCAACAAAGAGGCAAAAAATGTGGAATTAAAAATTACAGAATGGAGGAACAAGTTCTTTACATAGTATGGGGGAAGGATTAATTCCTTTAAAGAAAAAAGAAAAAGAAAAGTAAAATGAAAGCAAATTATTTCCCAAAGAAGAATTTGGAAATAGTCTAAAATTCAATATACAGATTTAATGGCTGGAAAATTAAACTCCAGCAGGCCTAATTGTCTTTTGGCAGTCTACAGACCTTCTCTGTAGATTTAATAAAAACAGGGTTAAGAATTGTTCTGCAAAATCTAGCCAGATGCTTCTTTGCGTGTATGTGTTTTACATAACCGAGGCAAAAACTGTTTAATGCAGTTTGTGTGGTTTGATTATTAGACATTCTTGATAACACAACGGGATAGTAGTATGCAAAATTGAGTATTTATTGAAGCAGGTATGTCCGATTTCGCTCAACCTTAGCAATTTGAACTTCTCGGTCCCAATAGGCATTAGAATAAGTGAGTCCCATAATTAAGAAAACTCCCAGTTGTTTCTTCGGACAGTTATTATTGCTAATACTTTGCCAGAGTCAAGTGGAACTGAGAGCTGAACTATGGGGAAGAAGCCATTATGGGGTTTCAAATGCAATTAAGGCTGATTCTCATTTGTACAAATATGTTTAATTATACAAGATCTTATTACTTGCAGCTGAATGTCTGTATGGAAAAGCACCACAGGGAGTGACATCCCACAAGACTTGAGTTTATGATGCAGGTATAATCTAAAATGACCATCCTCCGGCATAAAGAGCACACTGTGTCCAGTTTTCATCACCGTGATATCAAAAAGATTCTGAGACTCTAGAAACAGTGCAGAGAAGAGCACTAAAGATGATTAGGGGACTGGAGGGTGAAACATTTGAAGAACGGTTGCAAGAATTGGGTATGTTTAGATTAGTGGGAAAAAGGACTAGAGGAGACATGATAGCAGTCTTCCAATATCTAAGGGGCTGCCACAAAGAAGAGGGAGTCAAGCTATTCTCCAAATCATCTGAAGGCAGGACAAGAAACCCCCATAACTTTAACATTAACCTTAAACTGTCTACTGTTGACCTCACCCCTTTCCTAAGAGGTCTGTAAGGGGGATGTGCATAAGCGCACCAGCGTGCCTAAAGCGTGCCAATTTATTTGTACCCATTCCTTGTGTTCTTATTCATGTTTATTCTTATCCCCGTTATCTTGTACATGAGTGACCAACTAACTAACTAACTAACTAACTAACTAACCAAGCAAGCAAGAAATGGATGGAAACTAACCAAGGAGAGAAGCAACCTAGAACTAAGGAGAAATTTCTTGACAGTGGAACGGCTGGCCTCCGGAAGTTGTGAATTCTCCAACACTGGAAGTTTTTAAGAAGAAATTGGATAGCCATTTGTCTGAAATGTTAATAAAGTTTCCTGCGTGAGCAGGACAAGACTAGAAGACCTCAAGGTGCCTTCTAATTTTGTTATTCTGTGGTTTTATGAAGAAATGATCAAATCTTCAAGCAGGAGGGGCTATTATGGGAAGGAGGTTCAAATCAACCCCCTCAGTGGTTCAGTAAAAAAAAATGGGACAGGAGAAATGGATCAACTAAATAATCCTTTTTATGTTATCTTAATGATAGCGCTTTCTGCTTCTAACTGCTTATGTTCCTTGAGCATATGCAGGGCCCGAGCATACATTTTCTTGCGCAAACCTATAAACACGGATTTAAACAAACTGCTACCTCCTATCATGATCATTCCGAACCTTTCTGCATCAATAGCAATAGCACTTAAGACTTATATACCGCTTTACAGGGCTTCCCAGCCCTCATTAAGCAGTTTACAGAGTCAGCCTATTTCCCCCAACAATTTGGCTCCTCATTTTACCCACCTCAGAAGGAGGGAAGGCTGAGTCAATTTTGAGCCTGGTGAGAGTCGAACTGCCAAATTGCAGGCAGCCGGCAGTCAGCAGAAGTAGCCTGCAGTACTGCACTCTAACCACTGCATCACCGTGGCTCAATAATGACAAAACATGTGCTTTCTGCTATATTTTATTATGTGTATTATTGCCTATTGTGGGGTTTTTGTTATTTGTTATAACACATCCCTACGACCAATCTGCTCTCACAGGGAGGGACTACTACTGGTGCCGTCCACTAGGCAGTGCCAGCGGGCGACGCCTAGGGGTAGGACCTTCTCTGTGATGGGCCCAACCCTCTGGAATGACCTCCCCCCCGACATTAGAACTACCACTGACTTCCGTTCCTTCCGTCAAAAATTAAAGACTCACCTGTTTCGATTAGCTGGCCTGGCACATTCTTAGTTTTTACCTCCCGGTGGATATATTTTAATGGGTAATTTTGGGTAATATTTTAACTCCTGGGTTATTAGAGTTTTTAATGTACTATATTTATTATTCTATATACAGACTTGCAACCTCCTCCACCTACGTATTTAATTATTTAACTGTTTTATGTATGTATTTTATAACACATTTTAGTGACTGTACACCGCCCCGAGTCCCTTTCGGGAGAGGGGGCGGTCTATAAATACGAATAATAAATAAATAAATAAATAAATAAATAAATAATTTTTTTCTTTAATGTAATACTGAAACCGAAGAAACTTTCTACAAAGTGAATGTTGTTTTTTTTTTTAAAAAAAATGGTTCCTCCATAAAGATTTTGCTTTGTTAATGTTCTGATTTCTTTTGAATTATGTTATCTGACTACCACATCTTCCTGCCATGTCCATGCATGTCGGAATATGCCTCTCTAAAATCTCCATATTCCTCTGCATGTGAAGCCTGCTTGTCAGCAGAAAACTGAGTTGTAATCTTTTCTGCGCTCTCGATTTTTTTCCAGCTGTCTGTACAGAGATGTGAAAGACTTGAGAAGGATGGAGAGATGTTAATTCTTCTCCACTTCTGTGGAGAGGCTGACGGTTCTCCTTTGTTACCCGGCAGCGTTCATTTTCAAAATTGGGGTGTTGGCTCTCCATTACTGCAGTTCCACAAGTCAAGCCATTTTCCTTAGTTTCGGGATCCCTTCTAGAGCTCTGTATTAGCATTCCTGCAAATATCAGATTACCTCAGGGGTGTCAAACTTGATTTCATTGAGGGCCGTATCAGGATTGTGTTTGATCTTGGTGGGCCTGGGGGGGTATGGCAGAGGTGGGTTGCTCCTGGTTTTGCCTGGTTTTGCCGAACCGGTAGTGGTGATTCGGCCTGGGTTGCACAACTGGCAGTGACTCAGGCTGGCCATGCCCACGGTTTCTTCTGCCATTACCGGCACATGCGCACAACAAATTACAGTCAACTGCACATGCACTAGCAACGTGCGGCACACGTGTGGGTGAGCAAAGCAAGCAGTGCATGTGCAAAGCACACGTGAAGTGAACCCCGTCCCTGGGGCATGGCTAGGGGGCATGGCCAGCTCCATGCCACTCATCAAGGCCCTGTTTTCGGCTGCGACAGCTTCTTGGAGCCCTCTGCCAACAAAAACAGCAGGCTCCATTTTTACTGGCAGAGGGCTCCAGGAGTCCGTCATGGCAAAAAATGGAGCATGCATGCGGCCTCTCCGAGCTCCATTTTCACTGTCAGAAGGTTGCAGGAGGCCATCAGGGCTGAAAATGGAGTCCAGGAGGGCCTCCCGCGGCTCTTGCAAGCTCCATTTTCAACTGCGACGGCATCCTGCAACCTTCTGCCAGCGTAAATGAAGCTTAGGAGGGCTGCAGGCAGCCCTTGTGAGCTCCTTTTTCACTGGCACAGGCACCATGGACTGATCCTTCCCTGTTTCCAAGGCCGGCCCACAGGCCAGATCTAAGCAACCCGCAGGCCGGATGCGGCCTGCGGGACTTGATTTTTACATCCCTGGAATCTGTCAATGCGTATTCCAGACAGAAGGGAGAAAGGAGAAAAAGGACCTCCTACCACATTATTACTTGAAACATCTTGAGAAGCCATTACAAATCATAACAGGACTCCCCACCCCTAATGATGTTCGTAATGTACAGGCACAAGTGCATCACTTTGACTCAGAGGGACAATGCATTTCTGGTCTGCTGTGGTTAACTGCTTGGCTCAATGCCCTGCTATTTCATTTCCCAATCTTATTATTAGAGCAAGTTGGAACTTCAATCTCTGAATGAAGTGGGTTGAGAGAAAAGATATTTTCTTTTTTCAGAGTCCAGCGTTAAAAAGCCACACATGGTAGAACTATCATACAGATGAGAAAAATTAACAGGGCTCCTGAATGTAAGGTATAAGTAAACGTAAAGGTTCCCCTCACACATATGTGCTATTTGTTCCCGATTCTAGGGGGCGGTGCTCATCTCCGTTTCAAAGCCAAAGAGCCAGCACTGTCTGAAGACATCTCCGTGGTCATGTGGCCAGCATGACTGAACGCCGAAGGTGCATGGAGCGCTGTTACCTCCCCACCAAAGATGATCCCTATTTTTCCACTTGCATTTTTACATACTTTTGAACTGCTAGGTTGGCAAAAGCTGGGACACGTAACGGGAGCTCACTCCATTATGGAGCACTAGGGACTCGAACTGTCAACCTTTCTGATCAACAAGCTCAGCATCTTAGCCACTGAGCCACCGCATCCCTATACTCCTGAATATGCTCTACGCTTATTTTCTCTTTCACAAACACATACAACCCCAAATCGACATTGTAAGTCCTAGGTCACAGTTTTCTCTAACTTTACTCTTTTAGCTATGTGGTGCGACTAACTCCTTCATTCTTAGCTTTCCATCTTTCCTTCTCAATGTCTGTATTTTTTTTTTTTTTACTTGCTGGCTAAGGCAAAACATGTTTTTGATTTTATAGTTGGAAAAGAGGTTGGGAAATATATTGAAACGGTTCGCGTATATTTGTGGTGAGTTAAGTCTTCTAGCTGCGTTTCTAAATTAGGAGTTATTGATACTTCTTTAGCATCTATGATTTAATTTCACTGGTTGGATAACTAGAGGTTTCTCAGGAAAATGCCTCCTAGAGCGATCTTCCCTGGGGAAACTCTCAATGCTGTTCAATTTCGGTGGTTTTAAAATAGGTGGACTTACATCTCCCCGAATTCCCCAGCTGGTATTGCTGGGTTGGGTTGGGTCGAATTCTGCGAGTTGAAGTCCACACACCTTAAAGCAACACCTTAAAGCAGCTGCCAAAAAAGCCAACACAGTTCTAGGCTGCATCAACAGAGGGATAGAATCAAGATCACGTGAAGGGTTAATACCACTTTATAAAGCCTTGGTAAGGCCACCCTTGGAATACTGCATTCAGTTCTGGTCGCCACGATGTAAAAAAGATGTGGAGACTCTAGAAAGAGTGCAGAGAAGAGCAACAAAGATGATTAGGGGACTGGAGACTAAAACATATGAAGAACGGTTGCAGGAACTGGGTATGTTTAGCTTAAGAGAAAGAAGGACTAGGGGAGACATGATAGCAGTCTTCCAACATCTCAGGGGTTGCCACAAAGAAGAGGGAGTCAAACTATTCTCCAAGGCACCTGAGGGTAGAACAAGAAGCAATGGGTGGAAACTAATCAAGGAGAGAAGCAAATTAGAACTGAGGAGAAATTTCCTGACAGTGAGAACAATTAATCAGTGGAACAGCTTGCCTCCAGAAGTTGTGAATGCCCCAACACTGGAAGTCTTTAAGAAGATGTTGGATAGCCATTTGTGTGAAACGTTATAGGGTTTCCTGCCTAGGCAGGGGGTTGGACTAGAAGACCTCCAAGGTCCCTTCCAACTCTGCTATTGTATTATTGTATGTGGAGAAAGACTGCTCTAGGGAAATGTAAGATTGCAAAAATTTACATTAAGTCACCCACTCACCCACCTCTGGTAAGATGGGCAGCCAATACATTTTTTACAAACAAACAAATATTTACAATATACCGGCCAATTAGGAAGGACTGGAGTCCTGGAGACATTGCAGTCCATGGGAGAGATGGAGGGCAAATCACCGCTCCAGCATTGTGACACCATGCTTCAAATTATGTGGCTTGTGTACTTGTGTCAGATGTCATGCAGAGGTGGTATTCAGACAGTTTGTCTAAGCCGATGGCGTCGCCCACCCACCTCGGGTACAAAACGTCCTAAGTAGCTTCGTTTTCGACTCTGTGTTCATTTGTGCACGCCTTGTGCGCAAGCAAAACGCACAAATGGAAGGCCGCATGCATGTGTGAAAGGCACGCGTGCACGCTCACATTTGCAAAGCGATGGTGAACTTATGTGAATCCCATGTTATGACATAAAGACTACATAGGAACGTCATTGTGTAATGATGCCATTTTGAGGCCAACATAGCTTATTATGGGTGCTTCTACCTGGAGGTTTCTGTAATTTGGTTCTTCAAGAGATTATTAGAATCTTATCATATTAGGTAGTGAAATTTTTTTTTCCACCAAAAGTGGCAAATTTTACTAGGCCTCATTGCAGACTTTGAGGGATTTGCGTCCTGGCAGAAGGCTTCCTCACAGAATTGAGCTTGTTTTTTCCTCGCTGTCAAGAAGGAGAACATATTCAGAAAGACTTTCCTTTCACATGACAATCAAAGCCTAGACACATATTTAATTTTTTTTCTCTCTCCCACCTTTCCAAATCAATGGATATTCCCTGTCTTTTGAAGGTCGTGAGACACAATTAGAGTAATGAATCAATGTGCTTATCAAATTTGCATGGTTGCCCATATCACGCAAAGTACCTTTGGTGGGGTACAATAAAACCAAACAATTAAAAAGATTCTATGGAGACCACTGGAAACAATTAGACTTAAATAAATAAAAAAAATGAGATTGCAAGAAGGAATGCATCAGAATGTCACAGAATGTGATGCAACTCACACATGAGATCTCACTTGCCAGGGTATTCCTAGGCCTGTTGGGAAAAAAAAAAATTTGTAAGGGTTTTTTGGAAAACCACAAGATGTGGGGGGGGGGATGGATCTGCAGGACAGAGGGTTGCATTTCAGTGGCATAAGAGCAGCGGTGGGTTCCTGCCAGTTCTAATCTCTTCTATAGAAGAGGTTCCACAAATCTACCGTGCCGTTTAGAACCGGTTCCAGCTCCCTCCCTCCCCCCACCCGTCCGCACATCATCAAGATGGAGAGTGAGAGGAGGAATTCTGGGAGTTGAAGTCCACAAGTCTTAAAGCTGTCAAGTTTGAACACCCCTGGGTTTTTTTTTTGCTAAAGGGTTAGGGGTGCAAGGGTCTTGTAACTTGACAGCTTTAAGACTTGCACACTTTAATGCCAGAGTTCCTGAACCAACATGACTGGAGGAGGAATTCTGGGAGTCGAAGTCCACAAGTCTTAAAGCTGTCAAGTTTGAACACCCCTGGGTTTTTTTTCTAAAGGATTAGGCATGAAAGGGTCTTGTGACTTGACAGCTTTAAGACTTGCACACTTCAAATGCCAGAGTTTCTGAGCCAACATTTTGGTTGCTATGCAAGAGCATTGCTAAGTGAGTTTCACCACATTTTACAAGTTGGCCATGCCCACCCAGTCACATGGCCGGCAAGCCACTACCACAAAGCAGCCCACACCTACAGAAGAGGTTCTAAACAAATTTGAAACCCACCACTGCATAAGAGGCAACTCATCCCAGATATTCTGTGAGAAGAAGAGGGTGAAGACAGCCCCTCCTTAAGAGTTCACAGAGTATATGGTAAATGCAGATAGTAGGGTCTCCAGTCTGCAATATTTTGTCTATAGATGTGAAACAAGTAAAATTCATCTTGACAGAATTGCCATTTGTCATTCTCAGTTTTAAGCATAATATAAAGTTTGGAGATAATCTCACCTCAAGGGGGATGATGTTTCAAACGACTTGTCCGAGGGGTGAAATGCTACCGGTTCAGACCAGTTCGACTAAACCAGTAGTAAAAAATGCTACTGGTTCGGGCGAACCGGTAGCATTTTTTTACTATTGGTTTGGTTCCGACGATCAGCTGTGCAACAATCAGCTGTGCCACACAATTTCTAAATTGTGTGGCCCAGCTGATTGTTGCACAGCTGATCGTCGGAACTACTGGTTCGCCCGAACCGGTAGAATGAGGTGGCTGGATGGAGTCAACGAAGCAGTCGGCGTGAGCTTAAATGGACTCCAGAGGATGGTACAGAACAGGAAGTCCTGGAGGAACGTTGTCCATGGAGTAACAATGGGTCAGACATGACTTCACCAGTATTTGATACAAACCGCTGTTGACTGTACTTGCTTCTGGGTTGATACACGTGATAGGCCTGTGAGCACTCTGACATACTACTTCTCTCCAGCTCTCCAGTTCTCCAACATACTGCTTCCTGACTCAGCAGTTTCATTTCTAACATGTGTAGCCTTCAAGATCATCATTCCACGCCATTGGCTACATTGGCTCGGATGGTGAGACCCGGAGTTCAGCAACTGGATACCTTAATGAGGGGGTCCCTAAAATAAGGGGCTACTAACTAAGAAGTCCAAAAAGTCAGTTTCACAGACACGTTCTGAGCTCAAAGTTAGTCGTAGGAATTCCCAGTGTTCAGATACTTTAGAACCATCTCCGAAGCAGCTTAACTAGTTCTGCTAGGCTTCCCATTACGGCGCTGAGTTTCAGAAGAGACCAGATGTTTCATCAGCAACAAAAGACTTAGTTTGGCATTTATCCTAATGTGATAACAAAGAGCTTTGCCAGGACTGCTTTTTTCAAACAAGGTAAACTAGGGAGTCTCCTGAGGAATCGTCTTGCTGATAAGTCCAGGCTTGCCAAATAGGGAAAGAAGCATTTCAGTGCTCTAGTATCTGTAAAAAAATGTTTTGGGCATGGCTCATATTTTGTAGAACAGCTGTCCTTCAAAGGGGACCTGCCAAATCAGTGGTGGTATTGTGCCAGTTCTTACCGGTTTGGGAGAACCGGTAGCGGCTGCTAATGGAAGCTCCGCCCACCCACCCCAACGTAATGCGTGACCTTATGTGCATGCGCAGAAGGCAGTGTGCGTGAGCGTAGTGAGTTCACATTGGATTCATGAGAAGAGTCCTCCCCTCCTCTGCTCGTGACAGAATCCCTTATGCCACCAGACTTGAAATTTTGAACTATGCCGCCTTCAGCCTGACCTAAGCGTAGTACATAAAATTATCTGCTATAATGTCCTACCTGTCAATGACTACTTCAACCACAACAATACACGAGCAAACAATAGATACAAACTTAAGGTAAACCACTCCAAACTTAATTGCAGAAAAAACGAAAATAAGCAGTCAATGCTTGGAATGCACTACCTGACTCTGTGGTTTCTTCCCCAAACCCCCAAAACTTTAACCTTAGACTGTCTTCTATCGACCTCACCCTATTCCTAAGAGGTCCGAAAAGGGGGCATGCATAAGCGCACCAATGTGCCTACCGTCCCTGTCCTAATATTTCTTTTTATTCGTATCCATTTCATGTATCGAACATCATGTTTATACATATATATGTTGTTTAATTCATGCTTGATGACATAAATAACTAAATAATAACTAAATAACTAAATAACTAAATAACTAAATAACTAAATAACTAAATAACTAAATAACTAAATAACTAAATAACTAAATAACTAAATAACTAAATAACCAAATAACCAAATAACTAAATAACTGAATGACTAAATAACTGAATGACTAAATAACTAAATAAATTTGCGAACCGGAAGCGAATGTAAGTGAGGCCCACCACTGTACCAGATATATTACAGTATGTTGTTAGAGGGCTTCAAGGTAGGGAAGGCCGATACAGAAGTTGATAACTCCTTCAATTTCTCTTGCAATTATTAGATTAGAGGAAAGACCATAAAGATGTATTCTCATATAACTGTCTAGTTTGGGGCAGTAACCAAACAGGGCAGGTACAAACTCCAACGGATAGTTAAAACTGCAGAAAAGAACAATTGCAACCATCCTGCCTTCCACAGGAGACCTACATATTCTGTGGGTCAGAAGGAGGGCTGAGAAGATATCTGCAGACCCCTCACATCCGGGACATAAATTGTTTCAACTCCTCCCCTCGGGATGGCGCTCTAGGGCAAAACAACTAGACGGAGTTTTTTTCCCTTGCGTCATCGCTCTGATGAACATCTAATTTTCGCAGTTCTGTCTAATGTCTATATCTATATTTACCCATATAGTGTGGCCTTAGGATTATTATTTATCCTTCTTAATATGTTCTTCACTTCTCCCTTTTATTGGTATTATTATTATTATTAGTATTATTCATGAGCCATGGTGACGCAGTGGCTAGAGTGCAGTATTGCAGGCTACTTCTGCTGCCTGCTGGCTGCTCGCAATTTGGCAGATCGAATCTCACCAGGCTCAAGGTTGACTCAGCCTTCCATCCTTCTGGGGTGGGTAAAATGAGGTCCCAGATTGTTGGGGGGCAAGAGGCTGACTCTGTAAACCGCTTAGAGAGGGCTGTAAAGCACTGCAAAGTGGTATATAAGTCTAAGTGCTAATGCTATTGCTATTCTCTCTGTTGCTTTACATGTACACTGAGAGTTTCTGCACCAGAAACAAATTTCTTGTGTGTCCAATCACACTTGGCCAATTCAACTCAGCTCAACTCAACACAACTATTTTACTTCAATTCATCATAGTTCACTGAGGCAAGCGAACATCTGAAGTTTTCTTATCAAGTCAAGGTCATTGAACAAGGTTGCCCCAGGCCTTCCTAGTCTCACTAACAGCAGTATTAGCAGCTATGGAAGCCTAGTGGTTAGACTGTGTTGTAGGAAAACTCTGCCCACTGCCAGGAGTTTAGTCCTGACTGGCTTAAGTTTGACTCAACCTTCCATCCTTCCGAGGCCGGTAAAATGAGGACCTAGATTGTTGGGGGCAATATACTGACTTTGTAAACCACTTAGAGAGGGCTGTAAAAGTGCTGTGAAGCGGTATATAAGTGCTATTGCTGTTGCTATTGCGATTCTAGAGAAAGGTTTACCCAACAGTCAACGCCCTTTGCCAAAGCCAAACTTGTACGTACTTTCAGAATAAAGCTATGGTCTTCCACCAAGGAATCACATATTTTCTATGGAATTCAGGTTTTCTCAAATGCCTACAATCCCTCAGTATGCTGTCCATTACTGAGTCTCCATTCCACATTCGACTGTGTAGGAGATGATCAGGCTGAGCTTGAAGGAGGGATCAAACACGTCATCAGTCTCGAGTCCCTTCACACCCACGAGAGATCTAAGTCCAGCCCACCTTGAATCCCACTCCCTCTTATCTACCACCCATTTGCTTCGTAGCTATGGTTCTTTTAGTGCAGGGGTGTCAAACTCAAGGCCTGCGGGCCAGATGCGGCCTACGATATGGTGGGATCTGGCCCATGGGGCTGTCCCGATCTACCCAGTACGAAGAGGAAAGATCAGGCCAATGTAGCATCGGCCCAGTCTACCCAATGCGAAGAGGAAACATGGTGTTCTGACTGAGAGGGCATGAAGCAAACTCCTTGTCCTGACAAAAAAAGTCAATTTTATTAATTGACTGTGAATTCTGCTCATTCACATCCGGCAAAGTCTTTCAAGGGAGGATTTACAGTCACAGACCTTATCTGGCTTGGAGAGCTGCCAGGCTGAGATCTGTAAAACTTGGCAAGGAGTCTCGAAGAGTCATGAACCAATAAAGGGAACTGATTGTCTCCTGCAAACTCCACTCCCCTTTCGCTCCTCTTTTATTTCCTCTGGGAGGGGCCATTCCTCATCCACCTGTGGCCTTATTTACTCCCAAGTCGACCCCTGTTCTTTAGCTGTTACCTTTGTCTGGCAACTCTGCGCATGCGCACACTGGGAACAGGCTCCAGCTGTTTGTCTGCCTCACTGATGTCTGACTCCAAAGGCAGCTGATAACTGGCAAATGGCTGTGGCCTCATCTCTGCCTCTGACACAGAGCCCTCATAAGAGCCTTGCCCAGACTCCAGGACTGGCCCATGTTCCTCCCCAAATTCCTCACTGCCTGAATCTGTTGCCAGCTCCACTGGCGGGCCACAACACATAGCAGCAGTTTGGGGAGTGACGTCAAGCTGGCCATGCCCACCCAGTTGACCACATCCACCCAGTCGGCCATGCCCGGCCATCCTCCCGAGGTCAACCACAGCCCTGATACCCCTGTTTTAGAGACCTTACGTTTGCAACCAATCCTTATATTCATTTGAACTGCCTGGTTTCCATGCTTGACATACCAAATAGTGATGGTGAAACACTTATATTGAAATGATCTCATAAACCTGGATTGGATGGGATCCCAAAAATCAAGAGACACCAAGTCGACCTGGATTTAAAAATCCATTACTTATTCCAGAGCACTCAAAATTTAATGACTAGGCAGGTGATTTCGCTGTTTATGGTATGGCCCTCTATTCTTTTCAGCAGGGATTTTTTGTTGGGGCGGGGGGATGAGGAAAAAGTGAAAGCGATTCCAAAGCAAACATCAAATTCTTCTTGAGAAAAAAAACCTCCTGAATTACACCTGTACCCCATTAGATTATAAATACCAGCAGAGGAAAAATGACTAAAATTATGACCATGTTTCACTGCAATTTTTTCCCTCTTGCTAACACATTCCTTTCTTTTAACAACTAGAACCAAATGAGTATCCTAACACATAAATAATGCTCCCTTGATAAAAGAGGGCAATAAAATGGAAAGGGAAGCCTTATACGTCAACTGCAAACTCTTCAAAGAACACCCGAAGGGGTTTAAAATATGACCCATGCATTAAATTGTTAATTGTCCAAATCTTTCTTTCTCTCTCTCTCTCTCTCTCTCTTTTTGTTTTTTCCAGGAGGGAGAATTTAACTGGATGACATTATAACGTGTAGTTTAATGTCTTTTAACAACTTTGGAAAATGTTTTTTTTTTAAATTAACTATATAGGAAACTTGAGGACAAGAAGGAAGGGCTGATACTTTTACAGGTCTGTTACAAATAGTTTGCTGCTCTGCAGGGAACATGTGGCTGTCCAGATGTGGCTGGAATCTGAGTTTCCTTTAGTATGGATAGTGCTGGGGAATGATGGAACTTTGTTTCCTGTAATTTTTCAGGTCTAAGGTGAACTCTACTTTTTTGGGGGGGCTTTCTAGTCTGGTGCCTTAACCACTAAATCCGGCCCACGGGGTACTTAAATTCAGCCCCCGGGGTTGGCCTGGGAATATCAAAGGACTGGTCTGTAGGAAGTTAACACCCACCCCTCTCCTAGAAAAATGAAGTATATTGGGAAATATAGTAAAAGGCAGAATATTATATTTCCCTGGGTCAGAGACGGAGAAACATGTTTTAGGCAGGTAACAGACTCACTCTTAGTAGCCTCCACTTTTCTTCATGGGCCATTAAAATGCCCGAGCCAGTCTATTCTACATAACAAAGAGCCCCCTCTTCGGCTCCTAGGTGATGGGATTAAGGCATGATAGTATTAGCCCTTTACCCAACTCACCACAGGGCACCTGGGAAGAAGCAATGCTCAACCAAACCTGGACTCAAGGCACAGCCTAGAGAGTTGTCCCTGCATGGCCCCACGGGAGACAGGGCATAAAACCCAGGAATTCTCAGCATCTTTGCCCCATGAGTGCCTGACAACCAATCAGAATACATTTCTTACACAGGAACAGGAAACAGAGAGGTGGGGCCAAACAGAGTATAAAAACCCAGCAAGGCCCTTCTTTTCTCTTTTTTCTTCTTCACCCAACATCTGGAAGCATGCGCCCCCCCCTTTTCTGCTCAGGAGCTCAAGCCATGTGGTCCTGTCCACCATTAAAACCATCTTTCCAAGCAGCCTCCATGTTTCCAGGGTCTTTTCCCCCACTTGGAACTGAACCCAGAAGGACCTTTCTTCCAACAGGTCCACCGGTGTCTCTAGAGACTAAATCGGGCCACGTTTGCCTCCTCCATGCCTCGTTTTCACCCACCATGGCCTCTTGCAGCACTCTGCCAAAAATGGGTCAGAAAATGGCTGGAAAATGGGCCAGAAATGGGCCACACAGCCACTTTTGGGCCGGCAGAGTGTTGCAGGAGGCCATGGGCGGCAAAACCGAGGTGCAGGTCCATGCAGACACTCCTGTGCCCTGTTTTGGCTGGCAGGTTCCTGCAGGAGGCCGTCCCTCCGCCTGCCTGTGGAGGAGAATTACAATTCTGATCCATCCCTCAAAGAAATCCAGTTTGACACCCCTGCACTAAACTGACTTTCCATGAAGCCCTGAGAAAGGCCTTCCTTCTCTACAAAACTCCAGCCTAAGATAGCATGGGTAAGTAGATGGTATATTTTGCCTAATCCATCTCACGTCATATTTTTAACTGGTGCGAGCCTCTCCCAGTATGAAGAAATCATGGCCTCGGCACGGAGGGGATAAATTAGATTATATTTACCCTGTCTGCTGCTCGAGAGACAGGTTGACAGGTGTTAAGCAGAAGAGTTTCATCCTATTGCGGTTGATAAAGTTTCATCTAGTTGAGTTCACAGAGGTTAATTCCTTATCATCGGCTCCTGGAACATATTATCAGGTAATCCTTCAGATAATGACGTCTCTATGTAGCATAGGCTGGAGACAGTCTAGTGCAGGGGTGTCAAACTCAAGGTTTGGGGCCTGGATCCAGCCAGTGGGGTGCTTAGATCTTGCCGGAGGGGCTGTCCTGGAAACAGTGAAGGACCGGTCTGTGGTGCCTCTGCCAGGGAAAACGGGGCTTGGGAGGGCCACACACGAGCTCCGTTTTAGCTGGCAGATGGCTGCAGGAGGCCGTCGCAGCCTAAAACGGAGCTCAAGAGCCCATTTTCGCTGGCAGAGCGCTCGGGTCTCCACAGGTTGCCGCCGACATGAGTGACGTCAAGCTGGCCACGCCCATCCTGGCCACGGTCACTCCGCCCTCCCCCCCTGAGGTCAACCACAACCCTGATGCAGCCCTCAATGAAATCGAGTTTGACACCCCTGATCTAGTGTGATTGCAGAACTCCAGTCCTGGATAAAAGGACCTCAGCCTGTCCGGTTAAAACTCATCAGAGAATGTACAACTTGCCAGCAGTCTGGACTCCCACATATTTCGTTAACTTTTCACTTAAAGTTAAATTCAAGTAAAATGTTCATGACTTACCCAGCAAGCCAAGGATTAATTTCACGTCTCTGAAACTTGAGCATGACACTGTATTTTGTTTCACATGGGCTTGTGCGTTTAAAAAGAACTATGTATGGGTGGTCCTTGACTTATGACCATAATTGAGGCCAACATTTCATTTCAGAGACTTCAGTCTCCCCAGCTGAGTTGGGAGGCCTTGAGAACAATCCCCAACATATCTGAAGTATGAGCCATAGCAGACCTTGATGTCACATCAAGGCTAGGTGCAAAATGATGCAATTTGGACCTCAGGAACCACTAAATTCATAATTTTAAATCCCGCGGACCACTAATATGATCTGCCTAATGACCAGCTGGGTGGGCGTGGCTAGGTGGTCATGTGATTGGATGGGCGTGGCCAACTCGATGTCACTCAATTCAAGGGGCGCCTTGCTAGTCTCTACTCGCCCCTCTCTTCCCAATCACTGTTCGCCTCCCCACCTGGGCTCCTTAGGGCCCCAACAGGAAGCAGTTCTTGGAGCTAAGCAGCCACCAAGAGAAAAGAATTGGCAAAACAGCTCAGTTCAATTTGGATCTGACCGAGAAGGAGGCTCAGCAGAAGAACCTCACTGAGGACTACGAGCATAGGCTTTCCAAGCAGAGGGAAGGCCTGCAGGAGTACAAGGCCAGGTGCCGGTGCCTGAAGGCTCAGCGGGCTGAGATGGTCAGCCAGTTCCAGGCTATGATGCAGTCCCACTGGAACGAGGCCCTCTGCCTCTATGCCACCAGCGGCGCTTCCCTCCAGAGCCTTTGTCCAAAGCCCCCCACCAGGAGGCTGAAGCAGACCTCAAGTCGGAATTTCTGCCCCCTCTGACCCGCACAAAAAGACCCCAAAGGGGGAGACCCTCTACACCAACACAAGCGTTCATTGCACGTATGTGGCCCAGGGGCCATAGTTTGAGGACTCCTGATTTAGCGCAATATAAAAAAATGCAAATATTTTTTCAGCGGACCATCAACATTTTCTCGCGGACCCCCAGTGGTCCCACCAGTTAGTGACCGCTGTTCCAAAGCACCTGCGGGCAGGACAAGAACTAAAGGGTGGAAGATCTCCGGGGTCCTTCATGCTCTCTGAGCTTGCTTGTCTTCTTGCTGACGTTTCATTTACCAGCAAAACCCCACTACATACTAGCACTGATGACGTTACCTAGTTTGGTAATGAAGCGTCTGCAAGGAAACAAGCCAGCTGAGAAAGCACCCCTGTGAACAGATGCAGCAGTTTAATTTGGGGGTGGGGGGTGGGCAGTGCTGTTGCAAGTATCCGAACACAACTTCGTTCTGTGAATCCAGAGTAAATTTACTTTTTAAAGGGTGGTGGTTTGTTTGTTTTTTGCTGAGTTTCCAAACACATGTGAGGACAACAACCATCTGCAGAGCAAGAAAAAGTATTCAGCCTCTTGTGTAAGGAGTGTAAGGAAGGATAATTGGTCTATGCCAGTAATGGTGAACCTTTTTCTTACGGCGTGCCAAAATCTCCCCGCCCAAATTGCCATGCGATCCCCACTCCCGTGCATGGGTACACAACCCCTCTCCAGGCTCCAGAGGCTTTTCTGAAGCTCGGGAAGGGCGAAAACGGCTTCCCCTGGCCCTCCGGAAGCTGGAAATGGAATGTTCCTGAACTTCCAGTTGGCCCGTTGGAGCCCTTTGACTGTGAATTCTGCTCATTCACATCCGGCAAAGTCTTTATAGGGAGGATTTACAGTCACATACCTTATCTGGCTTGGAGAGCTGCCAGGCTGATCTCTGCAAAATTTGCCAAGGAGTCTCGGAGAGTCACGAACCAATGAAGCGAACTAATTATCTCCTGCAAACTCCACTCCCCTTTCGCTCCTCTTTTATTCCCTTTGGGAGGGGCCATTAATCTTCCACCTGTGGCCTTACTCCCAAGTCGACCCCTGTTCTTTAGCTGTTCCCTTCGTCTGGCAACTCTGCGCATGCGCACATTGGGAACAGGCTCCAGCTGTTTGTCTGCCTCACTGATGTCTCACTCTGAAGGCAGCTGATAACTGGCATACGGCTCTGGTCCCCTCTCTGCCTCCGACACAGAGCCCTCCTCAGAGCCTTCCCCAGACTCCAGGACTGGCCCATCTTCCTCCCCAACCTCCTCTCTGTCCGAATCTGCTGCCAGCTCAACTGGCTGCTGGCGGGCCACAATACTGCCATGTTTTAATTTCAGTCCGACCCCAGCTGAATTTCGCTTTTCAGAAAGCGGAATAACATTTGGGAGTTGGGACACCCTGGAACAGCCAAAATAAGAAGCCAGTTGGGATTTAATGAACTCCTTCGAATTCCAGATTTGCTGACTCGGCTGCACTGCCAAGAGATCACGCAGCGTGGATGTGAGTTTGGCTGCTACTGCTCACCTGAATATGTCAGAGAGAATCGTTCTGCTGACACAGTAATGAGAAATGAGTCTCGGCAAGCCATTGGCTAAGGGAGACGTGAAAGGGAACACTTTCTAAACGCCAGGAGAACACTGCAGGGATGTTAAAAGTGTGTCCTGGATTCCTCTTTAATCTCGATACAACAAACAGAAGCAATTAAGGGAGAGAACACGAAGAGGGTTGTCCTACCGGTGTCCCACTTTTGGCTTCTAAGACAAAACTTTAGAGCAGTGTTTCTCAAACTTGGCGACTTTAAGTCCTGTGGACTTCAAGTCGCCAAGTTTGAGAAACACTGCTTTAGAGGATAAGAATATTCTGCCGCTGCTCAAGGCAGGCCTGAAAAAATGCAACAGAACAGGTAGTCCAAAGGGACGCCGTGGCTCAGTGGCTAAGACGCTGAGCTTGTTGATCAGAAAGGTCGGCGGTTCGGCAGTTCGAATCCCTAGCGCCGCGTAACGGAGTGAGCTCCTGTTTCTTGTCCCAGCTTCTGCCAACCTAACAGTTCGAAAGCAAGTAAAAAATGCAAGTAGAAAAATAGGGACCACCTTTGGTGGGAAGGTAACAGCGTTCCGTACGCCTTTGGCGTTTAGTCATGCCAGCTACATGACCACGGAGACATCTTCGGACAGCGCTTGCTCTTCGGCTTTGAAACGGAGATGAGCACCGCCCCCTAGAGTCAGGAACAACTAGCACATATGTGTGAGGGAAACCTTTACCTTTATCTTGCAGGTAGTCCTTGACTTACAGCCGTTTGTTTAGTGACCATTTGAAGTGACAAGGGCATTGAAAAAAGTGACTGAGGATCATTTTTCACACTTATGACTGTTGCAGAGTCCCCATGGTCAAAACGCAAATGTTTGGCAACCTACTCATATTTACGACCGCTGCAGTGCGTCCCTGGGTTGTGCGATCCCCTTTTGCGACCTTCTGAAGAGCAAAATAAGTGCAGAAGCCGGATTCACTTAATGACCACATTACTGACTTAAGAACAGCAGTCATTCACTTAAGAAAGGTAGCAAAAATGTCATAAAATGGAATAAAGCTCACTTAACAACTGTCTTGCTTAGCAATAGAAAATTTGGGCTTAATTGTGGTGGTACGTCAAGGATTACTTTATAGTCTAAAGCAGGGACCCACAATCTGTGGACCGCAGTCCATTACTGGGCTCTGTGAGTGGCTGGCCATTCGCACCAGCATCGGCGCGAGTGTCCTGTAGGCGTTAGCAGCTATATTTATTTGTCATTTTTGGGTTGAGAATTGTGCAACAAAACTGGAAAAAGCAAAGAAGTAGAAACATAATAGTGCTGCACTTAAACGGTGCAAAATTCATTATATATACACACACACATGTATTGTGTCACAACCCCTGGTATGCCCAAATATGGGAGGGAACACACTGCTTCCCCTTTCTGTCCTTCGACTCACTCCAGGACACCATCCAGGCAGAAAACCATATTTTTAATGTTGCCTTTGTTATATTTGTGTTGTAGTTGTGCTGATAAATAAATAAAGGGAGACTAGTATAGATCTATTTCAAGCTATTTAGCTCTCATCAGCTAGCCATACCCTTACTGGGTAAGGGTATGGCTAGCTGATGAGAGCTAAATAGCTTGAAATAGATCTATACTAGTCTCCCTTTATTTATTTATCAGCACAAATACAAGACACACACACACACACACACACACACACACACACATAATTTTCCTCCAAAACGCTTTCATGTATTGAGCGTCTTCTTACTAACACACTACATACTAGTACTAAATCAGGGGTATCAAAGTCGAGGCCCGCGGCCGGATCTGGCCCAAGGGTACTTAGATCTGCCCCACGGGACCGCCCAAGCTCCGTTTTCACTGGCAGAGGGTTGCAGAAGGCCGTCGCAGCTGAAAATGGAGCTCGGGAGCCCGTTTTCACTGGCTCTGAGGCCACCACAGGTCCCCCTCCCCGACATGAATGACATTGAGATGGCCACACCCACCCTAGCCACGACCCCGCCTCCCCCCCAGGTCAAACACAACCCTGATGTGGTCCTCAATGAAATCGAGTTTGACACCCCTGTACTAAATCTTCTTACTACCCTGTTTCCTTGAAAGTAAGACCTCCCCGGATAATAAGCCCAATTGGTCTTTTGAGTGCATGCGCCAAAATAAGCCCTCCCCCCAAAATAATCCCTCCTTGAAAATATTGCAACATAGCAGCAGCCATGAGGTGACCACGCTCACCGCCTCCTGCACCTCAAAAATAATAAGATCTCCCTGAAAATAAGGCCAAGTGCTTATTTCGGGGGTCAAAAGAAAATAAGACGCCATCTTATTTTCGGGGAAACACGGTATTATGGGTGAATTGATTCCATAAGTGCGGTCGGGGCCTACCAACTGACCTTCAGGGGGCTAAAGGATCAGATGACTGCAAAGAAAATACATCCTTCCATTTCCCCACCATTCAGTCATAATAGAAGAAGCTTCTCGGATGAGAGTGAAACCTCTTCAAGAAAAAAACCCCCAAGAAAGCCCAATTGCCTTTCGAAAAAGCACCCTTGAGTTAAGGATTCCGATATATGTCTACAAACACTTGAGATTTTCAGTGTGGGCATAAGGTGACTCACCAACCTCAGATCGCTGCGCCTGGGGAAAAGTTTCTTTTTTCCGCTGAAATAGATATCGAATTCATCCACCTTCAAACGATGGGCATAATCAATATAGGCTGAGACCTCCTGGCCGCGGGCGTTTCGATCACGGATGAAGATTATGGACTAGAGGCAAAAGGGGAAAGTGTTACTGTTACTCAAGTGTCCATAAAAAAATAGGCTCGCACCATTTTCGTAGTTTCTTTGCAAGATCAGGATTTTGGTCATTCTGTCCTTCCATCATTCTGGTTTCGTTTAAAGATGGCACCACTAACGGCAACCTTGGTGAAATGCTCTCTAGTAGTTCTGATGTTTTCTTAGACACAAAGCTATTCCCTGCCCCCCGTGCCATCACTCTGCTGAACTCTTAATTCCCATAGTACTATCTCATTTCTTGTTGTGGCCCGCTAGTGAGCAGCAGAGCTGGCAGCAGATTCGGACAGTGAGGAGATTGGGGAGGAACATGGGCCAGTTCTGGTCTCTGGGGAAGGCTCTGATGAGGGCTCTGTGTCGGAGGCAGAGTTGGGGCCAGGATCGTCCGACAATTATCATCTGCCTTCAGAATCAGACATCAGTGAGGCAGAAGAACAGCTGGAGCCTGTTCCCAGTGTGTGCATGGGCAGAGTTGCCAGACAAAGGGAACAGCTAAAGAACAGGGGTCGACTTGTAAGGCCACAGGTGGACAATGATGGGCCCTCCCAGAGGAAATAAAAGAGGAGCGAAAGGGGAGTGGAGTTTGCAGGAGACAATTAGTTCACTTAATTGGTTCGTGACTCTCCGAGACTCTTTGCCAAGTTCTGCAGATATCGGCCTGGCAGCTCTCCAAGCCAGATAAGATCTGTGTCTGTAAATCCTCCCTTGAAAGACTTTGCTGGATGTGAATGAGCAGAATTCACAGTGGATTAATAAAAGGTTTTTTTTTTGTCGGGACAAGGAGTTTGCTTCAGGCTCTTGGGAAGCCTCGGTCAGAATATTTCTGAGCTTTTCTCATGCTCTCATCTTCATACTCTCTTCTCGTACTGGTTTCCTAGGATTTATCAAGTGTTGTTTTTAAATTATAATTAATGATTGTAACTATGATTTATGATCTATGACCTATTTATTGCTGTTTATATGTACACTGGAGACAAATTCCTTCTGTGTTCAATTACACTTGGCCAATAAAGAATTCTATTCTATTTTATTCTATTCTATTCTATTCTGTTCCATTCTATTCTGTTGTAGTCTAGTCTACCCAGCCTAGCCTAGTCTATCCAGCCTGCCCTGCCCTGCCCTATCCTATCCTAGTCTATTTTAGCCTAGCCTACTCTAGCTTCATCAATCTTTCAGATACCACCTCTGTGGCCAGATCCAATTTGTAAGGGCTGCGAAGTAATTTTAATGGGATTTTCTCTGGAAGAAGAGTAAGCCGCATGGCAGATTTCTTTTGGGGAAAAAAAAACATCTCCATGTCTCAGAGTGTAAACCACAACAGTGTTTCTCAATTTTAAGAGCAGAATTCCCTAGCCAGTGGTGCTAGCATCAAAATTCTTCCTTGAATTCTTAAAGTGCTCTCAAATGCCAATTCCCTTTTAAAAGGGATCTTAGTCCTATTGTGGGTCAGTGCTGTTCCATTGTGCTGAAATCCTGGAGCAGGATGAGGCAAAAAAACTCTCACCAAAGAGAAGACATCTTCCTTCCAACATCTACAGAGGCCTGCATCACTGCTCTGGTCTCAAATAGTCTACTAGGCAGATTCAGGAACAAACCAACACAAATTAGACAGTGTTGTGAGTTCATTTTAGATGGGTTTGGAGTAGATTCTGAACTGAGGGAGGTGTGTTTCTATTTAATGTGTATGAGTCCTTCCTTTCTTCATTACAGTTGACTGGTGAAAGAAAGGAAAGATCTATATAGATTATACCGTCAATGTGTGAATGTAGGCATTTTATAGAACGCCCAGGAAATCTGTAGAAAGCTAAGAATGGGACGTCAGAATATGAAACGCGTAATATTTCACACATTTCATAGGCATTCTACACAACGCCAAAAAAACGCCCCCCAGTAAGAAAGTCTTGTACTTTATTTTGGATTTCTTCTTTCATTTTCATGTATATCTTTTCCATAAATCCTAAATGTAATCCTTTTCATTAAAGGCCTGGAGACTACAACATTTGAAGAACGGTTGCGGAGAAGAGCAACAAAGATGATTAGGGGACTGGAGACTAAAACATGTGAAGAACGGTTGCAGGAACTGGGTATGTCTAGTTTAATGGAAAGAAGGACTAGGGGAGAGATGATAGCAGTCTTCCAATATCTCAGGGGCTGCCACAAAGAAGAGGGAGTCAAACTATTCTCCAAGGCACCTGAGGGTAGAACAAGAAGCAATGGGTGGAAACTAATCAAGGAGAGAAGCAACTTAGAACTGAAGAGAAACTTCCCGACAGTTGGAACAATTAACCAGTGGAACAACTTGCCTCCAGAAGTTGTGAATGCCCCAACACTGGAAGTCTTTAAGAAGATGTTGGATAGCTATTTGTCTGAAACGGTATAGGGTTTCCTGCCTAGGCAAGGGGTTGGACTAGAAGACCTCCAAGGTCCCTTCCAACTCTGCTATTGTATTGTATTGTATTTGGGTTTGGTTAGTCTAGAGAAAAGAAGGACTAGGGGTGGGTGGGACATGATAGCAGTATTCCAGTATTTGAGAGCTGCCACAAACAGGACAGCATCAATTTATTTTCCAAAGCACCTGAAGGCAGGACAAGAAGCAATGGATGGAAACTAATCAAGGAGGGAAGCAACCTAGAATTAAAGGGAAACTTCTTAACATTTTTTGGAATATATTTTTTATTATTTTTACATTTAAAACAATGCAGTACCGCGAAGTCGAAGTGACCATACATTCACATTATATACAGCTAGTCTCAACCATTAACTATTAGCCTACTTAATACATTGTCTATCCTTCTGTCCAATCACAATATATACAGTTTGTTCCAGTCTTGTCACCTTGTCTTATACCAATCATAAAATCTTCCAGACTTCAAAATATTCTGATTCCCCTTTATTTTTAAGTTCAAGAGTGAGCCTATCTGCTTCTGCACAGGCCAACACTTTTCTGATTATATCTAGCTCTGATGGTGTGTTTTCTTTTTTCCAATATTGTGCATAAGTTATGCACGCCGCAGTTAGTACATGTATAATTAGATAAAGTGTATCTTTCTTAAACCCCTCCGGTATTATACCTAGGAGAAAGATTTCTGGTTTAAACAAGATTTGGTCTCCCACCATTTGTTCTAACCATGATTAAATCATTTTCCAATATTTTTTGTCTCATTGCACGTCCACCACATATGATAAAAAGTGCCTGGTGTTTTTTTACACTTCCAACAATTTGGGGCCAGATTTTTAAACATTTTGGAGAGCCGTGCTGGGGAGGAGATGCCATCTGTAGAACAACTTATAAAGATTTTCTTTATAGGCCGTAGCCATTGTTAGGGAAACTTCCTAACATTGAGGACAATTCACCAGCCTTCAGAAGTTGTGGGTGCTTCCAGTGGCGTAGCGTGGGTTGTCAGCACCCGGGGCAAGGCAAGTAATTTGCGCCCCCTAACCCGTGGATTTTAGCACTCGAGTCTCTTCCACTGCTGGCACACACACCCCTCCACAGTGGGCGGCGACCTGGCGGCTCGGATCGGATTCGCACAGCCAGCACTGCAGTGAAAGAGAGTGAGTGAGCCAGGCAGGGGCAGAGAGCTGCGAGTGCGAGCGCGCCCCCCCAGATGTTGCACCCGGTGCGGCCGGCCCCCCCTGCACCCCCCACACTACGCCACTGGGTGCTTCACCACTGGAGGTTTTTAAGAAGAGACTGGACAGTCACTTGTCTGAAATGGTATAGGATCTCCTGCTTGAGCAGGGGGCTGGACTAGAAGACCTCCAAGGTCCCTTCCAGCTCGATTCTGATTCATGACTCTCTTTTCATCCTTTTCCTAAATAGTTTGTGTCATTCTGCACTCAAGGTATTATTTAGGATACCTAAGGAAAGTAAATACTATATTATAAACATTTTGCCTAAAAATGTCACACATTTTGTAGATTTCCGAGGCATTCTATACAATGCCTGATTTCCACACGTTGCTGGTAGCATATACATTAAACAGAATTTATGATAGTGGTAGCTGGCTGTTGGTTCTGAAAAGAAACAAAGGAAGATTGTGTGTTTTGAGGAAATCGAAAGCCACTACTTTAAAATAGACTTTGGTTTGTCGTTGACATATCAAGATCAGGAAGAGGCAACATTGGAAAGCATATTGAATATGACAAGGAGGAGCCCATGATGAGGTCATAAAAAGAAGAGCTACATCGGTCTTTTCTATTTATCAGTATGAAAAAAGGCAGACAGTTCCTATCAAAACAGTTGTCAATCAATCAATCAATGAGATTCCAGAGTCAAAACCCAGCAATATCTCTTCCTCTCCAACTGCTGCATGAATTCCCACAAGAGAAGAAAATCTGAGCCACCATAAAATCATTTTTGCCAGGCACAGACAAGTATTTTCTCTTCATGGGTCAGAATGGAAGTACGGAACATATTGTAGCTATGAGGAGTTAAAAACATCATGCTATGAATTCATAAATCGTTGATTCATGATATATTTTTCTTTTTTCTTTTTAAAAAAGAAAACATTAACAATCACCATCCTAAATTACATGGGATGTTCCCATCGATGGGCTTCAAAAGTTCCAGCAACGGGTTCGCTGCCTTGTTGCTGGGTGGGCGTGGCCATGGTGGGCGTGGCCTAGTTGGCATCCTGCGCCACGGTGTGTGGGGGCTTTTTCACCCTCCCCAGGCTCTGGGAGGGCAAAATCTGCTTCCCCGCGCTCCGGAGGCCCTCCGGAGGCTGAAAACAGCCCGTTTCCGGACTTCTGGAACCTCCGGTAGGCTCGTTTTCTCCCTCCCCTGAGCCTCTGCATGGGCTCTGCACTTATCTGGCATGATGAACGGGTGGAGACTCCTGGGAAGGGCAGGGTGGGAGGGGCAAGGTGGGCATGGCCAGCCAGGGGTGGCATTTGGCTGTTCGCCAAACTGGCCAGAGTCCTAGCTCGAGGATTGCCCGAACCCGTGCGAACCCCCAGATGTTCCTGTGTTTAAAAGTTACCAAAGCAGGTGTTGCTATATGTACATCATAAAGGACATCTTTCAATCATCCTATGATTATAAAATTAAATTCCTAAAGTAGGTGTTTTCACGCAGACCTGCCAGGTGGAAAATGACAATTTTTTTTGCAGCTCTACAAGGAGGCAGTCAGGATGTCGCCCTGTGTGGTTATTGCTTTTTTTTTTAACCAGCTTCAAACACCTAATCAAAAATATCTGGAAGACACTTCCCTCACACACACAAAACCATGTGTTAAAGGAACAAAGTTTCTTTTTCTCTTTTTTGCTTTTGATCAAGTATCACCTGTCAGCATTCATCTCCATTTTCTCCCTACTTCCCCCCCCCCCCAAAATAATAATCATTTAGCAGTACTTAAAAAGCTTTCATTCATAAAACGAAACAAGTGTGCTGGATAGCTTTCCTTAAGATGTTCTATCAGTTTTTCAGTTTTACCGCACCCTTCTGCCTCAGGAAAAGTAGGCTTGGAGGGAGTTGATTGAACATTTTCTCCCTTAGCATGACAACACAGCAGATAACTGCGTTCATGCTAATAATTAATGTGAGTTTCATAGGATGATCTCAAGGGCGTGTCCACTACAAGGGCATGTTAAGGTGATAATGCAGGTATCTTCAACCTGGCTCTGTCCAGATGTTTCAGCAATTAAGTTTCAAGAATTTCTAACCAACATGGCAGGGTGGTTATCACCAATTTTTTGGTTAGCCTTTTTCGTATACGATTGGGGCTGAACAGAGCTTATGCTAAAAGCATAGTAAAAAAAATGAGAGAAAGCACGTGCCTCAGATAGAAAGTCCATACAGAGAGTGGTAAGGACAGTAGAGAAGATTACAGGAAGCTTGATTTCCATTATTCAGGATACCACTTATAAGCACTATGTGCTTAGAGCTCAAAGCATAGAAGAACAGAAAAGAACAGAACAGAATTCTTTATTGGCCAAGTGTGATTGGACACACAAGGAATTTGTCATCGGTGCATAAGCTCTCAGCATACATAAAAGATATAAGTGATCAATCATGATCATAATCATCATAAATGCATTTATCATAAGATACAACAGAACTACGGAGAAAATTCCTGACCGAACAATTAACCAGTGGAACAACTTGCCTCCAGAAGTTGTGAATGCTCCAACACTGGAAGTTTTTATGAAGATGTTGGATAACCATTTGTCTGAAGTGGTGTAGGGTTTCATGCCTAAGCAGGGGGTTGAACTAGAAGACCTCCAAGGTCCCTTCCAACTCTGTTATTCTATTCTTATTCTATTCTCAAGTCATTTGACTGATTAATTGTTCTCACTGTCAGGAAATTTCTCCTTGTGCGTTTGCTTAATGACTTCACGATTCACTTCACAACTATGGCAAAAAAAAAGTCTGATACAATCTGATGCACCTCATTTAACGAACATCTTCCTTAACAACAGGAATTCTGGTCCAACTTGGGATCGTAGGTCAAGGACTATGGAAGGACTTCTAAACACTGGAAGTTTTTAAGACGAGATTGGATAACCATTTGTCTGAAACGATATAGGGTCTCCTGTCTAAGCAGGGGGTTGGACTAGAAGGCCTCCAAGGTCCCTTCCAACTCTGTTCTTCTGTTCTAACACTTGGTGTTTTTATTTTTAATTTCAATAAATACCTTAATTTAATTTATTCTGTCTCCCCATCCAATAGCCCCTGCTACCTTGCAAGGAAATTATCTCAGAAGTGATTCACTGTACACTTGAGAAGCAGATGTCCAAAGTCTCACTCATTGTGCAAACGCCATAATGTGGATTCTTGGGCTGGATCCATATATTGCAGGTATGATTAGTCCAAGTTCCTTAAGCACAATGAACTTTCCCAAAAGCTGTTTTTCCTCTCTGCCCTGAAGAAACCCCTTCAGAAATGCGTGCAGTTGGCCGACAATGGAACGAAATTAAAGTGCTATTGAAACAAAACAGATTCCCCAGAATTGCTAGAGAAAAGAACAGTTTGGTATTTCTGAGAGCATGGACAAAATAGCTTGGCTATTTTGCTGCTTGGAGATATATTAAAAAACATGGAAGTGTTGGAAGAAATATCCATCTGGTTCATTTCCAAGCCGGGAGGAAGGCACCGGAAACATGGAGGCTGATTGGAAAGATGCTTTCATGATGAAGCAGAACCACCGAGCCCATGGTTCTCTGCTGCAGCTGAACACAGGGAGTGAGGGGTATCTATAACCTTCTCTTGGGCTTTGCACTTCAGCTTCCTGTTCCTGTGCAAGAACATCTATTCTATTGGCTGCTGTCAGACTCCCATGGGGTCATGTGTTGTCTGAGCTCCCAGGTTTGGTTGAAGTTTGCTGGGTGTTGCAATGTCCTTAGGAGATAGCATTGCAGTAGCCTTTGTGTCTTCTGCTAAAGGGTCCTATTATGTCCTGGAGGGTCAAGCCTTAATCCCATCACCCTGGAGCTGAAGGTCTTTTGTCTTGTAGATAGGCTGGCCCAGTCCTGCTGGGGCTATTAAGAAAAGTGGGGGCTGCTTCCCAAGATCATGTTTCTCCTTTAGGGAGATATAATATTCTGCCTTTTTAAATATTTCTCAAAATATTTCATTCTTCTAGGAGAGGTCAAAGGTAAAGGTTCCCCTCGCACATATGTATGTGCTAGTTGTTCCCGACTCTAGGGGGCAATGCTCATCTCCATTTCAAAGCCGAAGAGCCAGCGCTGTCTAACGACGTCTCCGTGGTCATGTGGCCGGCATGAATAAATGCCGAAGGAGCACGGAACATTGTTACCTTCCCACCAAACGTGGTTCCTATTTTTCTACTTGTATTTTTACATGCTTTCGGTCTGCTTGGTTGGCAGGTAGCGGGAGCTCACTCCAATACACGGCGCTAGGGATTCAAACTGCCGAATTGCCAACCTTTCTGGTCGACAAGCTCAGCGTCTTAGCCACTGAGCCACCCTGTCCCCATTTTAAACAAGTTGCAGCTTAAAAGTCAGCAAAATTAGAATAACGAATGCACAGAATTCAGAATGAATAGCCAGCTCCCTGATCACATCCGTTCCAGCAAGGCATCTGCAGGAGAATCAACACAACTAGTCCTCGACTTACGACTGAAATTGAGTCCAAAATTTCAGTTGCTAAACGAGACATTTTCTGAAGGGAGTTTTGGCCCATTTTATGACCTTTCTTGCCCTGTTGTTAAGTGAACCATTGTCATTGTTAAACTAATAGCATGGTTGTTAAGTGAATCTTTGCTTTTGTGTCAGAAAGTCACAAAAAGTGATTGTATGACCCCGGGACGCTGCAACCGTCATAAATATGAACCAGTGGCCAAGTGTCCAAATTTTGATCACGTGACTATGGTGATGTTGCAAAGGTCATAAATATGAAAAATAGTTCTAAGTCACTTTTTTTCAGTATAACTTGTAACTTTGTGGGGCTTTTTTCAACTTTATTAACAAACATGTAAAATACACACACACAAAACTTAGACGTACATTTACACAATGCAATATAAACAGGAGTTTCCTGTTCTTTCTAGTAGCAATTATCAATCGATAGCGCTCGCCTTATATTATTTCCCATTCAATTGTATTTCATTTGGGTTTCCCCATTCTTGACTTTCTTATTTTACTCATAACTATTATTTTTGAGTTTTGTTACATTCCTTCATTGATTTTTGTTTCTTTCCTCCATCCACCTGTACCATTTATCCCATATCTGGTAGAATTCTGATTCTTCTTTTCCCTGAATTTCTTTAGTTAGTTTGTCCATTTCAGCACAATCCATAACCTTTCTTATTATTTCATCTTCACTCGGAGTTAGTTTGTTTTTCCATTTCTGGGCAAAAGCAATCCTTGCCGCCGTAATTATATGTAGTATTAAATACTGGATTTCTTTTTTGTATTTCGCAGACATTATTCCTAATAAAAAAAAATTAACTTGTAACTTTGAACAGTCACTAAATGAATGGTTGCAAATTGAGGATTGCCTGTATACTGTAGAATTTTTTTCTTGACACCCCCCCCCCTATTTTATTGCTCCTAAGGCATTGTTTCATACCAAGAAACTTTGCTGTCTGACAAAAGGCATTTCCGTGGAAAGTTACTTCCCAAAGCACCTGAAGGCAGGACAATAAGCAACAGATGGAAACTAAATCAAGGAGAGAAGCAACTTGAAATGAAGGAGAAATTTCCTGACAGTGAGAAAAATTAATCAGCTTGCCTCCAGAAGTTGCGAATGCTCCAACACTGGAAGTTTTCAAGAAGAGACTGGACAACCATTTGTCTGGAGTGATGTAAGGTTTCCTGCCTGAGCTGGGGGTTGGACTAGAAGACCTCCAAGGTCCCTTCCAAATCTGTTATTCTGTTCTGTTCTGTGCCATACCAACCATTTTTGGTTATCAGAAAGCTCTAATGACAGGCAGCTAACCAGCAAACTTTGGTGCTCTCTGAGCTTCGTTGCCTTCTTGCCGATATTTTACTGATGTTTCAGTGGGGTGATAATGTTACCTACCGTATTTTTCAGAGTATAAGACGTGCCAAGGTTTTGAAGAGGCAAATTTTAAAAAAAAAGGTTTTGCACTCTGCAAACCTCCCCAAAACGGGCCTGTTTTTTGCGAAAACAGGCCCGTTTTTTGTCAAAAAAAGGTCATGGATAGCCTTTAGGAGGCTTATAGAGTGCTCCTGGGGATTGGTGGGGGGGGGCAAAATTGAGCAACAAATGGCCCGTTGTTTGCTTATTTCTGCCCTCCCCAGCCCCCAGGAGCACTCTGGAAGCCTCCGTAAGGCTATGCATGGCCATTTTGGTGAAGGGGGCGGGGTTTCTCGAGGCCAAAAATGCTGTATTCAGTGTATGACGCACCCAGATTTCAGCCTCTTTTCTGAGGGAAAAAGGTGCGTCTTATACTCCGAAAAATATGGTAGTTAAGATAATGAAACGTCTGCAAGGAAACACCCAAGCTCAGAGAGCACCAAGGCCCCCCCACATGTCAACCCTGAGCTACAAATGTTCTCCTTTGTTGGAACTCTGCACTCTGCCGCTGGTCAGTCTTAACTTACTCCTCCTCAACTCATGCCTACAGTAAACACAATTCTTTCGTTTTTCCCAGTCCACCCTCTTCTATACAAATGCTGCTCTGTTTTAGCTCTTCCGCCAGCCCACATGCAACGCGACAGCAGGAAAGCAGACGAGCCAGGAGGCGGAACTGCTACACTGTCCTTTAATGAGACCACAGGGCTGCCGGCTCCAGCTGCAGGAAAGGATAAGCAAGCTTATAGTAGCTACCGTGAAAGTCACAATTCGGTGTCTGGAGGATGTCAGGGTCTGGATGGGGAAAACACGTCCGGACTCAACTCAACCATGAGAGAACGGCTGTTGATTCAGAGGCCAGCTGATTCTAGGAATACCCAGTTGATGCTGGTGGCCTTATGCGGAACATGATGCACAGAAAAACAACTCTCATGCCGTTGTCAAGTCTGGAGTAGTCCTCGACTTACGACCACAATTGAGCCCACAATTTCTGTTGCTAAGCGAGTCGTTGTTTAAGTGAGTTTCCCCCGTTTTACCACCTTTCTGGCTTGTTAAGTTAATAACACAGTTTGTCAGCGTGCGCACAGTGTGACTATGAGAGACAATCCAGGAGCAAATGCAGTAAACAGAGGTTTGTATTTAAATAGTGGTTTTATGTACAAAGAATATATACATACACATACTTTAATCAGACTTCAAACAAACAGCAAACAGCAATTTATAGCACGGAAACACACATTGGGAGAGAGATACACCCCAACAGGGCCTCTTATTATTATAAGCTCTTAAAGTGGCATCAGCCCCAAAATGTTGCTGACTCATTCCCAGCATTACACCATCCTAGCAGCTGGCCAGGTCTTAAATCATCATAACGTCTGACACAGACGTTAAGTGAATTTGGTTTCCTTATTGGCTGTGCTTCTTAGAAGGCTGCAAAAGGGACTCCGGGACATGCAACCACCATAAGCATGAAGCAGTTGCCAAATTTTGATCACAAAATTGTCACTTTTTTTCAGTGCCGTTGTTAACTTCGAACGGTCACTAAATGAATGGTTGTAAACTGAATTGTAATTCCCTCTGCATAGGGACTCAGAAAGTTCAGCTGGTCCAGAATGCAGTAGTACATGAGCTCAATACTTAAGTTAGGATACTATCACATTACATTTCAATTACCTCCCAGAGCCTCCACGCGGGCCCTGCACTTACCTGGCATGATGAACGGGCTGCGTGGAGACTCCTGGGAGGGGAGAGGAGGGGAGGGGTGAGCGGGGTCAGGTCAGCCGATCCTTGTAACTCTGGAATGCCTTGAGCAATTTCAACCAAACTTGGTACACAGATGACTTACTTTCTGGGAAAAAAAATACTGTGTGGGTAAGACACCGCTAACACCCCTCAGGATGTGTGTTCTGATAAGATACAGCCTGTTCTGCCTTAAAACGGCTTCCACTGTACAGTGGAGTTGCCATGGTAACAGCTTCACAGTACTCCCCAAGGGGGATCCCTCTGGGAGCCCAACCTTAGAAGTTACGTTTGGTCCCGAACATTTTCCTCCTATAAATAAATACCCGGACAACACCGAGTTATCAGCTAGTATGTAAATAAAAATTGATTGTATCCTTTGCATCATCAGATTGATCTAGGATGCGCGCAGTGGCACAAGTGACATTTTCATGACCTCAAAAAAGTGTGATTGGGGTTGGGAAAGGAGACCTCTTGAGAGCCCATGCAATAGCATGGACTGCAAAGGCTTTTGCTGGAAAAAAACCAAATTTTCTTCCCAAGTGAAAAAAGAGGGAGAAGACAAAACCAGGGAGTCCCAAAACCTCAGCCCTGTCACCTGGCACAAAAAAAGTCCTCTTCAGAAACCCTTTGAAGGGGTGCCAACGTAAGGAGTCAACGATGCCGACGATATTTAGGAGTCAATTATTCACCTAGAGAGGAAGTAAAGTCCAAGCCAAACATGGACAATTTCACAGGTGATGCCCTTAAGGGCTTGAAGCCAGCACTTCCCGAGAAAGGGGAAGCTTGAAATACATTATAACTTAAAATAAATTCTTAACGGTTGGCTATTTTTTTTTTTAAAAAAAAACGTTTAGCTTAATCTGCCACCTGTGGTTCAGGTTGCCTGGAAAAATGTCAGAAAGGTTTTTGGACTGGGCTCTGCAGCAGGGAGGAGAGATGGCTACAGAAGGACCTTCTACCTTCGCTATTTTGCCTGCCTGAAACTCAGGGGTGGCGATTTCGAGGAAAGGAGATCGCTTGGTTTAACACAAGGGTCGGCAACCTTAAACACTCAAAGAGCCACAAAGGTCCTAACTAGAAGCCCCCGGCCCCGTTCAATTCTAGAGCCATCCGGAAGTCCGGTTCCTCTACCATAGTCTCATCCTAGGGGGGGGGGGAGCATCCATTTCCTCTACCTGTCGTAACCGGAAGTCCTATCAATTGGGGAGCTGACTGGTGACAGGGAGCCACAGCAGAGGGATGAAAGAGCCACATGCGGCTCCAGAGCCGCAGGTTGCTGACCCCTGGTTTAACGCATCGACACCTATTCTGTGAATACTGTAATGATTGTTGTTTTCCATGTTAAGTAATTAAGCTCCCCGTTAGAAGAGCAAGTATGCAGAGAAGCATAATGAGAGTGATATGGAATAACACGCACAAACCAGCATACAGAGACACTGAATAGTATAAATATATAGTAGTTTACTATGTAGAAATATAGAAATATTCAGAGTCTGGTTAACAGTCCAAGTCATACACGGTTCAATAATTCAGTTATCAAGTAGTCAGTCTAACACACAAAGTATAGCTAAACAGTAGCAAACCACAATACCTCAATATACACCGATCAGCTTCTAACAAAACAGAGAGCTAACAGCCATTCTGGCTCCCTCTTATGGCTGTTTGAGGTAACAAACCAATTACATTTCTCTAACATTTAAAGTAACAGTAACATTATCATTGCTTATATACATTGCCAAGCCAAGCCTAGGGTTACATCCCTAACAGTCCACAATATGGCCACAGGCAGTGATATTGTGCCCCCTGTGGATCAGAGGTGGGTTCCTACCGGTTCGGCCCGGTTCAGCCAAATTGGTAGTGGTTTGGCAGCCTGGGTTGCTGCCGGCTTGCCACACCCCTGCACCGGGTCCACCGTCTTGATTTTCAGTTCTGTGCATGCTCAGAACAACAGTAATTGCACAACATTTGTTTTCCTTTTTAAAAACATTTTGCGCAGGCACAGGCCTATTTTTGTGTAAATGCACCTGCGCGTTGAGCGCGCCTCTGGTGTGCACGTGAGCGAAGCGAGTGCGCGCGTGCAAAAATTTTACGTGCACTGAACTGACAGTAATGTCGGGAGCAACCCTCCCCTGCTGTAGATCAGTACCTACATAAAATGAAGCAGTGAAAAAATGTTGGCCTGGCATCCGGGATTGCAAAGATATCAATCTAGGATGGGCTTGATCTCCACGTGCATTTTGTATCTGGTATAAGCTGTCAGATGGTAGGTGTGATCACATTTAAAAGTATCCCTGAAAGAAGATTTCACACCTGAAAGAAGATGTCCAAAGGTCAACCAAATAAACAAAGCCTCGGTGGCTCATTACACCATTAATATAATTCTTGAAAACACCAGACAACAGGCACAAATTTTAAACGACCATCTGAACAAGCAATAATGCTGGTGACCTTCTACTGCTGCACCATAGAGAGTATTTTAATGTACTGCACTTGTGTATGGCTTGCCAATTGCACAGTGGCAGATAGGCCAGCGCTCCAGAGGGTCGGCGTCATTGCCCAGAGCTTCAGTGGTTGCCCTCTCCCCTCTTTGGGAGAGCTTTATAGCTCCCCTTGTCTTAAGAAAGTTCAAAACATCTCAGCCTGGGCACCCTTTTTTAAAAAAACTATTACCCTCTGGCAGCCAGTACGGGATAATAAAAACAAGGACAAATAGGCTGAAAAATAACTTCTATCCAGTGGTGGGATTCAAATAATTTAACAACTGGTCCTCTGTTCTAATGACCAGTTGGGTAGGTAGTTGTGTGGGCGTGGCCAACTTAACACCATTCAGGTCGATGGGTGCTTCGCCTTAGCTGTTACAATGTAATAAGGGTTAACTGGAGAGGCAGTTTCTGTAAGCAGGGCAATAAAGATGAGGCTAGAAACAACACCAGAATGTTTCCTTCTTGCCTTCCTTACAGGATTAGCTTTGTAAAGTGGGGGAAAACAAAATGAGATTTCTTCCAACAACCGGCTCTCCGAACTGCTTAGAAAGTTAACAACCGGTTCTCCCCGAATAGGTGCGAACCGGCTGAATCCCACCACTGCTTCTATCCCAGAGCAGTAACTATATTGAATTCTACTGTATGGTGCAATATAAATGCAATATCAAGTCAATATCAAGACCCACCTTTTTCAATTATCTGGCCTGGCTCAACCATAGTTTCATCTTATTCCTCCTGACAGTCTTTTTAAATCAGTAATTTTAAACTGGGGTATTTTAATTTTTTAATTTAATTACTATTATTTTATGTATTGCAATTGTTGTTACCTCCTCCGTGTAATATATATATGTGCTTTTATTTATTGTACGCCGCCCCGAGTCCTTTGTGGAGAGGGAGCGGCTAACAAATCAAATAAATAAATAAATAAATAAAATAAAATATCAGGGGTTTTTCAATTCAATTGTATAGAATGGGAAGGATGTGTGGTTTTGTATTCTTTTTTCCTTATAATGTATACTGAAGGTGGCATTTAATTTCGTTGCACGAGGTGCAGCAGTGACAATAAAGCGAAGTTAAAAAGTTAATGATGACACACCCGTCCAAAGAATAAAATAAAATTCCCCTTTGCATCCCGGGATTCCGCTTTTGCAAAAGAGACAGCGACTGGCTGGGGAACAGATGTCCCTGCTTTGAAGTCTTCAAAAGAAAGGCTACTGGCCTTGTAGAGAAGAACCGTCCCACTGTTTGCCCCACATGTGCGTTCCAGTCCACTATTATTCACTGTGTCCCACAGCTGCTCATCTGACTGGAGGAAGCTTGGCAGACTGTGGATTTGCTTATCTGTGTAAACAGGGTGTTGGCTGCATTTACAAGTAGTAATTCACAGTGAGAACAGGCTCCTGAGTGCGTCCGTGTGTGTGTGTTGTTATACTTGCACAGATGGCATGACCCACGCTAAAACACCTTCTGTGCCCCACATGTGCCACCAAGGCAGGGTGAATGTTGCCTAAGGCACATCTCCCTCTAGACTGATTTTGGGAAATTCCAGTTATCAATAGGCAGGACCAAGGATGAAATTCAGCAGGTTCTGACAGGTTCTGGAGAACCGGTAGCAGAAATTTTGAGCAGTTCAGAGAACCGGCAAATACCACCTCTGGCTGGCCCCCAGCATGGGGTGGGAATGGAGATTTTGCAGTATCCTTCCCCTGGAGTGAGGAGAGAATGGAGATTTTGCAGTATCCTTCCCCTGGAGTGGGGAGGGAATGGAGATTTTGCAGTATCCTTCCCTGGAGTGGGGAGAGAATGGAGATTTTGCAGTATCCTTCCCCTGCCACACCTACCAAGCCACGCCCACAGAACCGGTAGTATTTCGCCAATGGGCAGGACCATTCGGGAAGATACAGGTAATCCTCACTATACAACATTTTGTTTAGTGATCATTTGAAGTTATGACCACACTGGGAAAAAAATTATGGCTAGTCATTGTCCTTATAACCATGACATCCCCATAGTCAAGTGGTCAAAATTCAGGTGCTTGACAACGGTTGTGTACTTACAAGAGTTGTAGTGTCCCGGGATTATGGGATCACCATTTGTGACCTTCCCAGCTGGCTTTCGTCAAGCAAAGTTTATGGGGGAAGCTGGAGTTAACAGAATAACGTTGGACAGGACCTTGGAGGTCTTCTAGTCCAACCCCCTGCTCAAGCAGGAAACCCTTCACCATTTCAGAGAAATGGGTGTCCAATCTCTTAGAAACCTCTAGTGTTGGATCACCCACAGTGATGGCCACGATGTAGAAAAGATGTGGAGACTCTAGAAAGAGTGCAGAGAAGAGCAACAAAGAGGATTAGGGGACTGGAGGCTAAAACATATGAAGAACGGTTGCAGGAACTGGGTATGTCTAGCTTAAGATGAAGAAGGACTAGGGGAGACATGATAGCAGTGTTCCAATATCTCAGGGGTTGCCACAAAGAAGAGGGAGTCAAACTATTCTCCAAGGCACCTGAGGGTGGAACAAGAAGCAATGGGTGAAAACAAATCAAGGAGAGAAGCAATTTAGAACTGAGGAGAAATTTCCTGACAGTTATAACAATTAATCAGTGGAACAGCTTGCCACCAGAAGTTGTGAATGCCCCAACACTGGAAGTCTTTAAGAAGATGTTGGACAGCCATTTGTCTGAAATGGTGTAGGGTTTCCTGCCTAGGCAGGGGGTTGGACTAGAGGACCTCCAAGTTCCCTTCCAACTCTATTGTATTCTCAAGTCATTCCACTGATTGTTCTGACTGTCAGGAAATTTCTTCTTGTGGGTTTGCTTAATGACTTCACTTCACAACCACGGCAAAAAAAAATAATAATCTCATACTATCAGATGCATCTCATTTCATGAGCATCTTACTTCGCAACAGGAATTCTGGTCCATCTTGGGATCGTAGTTAAGGACTACCTGTACGTCTAACACCTTGTGTTACGACATGCCCAAAGGAGGAACTTTGGGGGCACATATACAGCTGAATATATAAGCTCCGAACAAGAAACAATGTGATAGGACATGCTACCTGGGTGGTCATTGATGATTCTGAAGCTGGAAGAATTTATTAGGCTCTGTTACTCTCATGAAGTAGATCAGACAAGAAATGAAACCAGATGAACGAACTCTATTTTTCTGTAAAGCTACATTAATAGAATCGAAGGCTAAAACATACGATGAACTGTTACAGGAACTGGGCATGGCTAGTCTAGTGAAGAACCAGGGGAGACATGATAGCAGTCTTATGATTTGTGATGATTGTATTTTTACAAAGGCTAATAATTACAATTTATCACTTGTTGCTTGTATGTACACTGAGAGCTTATGCACCGGAGACAAATTCCTTGTGTGTCCAATCACACTTGGCCAATAAAGAATTCTCTCTCCTCTCCTCCTCTCCTCTCTTCCATTCCATTCCATTCCATGCTATTCTATATTCTATTCTATGCTATTCTACTTTAATTTTCAATTCTAATTTTTATTCAATTCTAATTGTCTACTCCATTCTATTCTATTCTATTCTATTCTATTCTATTCTATTCTATTCTATTCTATTCTATTCTATTCCTATTCTATTCCTATTCTATTCTCCATATTCATCAGCCTCAGTGAATGCAATTCTGTTGATCCATCTACAGATCAGTCATCTTGTTTTTCACTTCTGCACATGCGCAGAACATTTTTATTGTACTGCGCATGAGTGCGCCACGCGCCCATGAGCGAACCAGCAGTAGTGCCTGCATTCCAGCAGGCAATTGCTTGTGGGTGTGCTGCGTGCGCATGCACAATAAAAAATGTTCTGCGCATGCGCAGAAGCAAAAAACAAGATGGCGATGCCTACAGTGCCGCCCGGAGTACTGGTTCAGGGGGCATGGCAAACCTGGGTCGCTGCGGGTTCCAGAGACCCAGACCGCCAAGCCACTACCGGTTCAGCCGAACCAGTCCGAACCGGTAGGAACCCACTACTGCTCCAAACACAACTGGAACCTGCATAAAAAGACAACGAGGGCCCTGGATGGAAAGCTGAAGGACTTTTTGAAGTGTGCAGGTGTTGTTATTGTCATCTCTTCCCATTGAGGGTCATGGTCTATGAGGAGAGAGGAGAAGACTGGAAAAGAATCAAAGCTATCCTGGCCCTCGGCAAGGAAGACTTGACTGATGAGATGAAAGAGAAGAGGGAAATTTGGACGGACGTATCCAAGACCTCCTTAGCATTCATGAAAGCATGTCTCGATGCAAAATATTTGTGTAGCATCTTTTGAGAGGGCAGCCTCTTTTATAAGGTCAGATTAAAAAACAAACAAACAATAAACTATTAAAATATAAACAAGAAGAAGAACAGAAAGACGGTTCCCCCCCCCCCCATAACTTGGATAATGCTACTTTGGACATGAACCAATGGGTTCAAATTACAAAGATTTTGGCTAGGCATTAGGAGGAAGTTCTCAAGTGTAAAACAATGCAGAAGAGTGCCTTGGAAGATGGTGGACAATTTTATTGCAGATCCTTTTTCCCCCCCTCACAGCGGCTGGGTGTCAGTGGTGGGTTGCAAGCGGTACATCCCGGTACGGGCGTACCGGTGCCTACTGGGAGCACTGGGTACTGTTCCGATACGGTGCTCCAGAGGGCCCACCTACCCGCTTGAGCTCCTTATCTGTATTTGAGCTCTTTGGCCCTTCCGCACATATGCATGGAGCGTACAGCACCTGCGCGATGCTCCGCCGAGCAGCTGGAGCATTGTAGAGGCATTGCGGAGGCAAGGACGCATGCGCAAGCTGTGTTCGTGCTACGTGCATGCATGTGGGAGATGCCGGGCCCCGTTGTACCATACCGGTTGCAATGGGATCCGGAACCCACCACTGCCAGGTGTCCATGAGTTAGGCACACCAGGAGTTGGCAGAATGGGGTAAAGATGACCTTTGAAATTCTTTCCATGTATCTGCTTGCATAACTTGCTTGCCAGTGCCTGTTTCAAGGGATAAAGAGGCACAAGAAAATCTGCTTTGGATTTTACACCCAAATGTGTGAATTAACTCACAAGAAGCAATGGATGGAAACAAATCCAGGAAAGAATCAATTGTTCTGACTTAGGCTTCCCCAAAAAGTACGAGGCAGAGTCCTGGTCCCAACACAACCCCTTTTATTAAACGAATGTGAATTCCTCTCATTCCCCTTCAGTAAAGGCCTGGCAAACAGTCTTTCAAAGGTGAAGTTATGACCACAGACCTTATCTAGCTTGGAAAGGTGCCATGCAAATATTTTTCCAAATGCAGTGCTGTGCAAGGAAAGACTGGGCACAGAGTCTCTGAGATTCACGGACAGATCTTCACACTCCTGAAACGAACGAATGAACGAATGAATGGTTTCCTGCAAAAACCCACTCCCCTTTCACTCTTCTTTTATTTCCTATGGGAGGGGCCATTTACCGTCCACCTGTGGCTTTACTTCCATGTTGACCCTGATTTCTTAGTTGTTGTTGTCTTCCGGCAGCTCTGCGCATGCGCCCACTGGGAACAGGCTCCAGCTGTTCCTCTGCCCCACTGCTGTTTAGCTCCGAAGGCAGCTGAGAACTGCGAGACGGCCTTAGCCTCACCTCTGTCTCCAATGCAGAGTCCTCGTCCAAGCCTTCCCCAGCCTATAGGACTGGCCCATGTTCGTCCCCCACCTCCTGACTCTCCGACTCTGCTGCCAGCTCTGCTGGCCACTGGCGGGCCACAATATCAAGCTAGAAACAAGGAATACATTCCTGACAGAACAATGAATCAGCGGAATGGCTTGTCTCCAGAAGTTATGGGTGCGCCATCACTGATGGTTTTCAACAAAAGATTGGACAACCATTTCTCTGAAATAGTATAGGATGTCTTGCTCAAGCAAGGGGTTGGACTAGAAGATCTTCAAGGTCCCTTCAACTCTGTTATTCTGTTTTATTCTGCCACTTGAAAAGTCCTGGATACGAAGTCATATGGATGTTTTCAGTCCAGTAGCTCCTGGTAAATCTAGACAGGATACTAAAAAGCAGAGACATCACCCTGCCAACAAAAGTGCCCATAGTCAAGGCTATGGTTTTCCCAGTTGCAATGCAGGGTTGTGAAAGAACTCAAGTCTAAAATTACCACCATCCACTCTTTCTGGAAAAAACCTGACCTTAGACAACCAATTCGTTCTCAAGCTCTCTGACATAACTTGCTCACCTGGTCAGCTCATCACTCATGGTGGCCACTACACTCAGAAATGTCTCTTGTTTTTCCTGATGGCCTCTCTGTCCAAAATCCACACTTCAGATATTGCACTCCACCAATTTGGGTTTGGACCTTGTTGAACTTGTTACAGTTATACCCACTGTTTTTTTTTATTCCCAGAGTTACTGTTTCGGGGAGGCATGGTATTTTGACTGACCACATCCTAACCTGTGAATAAACAGACGGCTGAAACACAGGAAACTGGGAGGTGAAAGTCATATTTGAAGATGCAAACTCTGTAAGAGCTGACCAAATGTTGGCCAGAGTTGAATTTTCTTTTTCAAGCTCTCCACTCCTACTCAGTGCAACTAACAATTATAGCATCTCCAGGTTTTAGAAGCTGTTAGCACCAGGATCCTAAATATCTGCTTTCACAGGATGATAAAATCAGAAGCAGGATTAAGGCCACTGGATCCAATTCCTTGGTTATGCAAGAATCCAGAATAAAGCAACACAGATAGATGGCCTTCTAGGCTTTATCCAAACACATCGAGGGAAGGAGAACTCTTTATCTCCCTGTCAGTGGCTAAGACGCTGAGCTTGTCGTTCAGAAAGTCAGGCAGTTCGGCGGTTCGAATGCCTAGCACCGCGTAACGGAGTGAGCTCCTGTTACTTGTCCCAGCTTCTGCCAACCTAGCAGTTTGAAAGCATGTAAAAAATGCAAGTAGAAAACGAGGAACCACCTTTGGTGGGAAGGTAACAGCGTTCCGTGCGCCTTTGGCGTTGAGTCATGCCGGCCTCATGACAGCGCTGCCTCTTTGGCTTTGAAAAGGAGATGGGGGCGGCCTAGAGTCAGGAACGAGTAGCACATATGTGTGAGGGGTACCTTTACCTTTACCTGACTTTATTTTCAAATCACTCAACCTTAAGAGATTTCCCTAATATTAAATGGGAATACACACATAGAATCATAAATCTACTATCCCAGGTTCTGTTCCATTCATATGTAAATGCTAGTTTCAACTCCTTGAGCGATGTGGAATTTTTGTCCTACACTCATGAACGTCTCTTGATCTTCTTTAGTGTGTTGTCTTTTCTGGTATTTGAAGACTGTTACCCTCCATCCCAATTTCTCAAAGCTAAACATACCCGTTTTCTGTAAACTCTCCCTGTATTCCATAAGCTTCCCAGTCCTGGATTGACCCAATTTCCTTTCAAAGGTACAATAATTTTCCTCTTGGATGTTCCTGAGGGTACATAAACCACATCTGCCATGCAGACGGAACAGAACAGAACAGAACAGAACAGAAAAACAGAGTTGGAAGGTCTTCTAGTTCAATCCCCTCCTCAGGCAGGAAACCCCATACCATTTCAGACAAATGATTGTCCAATCTCTTGTTTAAAACTTTCAATGTTGGAGCACCTACAACTTCTGGAATCAAGTCCTTCCACTGATCAATTGTTTTAACTGTCAGGGAAGTTGTCCTTAGTTCTAGGGATTCTCAACTTCTCTTGGAGCCCTGATTTCGGTGACAATTAAGTTAGTTAAAATGGTTTTTCCCTGTGCCCCCAGAAGCATAATTTCTAATGTTGGATTTTCCCCCTTACCAGAGGGAACCCTTTTGTGGAGTACTGTGAAGCCGTTACCACGGCAACTCCACGGCGCTGTGCAGTAGACGCCATTTGAAGGCAGTACGGTAGAAGCCATTTGAAGGCACAACAGGCTGTATTTTAACAGAACACCCCTCCCCCCCGAGGGATGTTAAGGGATGTCTTACCCGCACAATATTTGTTTCCAGAGGGTAAGCCATCTGTGTACCAAGATTGGTTGAAATTGCTTGAGGTGTTCCAGAGTTATGCTGGAAAACAAACGAACACACACACACACACACAAAAAAAAACACACACTCACACACACACAGATTTATGAAGCACCTAAGATGGAAAACACTCCTATGAAAATGAGATTAAGCATGTTGAAACAAATAACAAAGTCACAAAGGGGGGAACAGGGGAGTGCTGGCAGAACTGATCTGTAAGAATTTCATGTGAATCCATTAAGTATTCTGGCAAGTCAACTATGAGATTTCAAGATTCTTAATCAGTCTCCCCTTCATCCTCCTCAAACTAATCTAGATAGACTTTAAGGGATTGTAGGGCCTGCTTGTCTTCCTACCAGTTCTTCTTCCAGTTCACTTCATGAAAAAACAATTCGGGGGGATTTTTTTTTTTAAAAAAAAGACCAGCAACGTACATTTTGATGAAATACTCATGGGTAAAATTCTTGCCTTGATTTGTCGAGAAGAACCTTCATGGGGCATTTCGTTCGTGCCCAAATGTTCACGGTAGAGATCCTCCTCAACTTACAACTGTAATTTCTGTTGTCAATCATGACGAGTGCGTAAGTCGAGTACTTTGGCCATATCATGAGGGGAATTCATGAGGAGAAAGCAATTATGTTTGGAGGAGTTAGCGGTAAAAGGAAAGCAAACTAAAGGCCACAGTGGTTGGAGACCATCAAAGTTGACCCCAGCCAGAGCATGAAACTACTCAAAGAAGCAGTGGAAGATTGGAAGGTGTGGATAGACTAGGCCCATAAAATCGGACAGTACTGAATGGACTTCTTCCTTTTCTTTCCTCCTCCTCCACCATCACCACCACCTCCTCCTCCTCCTCCTCTTCTTCTCTTCCTTCTTCTTCTTCTCCCCCTTTACCATCCTCCTCCCACTGCCTCTTCTTCCTCCTCTCTTTCTTTCTCCTTCTTCTTCCTTGGAAGACACTTTGCACACTTAAGCTTACAATGGGTAAGAACAATACAAAACATAGTGTACAACATACCACATCACAGGTTCTCACTAATACTCTAATCCAGCGGTCACCAACTGGTGGTCCGGGAGAAAATTTTGGTGGTCTGCAGAAAAATTATTTACATTTTTTATATTGCACTAAATCAGGGGTCCTCAAACTACGACCCCTGGGCCACATGCGTGCAATGAACGTTTGTATGGCTGCAGAGAGTCTCCCCCTTTGGGGTCTTTTTGTGCTGGTCAGAGGGGGGCAGAAATTCCAACTTGGGGTCTGCTTCAGTCTTCTGGTGGGGGGCTTTGGGCGAAGGCTGGAGGGAAGGGCCACTGGTGGCGAAGATCCAGAGGGCCTCATTCCAGTGGGACTGCATCATGGCCTGGAACTGGCTGACCATCTCAGCTGAGCCTCCAGGCACCGGTACCTGGCCTTGCACTCCCACAGGCCTTCCCTCTGCTTGGAAAGCCTACGCTCGTAGTCCTCAGTGAGGTGCTTCTGCTGAGCCTCCTTCTTGGTCCGATCCAAATTGAACTGAGCTGTTTTGCCAACTCTTTCTCATGGTGGCTGCTTAGCTCCAACGACTGCTTCCTGTTGGGGCCCTAAGGAGCCCGGGTGGGCAGGCGAGGAGTGGCTGAGAATGGTAAGTAGAGGCTGGCAAGGCGCCCCTCGACATGAGTGACATCAAGTTGGCCACGCCCACCCAGTCACATGACCACCTGGCCACACCCACCCAGCCAGTCATTAGGCAGATCATATTAGTGGTCTAGGGGATTTAAAATTACGAATTTAGTGGTCCCTGAGGTCTGAAAGGTTGGTGACCCCTGCTTTAATCCTCATGTCCGGGAACATAACTATGCCTTCCAAACATACATAGGGCCAATATCAATTTAATTTCAGGGATAGGAAAGTTCCATCGGGAGCAGAATGCCATAGGGACATTCTGCTCCCTATGGAACTTTCCTCCCCCTGAAATGAGAAGCCCAATTTCAGGGTCTCAGAAGCGGATAGCTGGAGGGTTTCTGCAGCACGCCTCTCCTGCGGATCTAACAGGATGGGTAGCAACAAGTGGGAAGAGTCACTTGCACCCATCGCCTTGGCCTTGCATCACAAAGGGCTTTATCAATGACAAGCAGCGCCACAAATTGTGCCCACAAGCATACTGGCAGCCGGTGCAGCTTGCGAAACACAAGGGTAACATGAGCACAGCAAGGCAGGTTCATAGGTGCCTGCGCCGTTGCACCCTGTGCCAGTTGCAGCTTGCAGACGCTCTTCAAAGGGCAAAGCCGTGTAGAGCGCATTGCTTGTAATTGTACTTGGGAGGCAACTGGGGCATCAGTGACTGCGAGGAAATGTTCAGGAAACAAGGCTGCGAGGAAACTATCCTGGCCACGGCTGTCTCCTATTTCTAGCCTAGTGGTTAAGGCAGTGGGTCTGTGAGTTCTCGTCCTGCCTTAGGCATGAAAGCTGATGAAGTATCTTTGAATGAATCACCAGGAGACTGTGAGTTCTAGTCCCATCTTGGGCACAAACGCCAGCTGGATGACTTTGGACCAATCACCAGGAGACTGTGAGTTCTAGTCCTGCCTTAGTCAAGAAAGCCGGCTGGGTGACTTTGGGCCAATCTCCAGGAGACTGTGAGTTCTAGTCCCACCGTAGTCAAGAAAGCCGGCTGGGTGACTTTGGACCAATCACCAGGAGACTGTGAGTTCTAGTCCCACTTTAGTCATGAAAGCCAGCTGGATGACTTTGGACCAATCACCAGGAGACTGTGAGTTCTAGTCCCACTTTAGTCATGAAAGCCAGCTGGATGACTTTGGGCCAATCACCAGGAAACTGTGAGTTCTAGTCCTGCCTTAGAAAGCCGGCTGGGTGACTTTGGGCCAATCACCAGGAGACTGTGAGTTCTAGTCCCACCGTAGTCATGAAAGCCGGCTGGATGACTTTGGCCCAGGCACTGTCCCTCAGCCCTAACACAATTCAAAGGGTTATTGTGGGAAAAATAGGAGGAGGAAGGAGCATTAAACCCCATTCATTTCACAACGCATTACTAATTGAACAACTGCAGTGATTCGGTGAACAAATGTGACAAGGAAAGTTGTAAAATGGGGCAAAACTCTCTCAACAAATTTCTCACTTAGCAACATATTTTTGGGGCTCAGTTGCGGTCGTAAGTCAAGGACTACCTGTATAAACCTTAGCACAGAAAAGCAAGCATGAATTGATAAGATATCACAAAATCCAATACCGATGGCAGTCGTACTTGAATCCGACTCAGTCACGGAGACCCAACTTAAAGAAAAGTAGAACAACTTTGTATATAGTGATATGTTTGCCAAAAAAAAAAAAAAAAGTCCCTGAATATAGATGTCTTATTCAAACATCCATGTAGATGAAAAGAAACCAAAAGTGATACCATTGTGAGTTTGTCAGAGGCCACGTATATAAGCAAAAAAAAATAATACGTGGACAAGGTGTGTGTAGAGAAAAGTAAAGTTCATATAGAGAAAAGTAAAGTCTTACACTTAGGCAAGAAAAACACAAAGTACACCTATAGACTGGGTGAAACCAGGCTTAATAGCAGTAACGGTGAGAGGGATCTTGGAGTTTTAGTGGACAACCAGTTAAATATGAGCCAGCATTCTGTGGTGGTAGCCAAAAAAGCCAATGCAATCCTAAATTGAATTAACATAGGGATACAATCAACATCAAGGGAGGTACTAATACCACTCTGTAAAGCCTTAGTAAGACCACACCTAGAGCACTGCATCCAGTTTTGGTCACCACACTATAAAAAAAATATTGAGACTCTAGAAAAAGTGCAGAGAAGATCAACCAAGATGATTAGGAGACTGAAGCCTAAAACATACGATGAATGGTTGCAGGAACTGGGCACGGCTAGTCTAGTGAAAAGAAGGACCAGGGAAGACATGATAGCAGTCTTCCAACATTTGAGAGGCTGCCACAGAAAGGGGGGAGTCAAGCTATTTTCCAAGGCTTTCCACCTGAAGAACAGACAAGGAATCATGGATGGAAACTGACCAAGGAGAGATTCAATCTAGAAATAAGGAGAAATCTCTGAGAGTGAGAGCAATCAACCCATGGAACAGAAGTTGCCTTCGGAAGTTGTGGGAGCTTCATCCCTAGATGCTTTCAAGAAGAGACTGGACTGCTATCTGTCAGAAATGGTGTAGGGCAGCGATGGCGAACCTTTTTTGGCTCGCGTGCCATAAGAGCGGGGAGCGCAGGGGGGTCGTGCGTGGGCTTGCTGCACCCATAATGCAATGCGCTCCCCCCTATTTTCTGCCTGCTTTTTTCACCCTCCCCAGGCTCCAGAGGCTTTATTGGAGGCTTTCCCTGAAGCCTCCGGAGGGCAAAAAACGACCCTACGAGCAAACTGGAAGTCACTTCCGGTTTGCTCGTAGGGTCGGTTTAAGCTTTCCGGGGCTTCCTGAAGTTTCCGGAGAGCTTAAACCGACCCTACGAGCAACCCGGAAGTGACTTCCAGTTTGCTTATAGGGCCATTTTTAGTCTCTGATGGTCCCTCAAGCCTCCAGAGGGCTGAAACCGAGCCTACGAGCAAATCGGAAGTCCGTTCCCATTCCTATAAAGCCTCTGGAGCCTGGGGAGGGCAAAAAAATGGCTTTTAAAAAGGCTGAACTCAGATGGCCAGCTGCGCATGCACCCTGGCCAGCTGACAGGGCAACGCCTCGCTTGCCCTGGGAAATGGCTCCGCGTGCTACCTGTGGCACGCGTGCCATAGGTTCGCCATCCCGAGTGTAGGGTCTCCTGCTTGGGCGGGGGGATTGGACTAGATGACCTACAAGGTCCCTTCCGACACTGTTAATCTGTTTTAATGCTGTTCTACTTCAACTCAACAACTTCTAAAGAGGATTATAACTGCCGTGCGAAGGGAAGGCTTCAATTATTCCAGTATCTGTGGGGAAAGTAACTCGGCTGAGAGTGGGAGGTACAACGTATTTCTGATCCGTCTTTACTAACATATGCTTTTCCAAGGGGGGAAGAAGAAACAAGAGGATTACCTCGACGTAAACTGAGTGATGGGCTGGAGATGCCAAATGGCTTGCGGAGGGAATGATCACATCAGCCTGGAGTTCAAGATAATTAGGGGAGGAAAGGCAAAGCGGAAAACCTCAAGAAGTCAAATTTTAATGAAACTCTGGCTGAAGATGGGTAGCCTACAACAGCGTGAAACCCCAAAGGATAAACAAGTCTAAATGGGATGAGAGACACACGCAGCGCAAATGATCCCAAGGAGGAAAAGGGGGGAAAAGATGTTGTAAGAGGCCTCTATGAGCTGAGAAACAAAGAAGAGATATATTAAACATGGCAGCAGTGGCTGTTAATAACGGGGAGATATAAATTGTGGGTAGTCCTCAACTTACAACCTGAGGTGGGATTTAGCCGGTTTGGACTGGTTCGTTAGTGGAAATCGCGGGTGGGCCCACTTACCCACCCCAACTCTTTGCCATCCTATTTAGGCATGTTTTTGAGGCTGGATGCATGCACAGAAGGTGCGCCTGCAAGCAAAGCGCATGCGCGGAAGGAGTATATGCGCCCACGGCAAACCGGTGTGAAACCCACCGCTGCTTATGACCACAATTGAGCCCAACGTTTCTGCTACTAAGCAAGACAGTTGTTAAGGGAATTTTGCCCCTTTTCACCATTTTTTTGCCACAATTCTTAAGTGAATCCCTGCAGTTGTTAAAGTTAGTAACATTGGTTGTTAAGTGAATCTGGCTTCCCCGTTGATTTGGCTTGTCGGACGGTCGCAAAAGGGGATCACACGCACCTTGGGACACTTACAACCGTCGTAAGTTAGGAGCCAGTTTCCAAGTCTCTGAATTTTTATCGGGTGATTATAGGGATGCTGCAATGGCATTCAATATGAAAACGGTCAAAACGGTCAGTGCCCCTGTAACTTTGAGCAGTTACTAAAGGAATGGTTGCAAGTAGAGGACTACCTGTGTAGTAAGAATCCATCATTGTAGCTACAATGATTTCAAATCTCCAGGGACAGAGGGAGTAAGAGTTGGGGAAGTGACCAGGATAGGTATTTCTCCAAAATACCACTTTTTATTGATTTATTTAATGTTTTTTCTATTAAAAATGCATTTTGGTTTTTAGGAAAGTTACAATGAATATTATGCTGTTTCATTTATGTCAGCAACTTTGACTTTAATATCTAATTAAAGGTAAGGCCACACTTGGAATCCTGCATTCAGTTCTGGTCGCCACGATGTAAAAAAGATGTGGAGACTCTAGAAAGAGTGCAGAGAAGAGCAACAAAGATGATTAGGGGACTGGAGGCTGAAACATATGAAGAACGGTTGCAGGAACTGGGTATGTCTAGCTTAAGAGAAAGAAGGACTAGGGGAGACATGATAGCAGTCTTCCAATATCTCAGATGTTGCCACAAAGAAGAGGGAGTCAAACTATTCTCCAAGGCACCTGAGGGTAGAACAAGAAGCAATGGATGAAAACTAACCAAGGAGAGAAGCAACTTAGAACTGAGGAGAAATTTCCTGACAGTTAGAACAATTAATCAGTGGAACAGCTTGCCTCCAGAAGTTGTGAATGCCCCAACACTGGAAGTCTTTAAGAAGATGTTGGATAGCCATTTGTCTGAAACGGTATAGGGTTTCCTGCCTAGGCAGGGGGTTGGACTAGAAGACCTCCAAGGTCCCTTCCAACTCTACTATTGTATTGTATTGTATTGTATTGTATTGTATTGTATTGTATTGTATTGTATTGTAATTTAACCAGGGGTGGGCTTCAAAAATTTTAGCAAGGGGTTCTCTGCCTGGTTGCTGGGTGGGCGTGGCCATGGTGGGCCTGACCTAATCGGCCTCCTGCACCATGGGGGGGGGGAGCATTTCTGCCCTCCCCGGGCTCTGGAGGCTTTTGTAGGAGCCTCCGGGAGGACAAAAATGGCTTCCCCAGACTACAGAGGCCCTCTGGAGTGAGGTGGGTTCCTACCAGTTTGGCCGAGTAGGTAGTAACTTGGTCTGCCACGCCCACGAATCAGATCTATCAGCGGCAGCGCCATCTTGATTTTCAGTTTTGTGCATGCGCAGGACAATCTTAAGTGCAAAAACGTATTTTTTTCTCCTTTTCTAACATTCTGTGCATTTCTAACATTGGCGTGCGCACGAGCAATGTGGGCATGCGTGCACAAAAATTTTAGCGTGCTGAACAGGGAGTAATGCCAGCAGCAACCCACCCCTGCTCTGGAGTCCAGAAGCAGTCCCGTTTCCGGCCTTCCCAAGCTTCCGGTAGGCCAGTTTTGTGCCCTCCCCGAGCCTCTGTACGCACCATGCACTTACGTGCATCCAAAACGGTCCATGCGGGGACTCCTGGGATGGGAAGGGCGGGGTGGGCGAGGCCAGCCAGGAGTGGGATTTGGAGGTTCTCCGAACTGCACAGGATCTGAGCTAGAGGTTCTCCCGAACCCCTGCGAACCCCCAGCAGGCCCCCCCTGATTTATTTAACCCCCTATTCTGTTTATCAGAAAGACAACAAAACTAGTCCCCAAGGTGCTTCCCCCCCTCTGACCGAGTCAGAACTGAAGCAGAATAGAATAATAATTTTCTAATTTTCATATTTTTTTATTCTAATTTTAAGTATACATTCACATAATTCTTTTTCTTTTTTACATTTATCATTCTCATACATTTATTATTTCATTTAATAGGTTATAATATACAGTTTGGGTTGCTTTGTTTACCATCCCTGTTGTAGCACCACCTTATTTTCCCTTTCTTTTCTCCCTCCCTCCCTTCTCTACTTCCTTCCTTCCTGTCAGAAAGTTTCTCCTCAGTTCTAAGTTGCTTCTCTCCTTGATTAGTTTCCACCCATTGCTTCTTGTCCTCAGATGCTTTGGAGAATAGCTTGACTCCCTCTTCTTTGTGGCAACCCCTGAGATATCGGAAGACTGCTATCATGTCTCCCCTGGTCCTTCTTTTCTTCAAAGTAGACATACCCAGTTCCTGCAACCGTTCTTCATATGTTTTAGCCTCCAGACCCTTAACATGGTCTCTTCTTGGATCCAATCCCCATATCGACACAGAGAGGACCTCGATGCTGGCCGAGACAATTTTAGGCCAGTGCAATTTTAGCTGATGAAAACTGACAAGGTTCCTCTCCTTTACCACTTTTTTTTTGCAGACCCCTGGCGAGTAATTTTAGGTTTTCTCTTGTTTGTTTGGATTCTTCTCCCCTCCCGGCCACCACAACTTAGCGAAAACGAGCTGTCCTTTCCAATCATGTTCAGCGGAATGCCAGGCAACGGCAGCTATCAACAAAATCACAAGATTGAGATCCCTTCCCATATAATTACAGGGAGTGCCACTCTGCAGATGTTCTCGGCGGAGAGCTGGAACAGCCCGCAATTAAACCAGAAGAGCGGAGCAGCGAATGCGGTTACGAGGAAATAGAAGGGAAGAGAGGTTGGTTGGAATCTCATACGGTTTATTTTAAAAACCCATCAGATCGAGGCTTAAACGGCTACACCATCTTCCCGAACCGAGGATATCTTTGCTGCAATTAAATTTGGGGCTGGAACTTGGAAGGTTTTCTAAAACCTTTGGGTCATAACCCATGCGAAGAGGGAAGTGCTGGAAATGATGCTTAGCAGGAAGGGGAGAAACGCCGCGACTGGGTTGGCCGTATGTCCGAAAGGTATATATGAAAAAAGGCAGGAAATGGTCAGGGAGAAGAAAGCATGTTGGATGTCCCCGAAGTTTCCTTTCTGATTTGCTTCACATCGATGCTCAAATGGGAGACAAGTTATTCACATTTTTAAACTGTTTTCAACCGTGTTGCAACTTCTAGCGGTTAAACACACCAAGTTTGTCAGCGGGAAAGCTGACAGTCCAAGTTCGGGACCCTAGCGTTGTGTGACGGGGTGAGCTCCCGTTACTTGGCTCAGATTCAGATTAAACAGATTAACAGAGTTGGAAGGGACCTTGTAGGTCATCTAGTCCAAACCCCCCACCCAAGCAGGAGACCCTACACCATTTCTGACACATGGCTGTCCAGTCTCTTCTTGAAAGCTTCCAGTGGTGAAGCTCCCACAACTTCTGAAGGCAACTTCTGTTCCATTGGTTGGTTGTTCTCACTGTCAGAAAATTTCTCCTTATTTCTAGGTTGAATCTCTCCTTGTTCAGTTTCCATCCATTATTCCTTCTCTGGCCCCTTCAGGTGCCTTGAAAAAATAGCTTGACCCCTTCCTCTCTAGGGCAGCCCCTCAAATATTGGAAGACTGCTATCATGTCTCCCCTGGTCCTTCTCTTCACTAGACTAGCCATGCAACTGTTCCTGTAACTGTTTTTCATATGTTTTAGTCTCTGGTCCCCTAATCATCTTGGTTGCTCCTGCCAACCTAGCAATTCGAAACCAGGCAAATGCGAATAGATAAACAGGCACCACTTCGGTGGGAATGGAACAGCGTTCCATGCACCTTTAGCATATAGTCATCCTGGGCCACATGACCACATAAATGTTGGCTCCTCCGCTAAGAAATAGAGATGACGTATCACAATTGTATGATTGTCTGTATGTTTTAAATTTATTCCTGTACACCGCCCCGAGTCCCTCCGGGGAGAGGGGGCGGTCTAGAAATTTAATAAGCGCTCCATGGCTCGGGACCTAGTTATTTGCGGGATCGCATTCTACCCCATACATCCCTGCGGCCAATCCGCTCTCACAGAGAGGGCCTCCTCCGGGTACCATCCGCTAAACAGTGCGGGCGGGCGGTGCCTAGGAGTAGGGCCTTCTCTGTGATGGGCCCAACCCTCTGGAACGACCTCCCCACCGATATTAGAACCACCTCTGATCTCCGCTCCTTCCGCAAGAAACTCAAGACCCACCTGTTTCGAGTAGCAGGTCTGGCTTAATTACAACCATAATCGTAACTGCATTTAACATCTATTCAAACCTTCCTGGATGGCTTTTTAAATTTTTAAATTTTATATTGGGGTTTTAATGGGTTTTAAAATTGTTCTTAATATTTAATTGGTTTTGGGATTTTATAACAGACCGTGTGTGTGAGTTGTTTATGTTGCATGTCTTATGTCTTATGTCATTTTATTGTTTTGATTACGAATGGTCTGTACACCGCCCCGAGTCCCTACGGGGAGAGGGGGCGGTCTATAAATTAAATAAACTAAACTAAATAAACTAAACTAAACTAATAAATTATTATTATTATTACTCCCTAGAGTCAGGGGTGGGCTTCTGGTGGTTTTCAGGGGTTCGGGAGAACCTCTAGCTAAGATTCTGTGCAATTTGGAGAACCCCCCAAATCCCACTCCTGGCTGGCTCCGCCCTCCCCTCCCAGGATTCCCCATGGGGCCCATTTTGGATGCAGGTAAGTGCAGGCTACATGCAGAGGCTCGGGGAGGGCAAAAAACGGGCCTACCGGAAGTTCGGGAAGGCCAGAAACAGGCAATGATCTCAAGGCACTGATAAGGTCTGTACTGCAGTTAACTCCTTGAAGGACGATTGCCTGGACTTTTCGGTGTGTGAATGCCATTCATTCATGGGAGAGAAATAAAGAGGCGTTTTTCGTGGAGTCTGTTTCTTGCTCCTGCTATGAGGGAGAAACTGTTCCAGTTCTGTGCATGTTAAGTCATTCTGCCTTATATTCAAAGGGTTCCTCGCGTCCGTGTCAACAACCGCTGAATGCTGAAATCTACTCCCAGGGTTATTATATGCCTCTGAAATCCATTCTAGGGCCTTCCATGGCCAGTGGAACATTAACTTCCGGAGGCAACTGTCAATAAAATCTGAAGCCTTTTTCTCTCTGCTGTCAAATTTTATTTCGACCTTGGGAGAGGCTCCCTTCGCGATGGGGTTGAAGCGGAGAGGTGGGAGGTCTCCCTCAATGGCTGCAAGGTTTCTGGGGGTTCCCCTTCCCGTTCTGATTGTTTCCTCAGAGGTTTTTCCAAAGATGGCCGCTTGCCAAAATTCAAAAGCGTACAAAACCACAGCTCCGGCGCAGCTGAAAACCTCGGCGGCCAAGAGAGATCGAAAGGTTTTTCGGAAAGCTTGAAGACCAACCAAACGAAACAAATGTCAGCCTTGTTTATATTGCAGATGTTACTGAGCGCTCTAAGGAGAAACCTTTAATTTGTTTCTTCTTAGGAAAAGAAATATGGTAAAGGGAGAGAGGCAACGTAATCACATATGCATTTCTAAAGCGTTTTGTTTATCCAGCCCTCTCCTCTCCTCCACGGGGAGGAGAAACAAGTATGGCCTTTAATCACGTTCGCAAACAGTCCCATGTTCAAAAAGACACGACAAAATAAATCTGATTTTTGAGAGTTGGAAGGGACCTCATAGGTCACCTAATTCAACCCCCCACCCAAGCAGGAGAGCCTACACCCGTGATGCTGAACCTATGGCACACGTGCCACAGATGGCGCATGGAGCCACTTGTTAGGGCATGCCAGGCGTTGCCCTGTCAGCTCCAGCGCGCATGCACATGCTGGCCAGCTGACTTCAGCCTTCTTTTAAGGCCATTTTTCGCGAAAAACCGGCCCTATGGGAAAACCAGAAGTTCAGGAATGGACTTCTGGTTTTCTCGTAGGGCTGTTTTTCGTCGGCCGGAGCCTTCAGGGAAGCTCCTGAAGCCTTGGGGAGGGGGGGCTGTTTTCACCCTCCCCAGGTTCTTAGAAAGCCTCTGGAGCCTGGAGATCGCGAAAAAAATGCGACCAAAGCAGAGGGGATGTTGCACACGCATAGCATTATGGGTGTGGGCACGCCCGCGCACGCCCCACTTTTGGCACGTGATCAAAAAAAGGTTCGCCATCACTGCCCTACACCATTTCTGACAGATGGCAGTCCAGTCTTTTCTTGAAAGCTTCCAGGGATGAAGCTCCCACAACTTCCGAAGGCAACTTCTATTCCATGGGTTGATTGTTCTCACTGTCAGAAAGTTCCTCCTTATTTCCAGGTTGAATCTCTCCTTGTTCCGTTTCCATCCATGATTCCTTGTCTGGCCTTGGGGTGCCTTGAAAATAACTTGACCCCCTCCTCTCTGTGGCAGCCCCTCCAATATTGAATCTGGAACAGTGGGATTATCAGGGAACTGTGTAGCTAAGGAGGAGCTTCTAATATCAGGGAAATTATTGATAATGGGATCAAGTAAACCGCTCCAAACTCGATTGCAGAAAATACGACTTCAGCAACAGAGTGGTCAATGCCTGGAATGCTCGACCTGACTCTGTGGTTTCTTCCCCAAACCACCAAAACTTTAACCTTAAACTGTCTACTGTCAACCTCACCCCATTCCTAAGAGGTCTTTAAGGGGGCGTGCATAAGCGCACCAGCGTGCCTACCGTCCCTGTCCTAATATTCCCTTGTATTCGGATTCATTTCATGTATTCATAAATCATATTTATACTTATATCTATTACCTTATACATTCTTGATGAAATGAATGAATGAATGAATAAACAAACAAACAAACAAACAAACAAATAAAAAGTTCAACCCTCCTGACTGGTCCAAGGGATGGGTTGATCATGTAGGGTTGTCAGGTGATACATGAAGAATCAAGTTGAATATTATATTTGGCCAAATGTGATTCAACACACAAGGAATTTGGACTAAACCATACAATGAATGGTTGAGGGAACTAGGTATGTCTAGTTTTAGAAAGAGAAGGACCAGCGGTGATAGGATAGCAACTTTCCAGCCCTTGAGGGGCGGTCAGAGAGGAGGAGGAGTCAACGTATTCTCCAAAGCATCTGTGCCAAACCACTTGTGCAAACGCTGGGCGCCCGCTACTCGCACGAGTTGGAGTTTTGTACACGAACGCAAGCACCCGCCGCTCTTGCAGCCCGGTTCTTAACGGGCCGTGGCCTGGTAGTGAACTGCAGCTGGAGGGGTGGGGACCCCTGCTTTAGTCAACAGAAGAAATATGGGATACATTGTCAATCCTGAAGCTGGCCTGACCGAGGCCATTTTGAGACTTCAGTGCTGACACTCTGGAGCTGAGGGATAAGAAGGTGGGAATAGAGATAGTTGGGAGTTTACAAACAAAATACTTTCTCTTGGGAACCAAGGACATTCCTGCAGGTGTTCAGAAGGAGGGGACTGAGATCACCTAGCAACTGGACTGTATCCGATTGGGCCATGTGACGGATAGTTTTGCGAAAGTGACAAACTTTTACTTTTAATTAGGTGAAAACCGCGGGAATAGTCAGAGTCAGTTTTTCACCAGCTTGTGCCAAGATGACATATCCAACAAACCTATTTTTTGAGGAATCTACCTGTCTCAAGAGTTTTCTTTGCTACGGGTATGCTACTTGGAACCCTGACATATACCTCATCTAAATAAAAAAAAATTACCTCCAGTTAATAGGAAAAAAGCTGGAAATGGGGTACATTATCATTTTTAAACATTCCGATATTTTCGTTTATGATGATATTGGAACTTGTCCCATGCAAAGCTGGCAAAACGGTATTGGGTGATTTGGTTCGAAACCCAAATTCAGGATTGTGGCTTCTATAATTAGGTGAAGGTGGTATTCAGGGTGGGTTTTTGTTTTTTTTGAACCTGTTATGTCTGTCCCCTTTTTTTCTTTTCAAGACTTGAAAGCATCTTGTGGAGAAGGTAATTTTCAGTTGGATTCAACGAAACGTTTAGAGGAGAGCAAACCCGTAATCATTTTTTTTTTTCAGTTTGAGAAGAATGTTTTCCGCTGGAAGGGAAAACAAGTTAACATTGTTGGGGGCAATTTGTTATTTCTGACAGCCTCCTTGTTCTGGAAGCCAAACCCTCAAGATGGCTATAGAACATATTGAAGTATAAAATAGGTATTTCAAAAGTGTTCTTCACACCAAATAGCTTCCTGCAAAGTACAGGGAAATTTGGGGTGAGGAACAATTGCCGGGTTCCTAAGGGGATGAGCAAGTAGGCTGTGTTCCTATAAACACAAGGTCAGTGTGTTAGGATGAGGTCAGTGAGGTTTTTTTTTTTAACATTCCAGAACCATGACTAAATGCCCGAAGTTACCTCAGGAGATGGAATAGCTGTTTCTTTCCCATTTTCCAGAGGGATAGGTAGGTGGATGGACAAAGACATGGGCCTGGTATTTTGTCGAAGGATGGATGGATGGATGGATGGATGGATGGATGGATGGATAGATAGCACTTGTATTTTATGGATGGATGGATGGATGGATGGATGGATGGATGGATGGATGGAAGGAAGAAAGGAAGGAAGGAAGGACGGACAGACAGGCCTTGTATTCTATTGATGGATGGATGGATGGATGGATGGTTAGATAGATGGATAGAAAGAAGATAGATAGATAGATAGATAGGCTTTGTATTCTATTGATGGATGGATGGATAGATGGATAGATAGATAAATAGATAGGCCTTGTATTCTATCGATGGATGGGTGGATAAATAAATAGATAAAAGATAGATAGATAGGCCTTGTATTCTATCGCTGGATAGATGGATGGATGAATAGATAGAAGATAGATAGATAGATAGATAGATAGATAGATAGATAGATAGATAGATAGAAGATAGATAGATAGATAGATGATAGATAGATAGATAGATAGATAGATAGATAGATAGATAGATAGATAGATAGGCCTTGTATTCTATCGATGGATGGATGGAAGGATGGATGGGCGGACAGACAGACAGATAGACCTTGTATTCGATGGATGGATGGATGGATGGATAGATAGATGAATAGAAAGAAGATAGATAGATAGATAGATAGATAGATAGATAGATAGATAGATAGATAGGCTTTGTATTCTATTGATGGATGGATGGATGGATGGATGGATGGATGGATGGATGGATAAATAGATAAAAGATAGATAGATAGGCCTTTTATTCTATCGATGGATAGATGGATGGATAATAGATAGAAGATAGATAGATAGATGATAGATAGATAGATAGATAGATGATAGATAGATAGATAGATAGATAGATAGATAGATAGATAGATAGATAGATAGATAGATAGATAGACAGGCCTTGTATTCTATTGATGGATGGATGGATGGATGGATGGATGGATGGATGGATGGACGGATGGACGGACAGACAGACAGGCCTTGTATTCTATCGATGGATGGATAGATGAATAGATAGAAAACAGACAGACAGACAGACACACATTTTTAAGGTTTCCGCATTGGAACAAATACAGAATATGAAGACATCCCAGGAGCAAAGTGGCTAGATATCTACAAGATTACAGGACTCACATCACTTCAAATGCACTAAATTGGTTATCATTGCTAGCAAATACCAATGGTAATCCAACGCCTGCAGCTATTTACAGAATTCTGGGACAACTGACATTCAATGTTGGGGGAAATAACAGTGCTTTCCGTCCAATTTTAGGCCAGCCACTTTTTGGCAAATTGCTTTCTCATTTTTCATCTCTCCTTTTTAATGTAGGATTTATGAGCTCTCCTCCCAGAGAAATTCCTTAGAGATTTTCAAAGTTTGCTTTGGGTGGAATCTCAAAAACAATTTAGCTTGCACAAATGGAGCTGAGCACATGTGTGTGCGTCTGTCATTTACACATGCCCCCTCACACACACACACCCACAGGGCCAAGCTACCAAACTGGAAAGGTTGGGGAACACCAGTTTAGAGGGGTAGGAGTCCTAGCTTCTATACTGGATATTTTATGTGAATATTCAACATAATACATACAATTGCAAAATACATATAGTTGTGCCTTCTATTTTTGTCCTGCTGTTCGTGTTGATTCTCCGGTGATGCCAGAAACTGATGTAAGATGATGCCCATCTTCCCTTAATCTCCTTAATTCACATTCTTGAGCCTTTGGATGCTTCACCAACCAACTACTAAATGTGTGCAAAGCAATGATCCATTAAAAAAAATTACCATATTTTTCAGAGTATAAGACGCACCTTTCCTCCCCCAAAAAGAGGGTGAAAATCTGGGTGCGTCTTATACACTGAATACAGCATTTTTGGCCTCCCAAAACCCTGCCCCCTTAGCCAAAATGGATGTGCGTAGGCTTTGGCAGGCCTGCAAAGTGCTCCTGGGGGCTGGGGAGAGCAAAAACGATAAAAAAACAGGGCGTACTACTTTATTTTTAAATTTACCTCTTCAAAATCTTGGAGCGTCTTATACTCCGGTGCGTATTTTAGTCTGAAAAATACGGTAATAGTTAGCTTTTTGCTTGACTGACATAAAAAATTCTGTCCGATAGAGTAGCGGTATCAAGCTCGAGGCCTGCAAGCCAGATCCAGTCCGTGGGGTGCTTAAGATCTGACCCGTGGGGCCATCCTGGAAGTAGCACAGGACCGGCCTGTGGTGCCTCTGTCAGTGAAACCGGAGCTCAGGAGGGCTGTGCAGAGCCCTTCTGGGCCCCGTTTTCAGCCTGAATGACCTCCCGCAGCCCTCTGCCAGCAATAATGGAGCTCAGGGACCACGTGCACTCCCTGGGCCCCATTTTCAGCCGTGACAGCCTCCTGCAGCACTCTGCCAGTGAAATGGGACCCACGTACCCCGGCCACACCCACCCTGGCCCCCAGGGTCAAACCATAATGCAGTACTCAATGAAATCGAGTTTCACCCCCTTGCTATAGAGCAGGGGTAACCAACCTTTCGGACCTCAGGGACTAGTAAATTCATAATTTAAAATTCTGCGGACCACTAATATGATCTGCCTAATGATCGGCTGGGTGGGCATGGCTAGGTGGTTATGTGACCGGATGGGTATGGACAACTCAATGTTACTCACGTCGAGGGATGCCTCACCAGACTCTACTCCCCCTCCACTCCCAGCCACTCCTCACCTGTTCGCCCTGGCTCCTTAGGGTCCAAGAGGAAGCAGTTGTTGGAGCTAAGCAGCCACCATGAGAAAGAATTGGCAAAACAGCTCAGTTCAATTTGGATCTGACCGAGAAGGAGGCTCAGCAGAAGCACCTCACTGAGGACTACAAGCAGAGGCTTTCCAAGCAAAGGGAAGACCCCGGGAGTGCAAAGCCAGGTTCCGGCCCCTGGAGGCTCAGCGGGCTGAGATGGTCAGCCAGTTGCAGGCCATGATGCAGTCCCACTGGAACGAGGCCCTCCGGCTCTTCGCCACCAGCGGCGCTTCCCTCCAGCCTTCGCCCAAAGCCCCCCACCAGGAGGCTGAAGCAGACCTCAAGTCGGAATTTCTGTCCCGTCTGACCTTACAAAAAGACCCCAAAGGGGGAGACCCTCTACACCAACACAAGTGTTCATTGCACGTATCTGGCCCAGGGGCCATAGTTTGAGGACTCCTGGTTTAGTGCAATATAAAAAATGCAAATATTTTTTCAGCGGACCATCAACATTTTCTCGCAGACCCCCAGTGGTCCCACCAGTTAGTGACCGCTCTTCCAAAGCACCTGCGGGCAGGACAAGAACTAAGGGGTGGAAGATCTCTGGGGTCCTTCATGCTCTCTGAGCTTGCTTGTCTTCTTGCTGACGTTTCATTTACCAGCAAAACCCCACTACATACTAGCACTGATGACGTTACCTAGTTTGGTAATGAAGCGTCTGCAAGAAAAGGCCCCAAAGCGGAAGACTCTTTACAGCAACACAAACATTCATTGCACGTATCCATCCCAGGGGCCGTAGTTTGAGGACTCCTGATTTAGTGCAATATAAAAAATGCAAATATATTTTTGGGGGACCACCAAATTGTTCTCATGGATCACTTGATTGCTGCTACAGAGCAAGGTTCTCCTACTCTTGGATCATGGACCGGTACCAGTCTGTGACCCGTTGGGAACTGGGCCACACAGCTGGAGGTGAGTGGCAGGCGGGCTGGCACCGAAACCGAAATCACCACTAGGGAAAAATGTGCCTTCTACAAACCGGTTCCTGGTGTCAACCAGGGGTTGGGGCCCACTGCTGTAGAGAACAAAGGTAATCTTGATTTATGCTGCCCTAAACAGAAATGTTATAATCTGCGGGAGAATTTAGGAAAATTACAGAGCTTTGGTTAATGCTGTTTGCAGAGATGATGGAACTTGCAGAGATGGCTAAGTTGACTTTCTTGATTAGGAAAAAAAAGTCACTATCTACATTTATGGCTGGCTGGAAACCCGCTTACAGACTTTTGGCATAAAACAGACAAAATGCATGTATCATTTATGATGTTGATGATTAAAAGAAAAACTGGATAATAGAGGGGAAAGTAAGCTTTTTTTGTAATCAAAGAGTAAGACTTTCTAATCCCACAGTACTTATTATTTGCTACAAAGGAAATCAGAAGTTTCTTTGTGCCCTTCTTGTTCTTCTTCTTGTTCTTTTCCTTCCTCCTCCTCCTCGTCCTCCTCTTCTCCTTCCTTCCTCCTCCTCTCCTCCTCCTCCTCCTCTTCTTCCTTCCTCCTCTGCTCCTCTTCCATTTCTTCTCCTTCCTTCCTTCTCCTCCTCTTCTCCTCCTCCTGTCCTCCTCTTCTTCTCCTTCCTTTCTCCTCCTCTCCTCCTCTTCCTCGTCTACTCCTTCCTTCCTCCTCCTCTCCTCCTCCTCTTCTTTTCCATTCCTCCTCCTTCTGCTCTTCCTCTTCTTTTCCTCCCTCCCTCCTCCTTTCCTCCTTTTCTTCTCTTTTCCTCCTCCTCTTCCTCTTCTTCTCCTTTCTTCCTCATCCTCTTTTCTTCCTCCTCTTGTTCTCCTTTTTTTCTCCTCCTCTCTTTGTTCGCTTCATTCTGCATTAATTTTTCTCTTTTATGTTCTTTAAAAATTTTAAATTAAAATGTATAAAATGCTTTTTTAATATTTAATATTTAAAGAAGTCTTAGAGCTGCTAGGCTGGACACCAGAAAAGAAAAACACACTTTACTGCAAACTGGTTCTTCTTGAGCTAAAAATAAGACCATTCAGCAATTTATCTGGTGGAACCGTAGCCAACTCAAGAGTATTCCTAGCACAGTCTAATAGGCTGTGAGTCATTCTTGATCTTCTTGATAACATACTTGCCTGGCTATTTGTAGCAATAGTAAATATTTTTATCATATTAACACCTTGTGCCTCTGAGCAAGCCCTTTTAAAAATGGAACGAACGGGAAATTCAAAAAAAAAAAAGGAGATGTTACAGAAAGATCAAAATCAACATCTCGCTTCTTAATTTAGAATATTTCTGCTCTCTCTTGGAAGCATCCCATGATTGGGGTTGGCAGAAGATCAGCAAATTATGTTTTTTTTCCAGAGTTCTTCTTGTGGCACAGGAGGAAAAAGAAAAGAGGAAAAAGATTAAGCCCTTTCTCCTTCAATGATTTGCCATCCAGGTTCTTATTCTGTACCTTCTAGAAGGTTCTAGGAAGAGTGTCCGTGTGCTAAGAAGTGAGAAGAAACTTAAATAATTTGTGGTAGAAGAGATACTGATCTTCACTTCACAGTATCTTCACAGTACTATAAATGTCTGTTAGGGCAATGGAAGGATGGGAAAGACCTCATTTCTGTTTAGGCCACAGGTAGGGCTGTCCTTTTTTTTCAAGCAGAACCAAAAAACAAGATGGCGCCCCCGGGAGAACTGGTTCGAGGGCGTGGCAGGCCTGGATCACTGCTGGTTCCAGCAACCCAGGCCACCAAACCACTATCACATTGGCCGAACCGGTCCGAACCGGTAGGAGTCCACCACTGCAACAGACAAAACCACCTTGTGTTTTGGGATTAAGGGAGATCAATTGGAAGGCAATGTAAAATGGAGAACTACAAAGGTTAAACATGCATGCTGAATTAGAAGGCTATATAACTCTTTTGTGTATTGCTATGTTTGTCTTGTTTTTTTCTTGTTTTTTTGCTGCGTTTTTTTTCTGTTTTCAAAGGTAAAAACGTTTAATAAAACTATTTAAAAAAAAAACCAATAACAGTAGGCTATTAAACTTGGTTAGTTAACACATCTATGGATGGACTATTTTCAATAATTCAGTACAGGTAAATCCTTGACTTACAAGGATTTAGTGACCGCTCAAAATTACAAACGGCATTGAAAAAGTGACTTACGGCCTCTTTCCACACTGTTGCAGAATCCCCATGGTTACTCGATCAAAATTGGCAGTGGACTCTTATTTATGACGGTTGCAGTGTCCCTTGGCCCTGGCATCCCCGTTTGCGACCGTCTGACAATCAAAATCAACAGGGGAGGCCAGATTCATTGAACAGCTCTGTTTCTAACTTACAGGCTGTAGTGATTCACTTAACAATGGTGATAAAAAGGTTGTAAAATGGGGAGAAACTGGGACTTAACAACTATTTCACTTAGCAACAGAAATGTTGGTCTCAATGGCGGTCGTAAATCAAGGACTAATAATCGCCTCTAAGCCTTTCTATTGGCCTCTGACCCTTAGCTATTCTAGCAGGTTTTAAGGGGAATGCTGGCTTAATAGTTGTGGATTTCCGACTTGATAATAACCTAGGTGAAGTAAGCAGAAATGGTAGATCATCCTAGAGCAGGGGTGTCCAAACTTGGCAACTTTAAGACTTGTGGACTTCAACTCCCAGAATTCTGGGAGTTGAAGTCCACAAGTCTTAAAGTTGCCAAGTTTGGACACCCCTGTCCTAGAGAGATCCAACTTAGAAGTAAGGAGGCATCTCCTGACAGTGAGAACAAATGGTGCCTGCTTCATCACTGGAAGTTTTAAGGAAGAGATTGCACCGCTTTTTGTTCAGAATGGCATAGGGTCTCCTGCTTGAGCAGGGGGTTGGACTAGAAGACCTCTAGGGCCCCTTCCAACTCTTGTTATTCTATTCTGACTAACTGTAATCTCCCAACTCTCCAGCCAAAGGTTGCATGGTAAATAAAGGCTCCCTCTTTCCTTCTACTTTCTTCACAGCTGGGAAAAGGAAAAACACAGATTTGGGCAGTGAAACACATATGTTGCTGTTCTCCTTGCCCCACGCTGATTATGTTACATTTCTTTCAGTACTTCACATGTTTTCCTTTTTTTATTCCAATGTTTTTCAAGGGCTAGAACCGTCCGGTGTATTTGCTAGTTTCCATCAAGCCTGGTGTGAAAAATCCCAGTTGCCTCGGCTGCCCACGGAGCATGGCTCTCACAAAATATCTCTCGAGTTTGCGAAATAATAATTTGATGGGATTTGCATGTTTCATGTGGTGGAGGGAAAAGTCGGATAGGCATACAAGAAAAAGTTCTGTCAATAAAATGACCAGAAACTAAAACGTCCAATATAACTTGTTCCTGTTTTTACTGCAATCAAACCAAGCTTGTAACATGTTTTCCTTCTGTTCTCTCAACCGATGACATTAAAATCCAATGTCAACTTCTCTAGGTGGTCCACAACTAAAGTAGAGAGCCAGGAAAGATTCCTTTACACCAATACATGGAACTTTACACCACGGGGAAGGAGAGAAACGCGCCAATCGCAATTTCTGGATCCAAAGGGCCCATGTTTACTGATCTGCAGAGATGTGAAAATAAAGCACCATTCAGAGGGGGCTTCACATGATTTAACAACTGGTTTGCCTAGTGCAGAACCAAAAAATGTGACCCCCGCGCGCCTTCCGCGCTTGCGAGCAGCTTCAACCACACGGGGATTTCCTGCGTGCGGCTTCCAGCACACCTTTATTTATTTTATTTTATTTATTTATTTATTATTTGTCAACAAGTACAAGGAAACAAGTATGGAAAACACATGAAAAAATGACACGCATAAATGGATAAAGATAAGCAAAACATAGCCGTAAACACATAAAAAGAGGACCATATAAATGGGGACAGTAGGACAGGGACGGTAGGTGTTAAGTAAGTAAGCTCCCCGTTAGGAGAGCGAGTGTGCAGAGAAGCGTAATGAGAGTGGTATGGACGAACACGCACAAACCAGCATACAGGGACACTGAATACTATAAAATATAGTAGTTTACTATGTGGAAATATAGAGGTATTCAGAGTCTAGTTAACAATCCAGGTCATACATGGTTCAGTCATTCAGTTATCAAATAGTCAGTCTAGCACACAAAAACAGCTAACAGTAGCAAACCACAGTACCTCACAATACACCGATCAGCGTCTAACAAACAGAGAGCTAACAGTCATTCTGGCTCCCCCTTATATCTGCTTGAGGTAACACCAACCAATTACATCTCTCTAGCATTTAAAGTAACAGATACATTTGTTACAATCATGGCTTATATACATTGCCAATCCAAGACCAGGGTTACATCCCTAACAGTAGGCATGCTGGTGAGCTTATGCACGCCCCCTTAGGGACCTCTTAAGAAATGTGTAAGGTCCACGGTAGACAGCTTAAGGTAAAAGGTTTGGGGGTTAGAGGAACTAACAACAGGATCTGGTAGGGGGTTCCAGACATTTACTACTCTATTGCTGAAATCGTTTTTCCTGCAATCAAGATTAGAACGGATTGCACTTAGTTTGTATCTATTGATGGCCCTTGTATTGTTGCAGTTGAAGTAAATGTAGTCATTAACAGGTAAGATGTTATGGCAGGTTATCTTGTGCACTAAGCTCATGTTGGGATGTAGCCGGCGTAGTTCAAGGTTATCCAGGCCGAAAATTTCAAGCTTGGTGGTATACGGAATTTTATTACGAGCAGAGGAGCTGAGTCCTCTTCTTGTGAAATACCTCTGGACCCTCTCTAATGTTTTAATGTCCGAAATGTAGTATGGGTTCCAGGCAGGTGAGCTGTATACCTTCTCGGACAGCTGCGGTGAATAGAGGGGGCGAGGTGCAGAAATCAGCTGGGCTGCGTTAGTGGGCCGAGCGAGCCAGAGAGGGAGATATATAGGACGGGATAGCAACGGGATAGTACTGGGGCAGGGGAGGGGGGGCAGCCAGTGGTCAGAACTACCAGTACGGGCAAACCGGTCCGAACCGGCAGCAGCCCACCTCTGGCGCCATCACATGGCTTGTGACAGTACTACACTGGTTTGATTAAGGAGGAAGCCAAAGCTGCCAATGTAATATAAGGCAACTGTACACAGAGGTGGGTGAAATTCTTCCCTCTTGCTTTGCCCATTTTCAAATTTTTCCAGCATCAACAGTGTCCTGTGTTATTTCCGCATTGTTTTGCAATTTAGGTTTTTTGAAAGCCAGCATGAAAATGCGAACGTTTATAGGCATCTCACCCAGTGGTGAAATTCATTTTTTTTTATTACCGGTTCTGTGGGCGTGGCAGGAGAAGGATAACTGCAAAATCCGCATTCCCTCCCCACTCTCGGGCCAGCCAGAGGAGGTATTTGCCAGTTCTCCGAACTACTCAAAATTCCCGCTACCGGTTCTCCTGAATCTGTCAGAACCTGCTGAATTTCACCCCTGATCTCACCTAATAAACATGTTTTCTTTATCAACACTTTCTATTAAGACTGCGATGTACTTTTTAATACATTTCTGAGGCCTCTTGTCCCTAATTTACCCCTTTTAATGACTATTTTTCCCCCGAAACAGAACTGAAAGACCTTTAAATCTGAAGGTTAAAGCTATTTAAGCTTACGCCTTGGTTTTCCAGCTTGTTCTGGAAAAAAAAGTTCTTAAGGGACTCTGTTCTTACATCCAGGTTACATTGAACTGATGGGGCCAAATTCAAACGTGGCTTGGCTTAGAATATGACTTTGGCCACCTCTTAAAATTTTAAACACTTAAACTTCTGCAAAGAACTGTTTAGAATTAAAAAAAAAGATTCTGGAAGTAAAGAAGAGCTCTTTTAAAAAAAGCGGGGTGCAATTATTGTATCACCCGATTTTGCTTTGTGTGCTGCTTTCTAGATCTATTTCAGAGAGATGCCTTTCCCTTCCAAAACTTAATTTGCTTAATGAATCAGGATTCCGAATGGAGTATCGCTTTCCACATTATCCTGCTCAGACCCCCACATCCATAATGGTCTCCATTTAAGGCTAAGCAGTTTTCCAGATCCTCAGTCATTTGAACATTTGTCAGTTCGGGAAAACAACAGCTGCTCCTAACATAAGAAACCCATCCACATTTTGCCAGACACATGTCCGTAATTGGAGTGTTTCCTTCTCGTAGCCAACTCTTTTCCTGAGTCACATCTACCTTGTGGAAAAGAAGAAGTGAGGAAGTCACACCATGAGTACAGTCTACTTTAGATATCAATGTAGGGAGAGGTGGACTTCACAGAAGTTAACAACCGGTTCGCCCAGAATCATGCACACAGAGTTCACAATCACACTGATTATATAGGATGGGATAGCCTTGCGCATATGTGTGCTGTGTCAAAGCCACAGCGATTATATAGACAGGATAGCACTGGGGCGGGTGGACGGGTCCAGCAGCTGGCCATAACTACCGGTTCGCTCAAACCAGCCTGAACCAGCTGAGTCCTACCACTGAATGTAGGAGTATCCAGAGAAGTTTCTAGAACCAGCAGCTGGCCATAACTACCGGTTCGCTCAAACCAGCCTGAACCGGCTGAGTCCTACCACTGAATGTAGGAGTATCCAGAGAAGTTTCTAGAACCAGCAGCTGGCCATAACTACCAGTTCGCTCAAACCAGCCTGAACCGGCTGAGTCCTACCACTGAATGTAGGAGTATCCAGAGAAGTTTCTAGAACCAGCAGCTGGCCATAACTACCAGTTCGCTCAAACCAGCCTGAACCAGCTGGGTCCTACCACTGAATGTAGGAGTATCCAGAGAAGATCCTAGAACCCTTTGTACAATACCACAGAAAGATATCATATTAGTCTATTTCCAGTCAGGACAAGGAAATAGTTTGCATGTTTTCTGAAGGATAATTTCCAGTGTTCCGAAATATAATTGACTTCAGCTAAGCAGCGTTTTCTTGGAGACGAGGGAGAAAAGTTAGGACAGTCCTGATTTTCTCTTGCAAGAAAAAAGAATATTGCATCTGCCAGCCTACTTAGTCACAGGGACATATGCCTGGGTGGAAACCTTCTCTACCCAACCTGAACAGTTGGTTATGTCTGTACATCACCAAGTAGATTCAAACAGGAGCAAAAGATATTTGAATATCTTTTCAGAGAAAGGAACAGAACAGGATAACAGAGTTGGAAGGGACCTGGGAGGTACGGATATACAGATTAACAGGATTGGAAGGGACCTTGTAGGTCATATAGTCCAGCCCCCCGCCCAAGCAGGAGACCTTACACCATTTCTGACAGATGGCAGTCCAGTCTCTTCTTGAAAACTTTCAGTGATGAAGCTCCCATGACTTCTGAAGGCAACTTCTGTTCCATTGGTTGATTGCTCTCACTGTCTGAAAATTCCTCCTTATTTCCAGGTTGAATCTCTCCTTGTTCAGTTTCCATCCATTATTCCTTCTCTGGCCCTTTCAGGTGCCTTGAAAAATAGCTTGACCCCTTCCTCTTTGTGGCAGCCCCTCAAATATTGGAAGACTGCTATCCTGTCTCCCCTGGTCCTTCTCTTCACTAGACTAGCCATGCCCAGTTCCTGCAACCGTTCATCGTATGTTTTAGCCTGCAGTTCCCTAATCATCTTGATTGATCTTCTCTGCACTTTTTCTAGAGTCTCAGCATCTTTTTTACAGTGTGGTGACCAAAACTGGATGCAGTATTCCAGGTGTTGTCTTACTAGGGCTTTATAGAGTGGTGTTAGTATCTCACGTGATCTTGATTGTATCCCTCTGTTAATGCAACTTAGGATTGCATTGGCTTTCTGGGCTGCCACCGCATACAGGTCTTCTAGTCCAACCCCCTGCTGAAGCAGGAGATCCTATATCATTCCAGACAAGTAGCTGTCCAATCTCTTCTAAAAAGCTTCCACTGATGGAGCACCCACACCTTCTGAAAGCAAGTTGTTCCACTGGTTAATTGTTCTCACTGTTGTCATGGCAGACTTCTTGCTACTGGAGATTTTAAAGAACAGATGGGACAACCATTTGTCTGAAATGGTCCCCTGCTTGGGCAGTGGGTTGAATTAGAAGACCTCCAAGGTCCCTTCCAATTCTGTTATTATATTCTGTTTTTTAGACTAGAATAGAATAGACTAGAATAGACTAGAATAGAATAAGAGTTGGAAGGGACCTTGGAGGTCTTCTAGTCCAACCCCCTGCTTAGGCAGGAAACCCTACACTTCAGACAAATGGCTATCCAATCTCTTCTTAAAAACTTCCAGTGTTGGAACAACTTCTGGAGGCAATTCTGTTCCACTGATTAATTGTTCTAACGGTCAGGAAATTTCTACTCAGTTCTAAGTTGCTTCTCTCCTTGATTAGTTTCCACCCATTGCTTCTTGTCCTGCCCTTGGAGAACAGTTTGACTCCCTCTTCTTTGTGGCAACCCCTGAGATACTGGAACACTGCTATCATGTCACCACCTAGTCCTTCTTTTCATCAGACTAGACATCCCAAGTTCCTGCAACCGTTCTTTGTATGTTTTAGCCTCCAGTCCCCTAATCATCTTTTGTTGCTCTTCTCTGCACTCTTTCTAGAGTCTTCACATCTTTTTTATATCCTGGCGACCAAACCAAATGCCAGCACTGTCCAAATCATAACTGGCAGCTATTTTGTTGACTCAGTGTATTTCTAAATTGCAATTCAGATCACAGGAATATGTTAGCAGGCTGGAAGGGAATAAGCACACAAATGTGACCTTTTCTCGTTCCGTAGCACGTGTTTGTTTGCAAATGAACAGCCCAGAAAAGCCTGTTTTTACAGGCTGTATTTTAGCAAGCCCAAACCTTTCTCCTAATTCAGTGGTTTTTGATCAGGGACCCAGCAACAAGTTTCCATTTTATGTGAATAGCAAGCTTCCTTTGGCTGCCAGGAAAACGGTGACTTTCTTTGACGAAGCGCAATGTTTTTCGCATTGGTGGCAACCAGCAAATAGATATATGCAGTATTTTGAAAAGCCTGCATTTATTTTTATTTTTTTGGTCAGGCTAAAGTGAAAATAAGGAAGGCTGAGCGCCAAAGAATGGAGGCCTTTGAACTCTGGTGCTGGAGAAGACTCCTGCGAGTCCCTTGGACTGCAAGGCGATCCAACCGGTCAGTCCTAGAGGAGATCAACCCTGACTGCTCTTTAGAAGACCAGATCCTGAAGAGGAAACTCAAGTACTTTGGCCACCTAATGAGAAGGAAGGACTCACTGGAAAAGAGACTCATGCTGGGAACAATGGAGGACAAAAGAAGAAGGGGATGACAGAGAATGAGGTGGCTGGATGGAGTCACTGAAGCAGTAGGCGTGAGCTGAAATGGACTCCAGAAGATGGTAGAGGACAGGAAGGCCTGAAGGAATGTTGTCCATGGGGTCCTTGGAGAATAGCTTGACTCCCTCTTCTTTGTGGCAGCCCCTGAGATATTGGAACCCTGCTATCATTTTAGTTATTGGAACAATGCTATCATGTCTCCCCTAGTCCTTCTTTTCATTAAAATAGACATACCCAGTGCCTGCAACCGTTCTTCATATGTTTTAGTCTCCAGTCCCCTAATCATCTTTGTTGCTCTTCTCTGCACTCTTTCTAGAGTCTCCACATCTTTTTTTACATCATGGCGACCAAAACTGGATGCAGTATTCCAAGCGTGGCCTTACCGAGGCATTATAAAGTGGTATTAACACTTCACGTGATCCTGATTCTATCCCTCTGTTGATGCAGCCTAGAACTGTGTTGGCTTTTCTACTTTTCTTACTAGTGGAACATTGGTTCAATATTTAGTATTAACTGCATTCTAAGTTCACGATATATAGATCAAGTTGTGGGCCAAAAGCTATGACTTCATCAATTCACCAGGAAGAAATCTAACATTCACTTAAGCACTCCAGGAAGAATGGAAGTGTTGGCTATTTCTTAACTGGTCTAGAGACAGAAGAAAAAAAACAGAAGGTGGTTGAACTGCTATTAGCCACGTATTTACCTGCATGAGCACAGTTGAAGCATTTACTGGTTATCTGGACTTTTAGCTTTTCAAAGGGTTTGCTGTGCCCAAAGGTAGGGGGGGGGGAAATCATATTATCTTTGGACAAAAGTTTATTTAGTGACCGTTCAAAGTTACAAAGGCACTGGAAAAAGTGACTTGTGACCATTTTTCACACTTACGACTGTTGCAGCATCCCCCCAGGGTCATGTGATCAAAATCCAGACACCCGGCAACTGACTCATATTTACGACGGTCTGTATCAGGGTCAAGTGATCCCTTTGGGGGACCTTCTGACAAGCAAAGTCAATGGGGAATCCAGATTCACTCAACAACCGTGTCACTAACTCAACTGTAGTGATTCACTTAACAACCGTGGCAAGAAAGGTTGTACAAGGGGGGGAAATTCACTTAACAACGGTCTCACTTAGCAACGGAAAATTTTGGGCTCAGTTGGGGTAAGTCGAGCACTACCTGTACTGACGGTCAATACATCTCCAGAAATCAGAAAGGAATCTAATTATAAAGGCTCAAACCAGAAAGGCTTACTTAGGTAAAGGTAAAGGTTCCCCTCGCACATATGTGCTAGTTGTTCCCAACTCTAGGGGGTGGTGCTCATCTCCGTTTCAAAACCAAAGAGCCAACGCTGTCCGAAGACGTCTCCGTGGTCATGTGGCCGGTATGACTAAGAGCCGAAGGCGCACAGAACGCTGTTACCTTCCCACCAAAGGTGGTCCCTATTTTTCTACTTGCATTTTTACGCGCTTTTGAACTACTAGGTTGGCAGAAGCTGGGACAAGTAACGGGGGCTCACTCCATTACGCGGCGCTAGGGATTCGAACCGCTGAACTGCCGACCTTTCTGATTGACAAGCTCAGCATCTTAGCCACTGAGCCATCGTGTCCGTGAGTAGTTCACTTAATATTCAAAAAAAAAGGATCATCTTTTTCGCTTCCTCATCATCCCCTGTAAAATACCTTTGTTAAGACCCAAAATTCTTTTATTCCTAAAGCAGGGTCAAATTTCCACCGATCTTTTTAACCCCACCTTTAAAGAGCACTTTTTTTGTCCTGTGATCATAATAATCTGATTAATCTTCCTCAAATCCCTGTAAACTATGCTATTATTTACTAGCATTCAGCCTTTGTGCCTTGGCTGAACAAAAACCAGATTGCCCAAGGCCACCCACTAAGTCTCTACCTGAGATCCAGGTGTTCCTGGTTCTTCTTTTAATATTCTGACCACCAGACCATGCCGGGTTTATGACTTAAATAGCAATTATGATTTGATGGTGGGCACGCTCTGCGTAATCGCTTTATCACCAGGTGCAAACGGTTGCCACGAATGGAAGGGAAAGCAGGTGCAGAAATCTTGTTGAGCTTACAGCAGGCCTCAGCTTCACGGCTGATCAGCAGAAAAACACCTTGTCTTTGCTATAATTAGGATGACAGGTGTGAAGAGAACACCGATTTTATCAGACAATGAAGATTTGCCTGGGAGATAATCAGCACTGCAGGAATTTCGACCTTGTCTGTTGTATCTTTCTTCTCTCGTTTCTCTATCATATATGCCTGCAATTGTGTTTTGCTTTTGCCGTCCTGGAACTAATCAAACGATGTGAAAAAAATAATAACACGGAGGGTTAGGAAGATAGCTCCCGTACCATCTGTCTCAGCTGTCAACTCCTCAGAAATCGAGGAGACAAACCCAGAACTAAGCAAGGGGGGGAAATGTATCTAATAAGCATCACAATCCCACAGCAAGGACTGAATGCATTAGAGGTCAGTCCTACATGCGTACAAATTTATTTCCTCCGATTTCTGCATTGTTTGCTAAATTAAAACAAACCTCGTGAACGTTTTTGATACTTGGTTTACACTCATGAACATTTACACATTTTTGATACACCCTGGTGCAGTGGTTAGAGTGCAGTACTGCAGGCTACTTCTGCTGACTACCAGCTGCCTGCAATTTGGCAGTTCAAATCTCACCAGGCTCAAGGTTAGCTCAGCCCTCCCTCCTTCTGAGGTGGGTAAAATGAGGACCCAGATTGTTGGGGGCAATAGGTTGACTCTGTAAAATGCTTAGGGAGGGCTGTAAAAGCACTGTGAAGTGGTCTATAAGTCTAAATGCTATTGCTATTGGTTTGAAATGGGAAGACCAAATCTTATTGACTCTACTGCAGAGTTCACTGACGGACATTGGCCCAATACATCAGCCTATCTCACTTCATGCTACAGTGCTGGGTTGTTACTGTGAAGCTAATATTGGAGGAGGCAGACATATAGTATAGTCTTAATTGTCATTGTACAAAATAAATACAATAACATTGGTTGTGAATATGTGTACAGCCTGGAGCTCTTAAAAGTAGGATAAAAGCAGCAGGAAAATGGGGGGGGGGAATAGCAGAAATAGGAAAATGGATTATTTGCTGTTGGGCTGACAATTGTTACAAACTACCTTTGGTAAGATGCAAAAGACATAGCAATAGCACTTAACGACAGGGTTCCAAGTAATACATCCATAATAATTAAAACTCCGAGGCAGGTAGATTCCTCAAATATAGAGTGTTTCTGGGGGCTGGGGGGGGGGGGGTAAAAATGAGCAAACAACGGCCCATTTTTTTGCTCATTTCTGCCCTCCCCAGCCTCCAGGAGCACTCTGAAAGCCTCCTAAAGGCTATGCACGGCCATTTTGGTGAATGGGGCAGAGTCTTGGGAGGCAAAAAATGCTGTATTCAGTGTATAAGACGCACCCAGATTCTCAGGCTCTTTTTTGAGGGAAAAAGTGTGTCTTATACTCCGAAAAATATATACTGCTTCACAGGGCTTTACAGCCCTCTCTAAGTGGTTTACAGAGTCAGCCTATTGCCCCCAACAATCTGGGTCCTCATTTTATCCACCTCGGAAGGATGGAAAGCTGAGTCAACTTGGAGCCAGTCAGTATCGAACTCCTGGCAGTGGGCAGAGTCAGCCTGCAATACTTCATTCCAACCACTGCGCCACCATGGTTCTTACATAGAAATGTACCAATAAAAGTGAGTACTACTCAAGGTTCATCTTCCCTACCACCGATCTGTCTTCCAAGCCTACTGGGTATGACAGGTTCTTTTGATTTCCTTGATACAAAAACCAGATCAGGGTTGTTAATGCAAGTTGAGTTGAGATCTTTTTCATCCATTCACTCTGGAGCTTGCAGGGAACTTTTTTCTCCCGCAATAAAGAGACGGGGGAATCCACAGGAGTGCAATCGTGACAGCTGTATGTCTCAGAAAACCTGCCCTGGACCACTTTTGAAACACTTAATGGAAGATGGGCTATCTTGGCTCTCGACACGGAACGATGGGTGGGTCCCAGAAAGCCAAAAATTGGTGAATTCTGCTTTCATCTTGTCATCCTCTGCAAAAGGAAGATGTTTCACTCACTAGGACCTCGTGCATTAAAAGAAAAGTACACCTATTTCAAAGCCCTTATCGTGCCAAGTGAAGCTAGCATTTCAGCATCTGGTCGGCCTGATTAACGTCTCTGCTGCTTCTTGGAGCCCCAACATTAGATACATCTGTAGAATGTGGTTTGGCTCTAGCTGCCCTTCAATATTTATGCAGGTTTGAGGGTTTTTATTATTAGAACGATTTGCCTGGGCGCATGCCAGACGGTTCATATTTAATGGTGGGGGGGTGGGGTGGATGGGGGAAAAGAGAGAGCAAAGATGGGGAAAACCATGGCAGTAGAGTCTCGACTCAATCTCTCATTGCTTTTCAAAAGCAAAGCTCCAAGAAGTTGTCCTCTGTCCGTAATGGCCCAAAATAGATTTGGTTCACATTAGCATGGGAAAGGCCATGTGTTTTTTTTTCACTTAGAGAAATGGAGAAGTGCACCTTGACTTTTATTTATTTGTTTGTTTGTTTGTTCGTTTGTTTGTTTGTTTATTTAGTTAGCTAGCTTGCTAGCTAGCTAGCTAGTTAGTTAGTCAAGCATGTACAAGATAACAGGTATAAGTATAAATATGGACATGAACAAAAGAGTGCAAATAAATGGGGACAATAGGACAGGGACGGAAGGCGAGCTTATGCATACCCCCTTTACGGACCTCTTAGGAATGGGGTAAGGTCCACGGTAGACAGTTTAAGGTTGAGATTCTCTCATTTTGGCTGATACGAGCTGCAATTGATAGCTGCTATCAAATGTATTTTATTCATTCATTCGTTCATTTATTAGTTTGCCAAACATGTACAAGATAGCAGGTATAAGTATGAACATGGACATTGAAAAAGGAAATGAGTACAAATGAATGGGGACAGTAGGACAGGGACGGAAGGCATGTTGGTGTGCTTATGCACGCCCCCTTTACGGACCTCTTAAGAATGGGGCGAGGTCCACGGTAGACAGTTTGAGGTTGAAGCTGTTTGAGGGTTTGAGGTTGTAACAACGGAGTCAGGTAGAGCATTCCAGGCATTGACCACTCTGTTGCTGGTCATATTTTCTGCAATCGAGTTTGGAGCGGTTTACCTTGAGTTTGTATCTATTGTTTGAAGCTGAAGTAGTCATTGACAGGTAGGACGTTGTAGCAGACAATTTTGTGTACTATGCTTAGGTCCGACCGCAGGTGGCGTAGTTCCAGATTGTCCAAGCCCAAAATTTTGAGCCTGGTGGCATAAGAGATTCTACTGTGAGCAGAGGAGTGGAGGACTCTTCTCGTGAAATACCTCTGGACTCACTCAATCGTATTAATGTCTGATATACAGTGGGGATTCCAGGCAGACGAGCTGTATTTGAGAATTGGTCTGGCAAAGGTTTTGTGTGCCCTGGTGAGCAGTACAATGTTACCGGGGAAGAAGCTTTGCAAAATCAGGTAAACAACTCTTAATGCCTTTTTGGCAATGCTTGTAGAAGCAAAACCGGGATGCGGAGTTGCCAGTTCCATTCTTGCTTTGGGAAGTGCAAATTTAATTTTTCCTTTGCTATGGTGGAACTGGGATAGTTGCATCTTATCCTTGGAGAAACAACGGAAACGTTTTTTATTTAGAATAGGTGCATTTCTTAGGATTTCCGCATATTTTTGATGAGAATGGGCGGTTATACGCATCTCCTTCTCTGTCCATGCTTTGCCCTTGCGAGTTTGCTGCTATGAAACTTTAAGAATATGGGAACCAAATATATAAAGTGTATATAAAAGCCTGTAGAGATTCTCAGTCATCCAGGTCATGGTTGTCCCAAAGGTGCTTTTTCAGAGACAACTACGGGGACGTCTTCGGACAGCGCTGGCTCTTTGGTTTAGAAACGGAGATGAGCACCGCCCCCTGGAGTCGGGAACAACTAGGAAGAATGTGCGATGGGACCCTTTACCTTATGCTTAATAGTTGTACAAATTATATTTTCTGTACGAAGATCTGGCCAGCTCTACACTTATATACAACATTCATAGTTGACGTGCTTGTCATGATGTGACACTGAGGCCACACGCCGCAATTAACCTTGGGGTGTTTCTGTGCTGACAATTGCTATTCAATTTCTCTTCCCACCCACCCACAACCTTGTTTAACGTTGCCAACATAAGTTAAAATAATCCTACTGCAGCTGAGAACGGTCGCATATGATTGCTTAAGCAGTTACCCTAGCTGTTAATTGAATATGCTTCCATTTTAATTGGAATTAAGAAGCATTCTTGTTTTGATTTCTTTGAACGCATGAAAGCCACAAACAACATATCGACCACCCAGAAGCGAAGAATTAAGATGTCAGTGGGGGAGGGGGTGTACTGTTTACTGACACATATGTTCTTCATTACATCAAGACTTTCTCAGAATTTCGATGGAAATCAATTTAATTCCAAAGGCACGACGGAGAAAGCTGTATACGGGGGGCCCGTCTCAGATAACCGTGAGCGTCTAAAGAGAATTAGCGACTTCAAGTATATTTTAGAAACATCCAACCATCGTTGAGTCAATCTAACACTACAATAGATCACAAACGGTATCCTATTAACTTCGCTACCGGTTCGGTAGCGGGAACGCGGGCATGCGCAGAAGGTCGGTGATGACATCTGGGTGGACGAGTGGAACCTCACACCATTGCCACTACCGGTTCATCCCAACCTATGCGAAGCATACCAGCATCCCACCTCTGCAATAGATGGCCTTTGTGTCACCTGTAGCTATCTAGAGCAGTGTTTCTCAACCTTGGCAACTTGAAGATGTCCGGACTTCGACTCCCAGAATTCCCCAGCCAGCGAATGCTGGCTGTGGAATTCTAGGAGTTGAAGTCCGGACATCTTCAAGTTGCCAAGGTTGAGAAACACTGATCTAGGTGATGCTAGAAGAGGGATCCCCAACCGGGGTGTGGGCGAATCACCACTGGGCCATGTGAGTGGGTGGGGGGGGTGCGTGAGCCTCCGCGCGCATGCACAGTCTCATGCATGCGTCGTCACAGGCGCCCATGGCCCCACTCACATGGGTCTCATCATAGCCACTCATATCCCCACTCGTGTGAGCCTCGTCACAGACACTCGCGGCCCCACTCATGCAAATCTCGTTGTGGGTGCACGCGGCTCCACTCACACTCGCCCAGAGCTGTCAAACTCATGGTTCCATGTTGTCATGACGTGATGTATCATGACTCTTTTCCTCTTCGTTAAATGGGGGGGGGCGTGGCCAGCACGTGATGCATCTGGCCCCTAGGCCGCGAGTTTGACACCCCATGCGCTAGCCTCATTATGGGTGTTTGCTCCTCCCACAAAATTATCCTCTCTTTCCCCCTTCCCCTGCTTCGGACCGCCAACCCTGGCGTCGCATCTTGGTCACGTGATGTATTGTGACCTTTTTCCCCCTTTGCTAAACTGGGATTGGATGTGGCCAGCGCATGATGCATCCAGCCCACAGGCCACAAGTTTGACACAATTGTGCTTGTCTCACCACGAGCATTTGCCCCTCCCACAAAATCATCCCCTCTTTCCCCCCCTCCCCCTGCTCTGGGCACAGAAAGGTTGGGGACCTCTATGGTAGAAGACCATGGTGGCTGGACACCATCAAAACTGACACCACCCAGAGCATGGAAAAACTCAAAGAAATAGTGCAAGATCAGAAGTTGTGGAGAGACCTGGTCAGTGGTGGGTTCCGGATCCCGTTCTAACTGGTATAGTTGGAATGGGCCCGGGGGTGTCCACATGGACACGCGTTTATGTCAGTGCCTCCGCGCCAGCTGCTCAGTGGAGCATTGCGCAGGTGCTGTACATGCCATGCGCGTGCGTGCGTGGAAGTGCCGAAGACTTAAAAGACCAGTAAGGGCGGTGGGCCCTACGGAGTACCGTACCAGAACAGTATCTGGTGGTTCGGGCAGGCTCCGGTACGCCCGTACCGGGGCATACCACCTGCAACCCACCACTGGACCTGGTCCATAGAATCACCAAGAGTCAGCGGCCGCGTGGGCAGTTTCGGGAGTCTTTAGATACTCCCACGTAACACCTCTCCTGCGCGGGCTACACTGGCTGCCTGTGGCTTTTCGGGTGCGTTTCAAGGTGTTGATTATCATCTTCAAAGCGCTCCATGGCACAGGACCTAGCTATTTGAGGGATCGTATCCTGCCCCATACATCCCTTCGGCTGATTCGCTCACACAGAGAGGGACTCCTCCGGGTGCCGTCCACTAGGCTGTGCCAGCGGGCGATGCCCAGGAGAAGGGCCTTCTCTGTGATGGGCCCGACCCTCTGGAATGACCTTCCCCCTGACATTAGAACGACTACGGACCTCCGCTCCTTCCGCCGGAAACTCAAAACCCACCTGTTTCACCTAGCCGGCCTGGCCTAATTCCAGCTCTCCCACCTCAGTTTGTATTTTTAAATTTTTATGGTTCGGTTTTAAGGTTTAAGTTTTTAATTTTTATAAATTTGTACAGGGGACATTTAATTCAATTTTAATTATGTATATTATTGATTGTATGGTTTTTAAATTTGTACCTGTACACCGCCCCGAGTCCCTTTGGGGAGAGGGGGCGGTCTAGAAGTCTAATAAATAATAATAATAATAATAATAATAATAATAATAATAATAATAATAATAATAATAATTACTACTACTACTACTACTACTACTACTACTACTACTACTACTACTACTACTACTATGGACCCCATCTGTTAAGGAATTTCCACTGACAGGGTTGAGAAGAGTCTTTTCTGTGGTGGCTTCTGCCCAGAAGTGGTATTTAGCCGGTTCGGACCAGTATACCCCAACTGGTAGCGGAAATCGCCAGTGGACCTGCCCATCCACCCCGGCTCTATGCTATCCTATTTAGGCACATTTTTTTAGGCCGGACCCATGCGCAGAAGGCGGGCACACAAGCAAACCCGCATGCACGGTGAACTGGTTGTAATAAAATGTGAACCCTACAACTCCTTTTGCCCCTGTTCTGGAGGGGCCTTAAAACCTGGTTTGCTTGTTGACTCGGGGCCCTAATGGGGGTGGCCCCTCACTGGAGATGGTTGATGGGATAAGAAGATCTCACATTGTGCCATCCGTCCCCTTTGGTCTTCGCTTGTGTGAAATTCATTTTAATTTTAATTGTTTTTAACATTTATCTTTTTTATCGTTTGTAAGTCACCCAGTTGTCTTTTCAGTAAGAGGGGGCAGCCTGTGAACTGAATTAAACAAATGGAGGAAAGAAAGAACTACTTAACAGCCAGAGAGTTCGTGTTAAGTGGGGTAATTTTTAGGCGCCAACGTAGACTGCCTGGGTTTGTGAGAAATAGTTTTTAAAAACTGAAAACCTTGTCTTAACTAATCCCAAGTGAGCTTTTTATACAGCCCTTTATCCTGGTTTCGCTCTGCTCGATTTTTATAGGGAACCTGGAATAACCTCCAGGGTAAATCAGCTGTGGTTACAATTGAATGGTTATCTATTCCTCTTAGTGAAACTTACGTTGTTGTGGTTTAATATAAATACAAATCGGTTTGGATATTAGATGTTTTGTTAGAGGAGAACCTTAATGGCAATTGTGCTATCCACCAGGTCAAGGGGTATGTTCAAGCAGTCACTACCGCTAGTTTGCTTGTGGGAGTGCTATGCGCGCACGCTTGATACATGTGGTGCGCGCATGCGCAGTGCAATAAAATTGTTCTGCACATGCGCAGAAGCAAAAGACAAGATGGTGGTGCCTACGGCGGCACTCGGAGAACCGGTTTGTGGGCGTGGCAGGCCTGGGTCACTGCCACCTAGGCCGCCAAACCACTACCAGTGGGCTGAACCAGTCCGAGTCGGTAAGAATCCACCACTGCACCAGGTAATATAATAAATGAAAACGGACAAAATCATCTCGTGTTTTGGGATTAAGGTAGATCAATTGGTATTTGGAGGAAATTGATGGTCTTACATGGACAACTTCAATAAGAACCTTTTCTCAAAAAACGTCAACTAAAACAAATGAAGGCTTTTTTAAAAAAAATTCCATCAAGTTCACATTTTCCTCTATTGTCTTTTTTAAAAACTGTGCCTTCTCTTGGCAAAAATGTAATTTTATGCTACAAAGGAGGAGAACAATTGAGTATTAATCCCTGCAATGACATTCCTCTCTGATAAAATATTGCTAATAATTGCAAGTAAGTTCTTAGGAAGAAGAATGCTGTCTTCCCTTTCCAAGGGATATTGGAACAGGTGGAAGCATTTAGCTGACCTTGGCTGATTTTTTTTTTTAAAAAAAGGTTGGACTTCATTAGCACATGGGTAGGACGTTATTTTAAAAAATTCCAGGACTGTAGACTAAATGAGGAAGTAAAAAATGGTGGGGAACATTGTTCCCTGAAGGTAAGATCCCAACGTTTTTACTTTCTGGAAGGGTCTTAAAAACCTGGCGCTGTCAGGCACAAAGAATGAAGAACGTACATTAAGTTAAGATTTATTGCTCACACCTACAGCCAAGAATCAAGTCAATTAAAATACAAGACTAAATGTGTGCCAAACAAGGATCGACAGAATTCAAGAGGGGTTGGAGTAAGACTGCTTATGGTTTAGGTTTAGGTTTATTGGACTTATATGCCACGTTTCTCCCAAAGGACTCAGGGCGACATACAACATATTGCAAAAGTTAAAAGAAAGATTAAATAGAATATCCAAAAAACCCAATAGGCATTTACAAAAAGATTTTGAAATTAAATTAACAATTAACAATTAAAATTAATAATTTATTTTATTCAGGCCAGGCCGGCTTGCTGGAAAAGGCAACTTTTTAGGGTGCACCGGAGGTCAGGGAATTATGCGAAGCTCCGGGGGCAGCTCATTCCAGAGGGAAGGCGCTCCCACAGAGAAGGCTCTCCCCCTGGGAGTCGCCAGCCGACACTGTCTGGCCGACGACACCCTGAGGAGGCCAACTCTGTGGGATCGTACTGGACGGTGGGAGGCTACCGGTGGCAGTAGATGGTCTCGCAGGTACCCTGGGCCTAAGCCATGGAGTGCTTTAAAGGTCATAATTAATACCTTGAATCGCACCCGGAAAACAACCGGCAACCAGTGCAGGCCACCTAAAAGGGGTGTAACATGGGAGCACCTAGGTACCCTCATGACAACCCAGAGGAAAGGAAGGAAGGAAGGAAGAAAGGGGAAGGAAGGAAAGGAGGAAAAGAAGGAAGGAAAGAAGGAAAAGGAAAGGAAGGGAGGGAGGGAGGAAAGGAGGAAAAGAAGGAAGGAAAGAAGGAAAGAAAGGAAAGAAGGATAGTAAGAAAGAAGAAAAGAGAAAGGAAGAAAGGAAGAAAGGAAGAAAGGAAGGAAGGAAGGAAGGAAGGAAGAAAGAAAGAAAGAAAGAAAGAAAGAAAGAAAGAAAGAAAGAAAGAAAGAAAGAAAGAAAGAACAAGACAGTAAGGGAGACAATTAGCCAAGACTTTCAAAATGATGCAAATAATTCATAGATGGATTTCTTTTAATGTATGTGGTACTGTTACCCTCCATTTATATGCTTTTCTGACATTAAAAAAAATGAATGCATTTTTATAATCTATCTAAATTACATTAATCTAGCCAAAGTCAGGGCGGTTAATAATCCCAAGAACAAAACAATCAAACCGTCAAAGTTAAAAGCAGCAGAATGTGGCCCAATTAGTTAAAATAGCAATTGAGCGGAAATGAAATTAAATGGCTATAAAGCAGTGACTTAAGAGAAACAGCAAACTTGGCACACAAAATCAATGACAACTTCAGCCTTTTGAGAGAGACAGAAAGGAAAGGAAAGCATTGAATACTCAATAAAGCAGGCCGACTCCGTAAACTGCTTAGAGAGGGCTGTAAAGACCTGTGAAGTGGTCTATAAGTCTACAAAGTGCTATTGCTTGGAGCCGAAGTGGTGCAGTGGTTAGAATGCAGTATTGCAGGCTCACTCTGCCCACAGCTAGGAGTTCAATTCTGGTTTTTTTTCATTCTCTTACATACAATTATAGGTATACATTCACAGTTATTCTTCTTCTTTATATTTGTCATCCTTATACATTTGTTATTCCATTTAAAAGGTTATAATATACAGTTTGGGTTGCTTTATTTACCATGCCATCTGCCTGTTTTAACACCACCTTATTTTCCCTTTCTTTTCTCCCTCCCTCCCGTCTCTACTTTCTTCCTCTTCTCTTTCCCCTTCCTTCTTCCCTTACCTCTCCCCTACTCCTACTCTTCCCCTTCCCCTTCCCCTTCCTACCCGCTTTCTTTCTCTTTCTTTCCCTTCTACCTTCCTCTCCTTATCTCTTCCTTCCTTCCTTCCTCTTCCTCTCGTTCTCTCTTCCTTTCTTTTTCTGTTGTTATAGGTGTCTCTTTCAAATCTCAATTTATATTTTCTTGGGATGGTATTTCCACAAACCTAAATATAGTTTAATATAATTTCTTATTCCCTTTCCTTCACTAATCTATCCTAACTATGTTTTTCCCCCCTTTTATATCTCACTCTTGAATATATACTTGTATATTTAGTACTTTCTTTTCTGTTCCCCACACCTCTTCCCCCATCTTTTTCATGTAATAGTGTATCGTTTGGATTCTGTATCTTCCCTTTCTTTTCTTTTCTAGATTTCTTTCTCTAGCCAGTCATAAAATCTCTCCCATGTCCTGAAGCTAAGAGCTCAATTCTGACCGGCTCAAGATTGACTCAGCCTTCCATCCTTGGTCAAGGATTGAAATGAAATTGAGATTGGTAAACAGAGGACCCAGGTTGTTGGGGGCAAGAGAGGCTGGCTCTGTAAACTGCTTAGACCAGGGGTGTCCAAACTTTTTGCAAGGAGGGCCAGATTTGGTGAGGTGAAAATGTGTGGGGCCGATCATTCAGCCTGACATTCTTTGAACCCTTAACATTAAATGCGAATTAACTACCGTATTTTTCGGAGTATAAAATGCACCAAGATTTTGAAGAGGCAAATTAAAAAAAAAGTTTTTGCACTCTCCCAAAAATGGCCCATTTTTCACGAAAATGGGCCTTTTTTTTTAAAGGGCATGAATAGCCTTTAAGAGGCTTCTTGAGTGCTCCTAGGGGCTGGGGGGGCAAAGTTGAGCAAAAAATGGCCCGTTTTTTGCTCATTTATGCCATCCACAGCCCCCAGGAGCACTCTGAAAACCTCCTAAAGGCTATGCGCAGCCATTTTGGTGAAGGGGGCAGAGTTTTGGGAGGCAAAAAATGCTGTATTCAGTGTATAAGATGCACCCAGATTTTAGCCTGTTTTTTGAGGGGAAAAAGATGCATCTTTATACTTCGAAAAATATGGTATTTTATGAAAGACTAAACAAATAACTCCAGTGGGGAGAAGAGGCTGCGAACCGCTTGAAATTTGAAAAAGGGCCACATTTGGCCCCCGGGCCACACTTTGGACATGCCTGGCTTAGAGAGAACTGTAAAGCACTACAAAGTGGTATATAAGTCTACCAAGAGCATGTGCTAAAGGTTAAATTACTTTCCACCTTATCTTTCTTTCCCTGATTCTGTCAGAAGACGGCTACCTTAAATTTTCTGAATGAATGGACAGGCTCTGGTGTACTGGTTGGGAGCAAAGCACCTCCTGCTAACTGGAATTAGAAGCGAATGTAATTACTGGTAGTCTTTGACCTACAATTATTCATTTAGTGACCATTTGAAGTTACAACGGCACTGAAAGAAATGGTTTATGGCTGGTTTTTACACATGCAGCACAGAGGTGGATTGCTCCCGGTTTGGCCCGGATCGGGAGAACTGGTAGCACTGGCGGTGGGAGGCTCCGCCCTCCTGTCCAAACGCTTCTGCACATGCTTCGCATTCACGAGCGAACAGGTAGTAAAAAAAATTGGAAACCCACCACTGCTGCAGCATCTCCATAGTCACATGTTCTGACCCCCCTCTCCACGCATTCAGGAAAACCACCCAGATAGTCCCAACGAGCAGATACGGCTAGAATGCATAGACTTTCTTCACTGCTAATTCGAACGGTTGTTTCCTGCAAATGTCCCCTCCTAATGCCTCACCTATAAGCTCTCTTGGGAGGGGCCAATCCACAACCACCTGTGGTAATCATTTCCTGTGAGTCTGCCTACCGAGTTGCTGCTTCCGTTTCTCAGCCCTTCTCAATCTAGCATCAGGGACAAACTGCCCTTGATCCTCCCTACTGCTCCATGCCCCAGGCGCCTCCTGGTGGCCAACCAACCCCTCTGGTCCCTGCTCTGAATCCACATCGTCCAGGGCAGACTCAAATGATCCCTCACTATCCGAGTCCATCAGCAGCTCAACCGGATCCTGCTGGACCACAACAGTCACGTAATCAAAATTCAGGCAGTGGGCAACTGGCATGTATTTTTGATGGTTGCCAGGATCATGTCATCCCCATTTGTAGCCTTCCCAGAAGGTTTCCAACATGCAAAGTCAATGGGGAAGCCAAATTCGCTTAAGGATCACATGATTCACTTAACAACTGCAGTGACTTGCTTAACAACTATGGCAAAAAAAGTTGTAAAATGCGTCAAAGCTCACTTAACCACTATCTCAAAGGAAATTTTGGGCTCAGTTGTGGACATAGGTTTGTGGACTCCCTGTAGTTGGAATATTTGCACCACATGAATTTGGATTTGTGATCTCTTCTATTTTTTGTTGTGGCACGCCAGCTGCCGCGGAGCTGGTGGCAGACTTGGATGAGGAGGAGGTTGGGGAGGAACTTGAGCCAGTTCTGGAGTCTGGGGAAGGCACTGATGGATGCTCTGCATCAGACACAGAGATAGAGCCAGGGCGGTCTAACATTTCCCAGCCACCGAAGAGGCAGTTGCCATTGGAGGCTGAGATGAGTGATGAGGAAGAACAGCTGGGGCCTGTTCTACATGCACATATGCGCGGAGCAGTTAGGAGAGGAGAACAACGGAGGACAAGGAGTCAACTCGGGAAGCAAAGCACACGTGGGCGCTGAATGGACTCTCCCTGGCTGGGTAATAAATAGAAGGAAAGAGGAATGGTTATTGTAGGAGACAACAGTTCGTATTTCTGAAGATTTTGCTCATTGTGTTTTGTGCCACAAAGACTGCTTGCTAGAACTTAATTTGCAGCCTTTCGGCTGGGAGCTCACAGCCTTGCAATTATCGCAAGGAACTGATAAGGTCTGTATTGCAGTTAACTCCTTGAAGGACTCTTGCCTGGACTTTTCAGTGGGTGAATGCAATGTATTCACAAGAGGTAAATAAATAGGGGTTTTTCGTGACAAGGAGTCTGTTTCTTGTTTCTGCTAAGGCTGGATCAGAGCAGGTTTTTTCCCATTTAAAGGACAGTCTGTATAGGCGCCTGATGAAAACAAACCCCATGAATGTGTTTGTTAAACGCAATCTTTAAAGCAACATAGTCCATCTAAACAGAAAGCTAGCTTTGTGGGGTTATCATCATCTCTATGGCCGAACACACACAAGCAAGAATGATTGGCAAGTGCAGACACTCAATCGGATTATCTCCGAGTGTTCAAGACGCTAGTTTCAATCCAAGCCGTCACTCACTCACCCACCGTACGATATTCAGAGAATGTCTTACAAGAGTTATGACATACAATTATTCCAGCTAGACACTCCCCTAGTGGCAGTGTCTGGAATAACACAGAACGATGCGCCCATTCATAATCTGGAATCTAACGATGATCTGATAGATTGCAAGGACAGAGCCTGGCACTTCACAAAACTTGGCTGCAAAATAGCAGCTGTTGGAAAGACGTTGTGCAGTCCAAATCTACCCAGACCTACAGACTGAGAAACATACAAGGCCAGGACTCTGCAAATCCTGCATTAAACAACATAAAATAAGCAGGGGAGATTAAAAGAGGGGTAGGCAATTAAGAGTCTCTTTACGACCTGTGGACTTCAGCTCCCAGAATTCTTGGGGGAAGCATGCTGGCTCGGGAATGAGGGGAGTTGAAGTTCCATAGGTCCACTCCCGAGTTAAAACAATCTAAATGGTGAATCAAAGCAGCAAATCCTTGTAACTTTTCTCCTAGTTGCATATTTTTGGCAGCATGTATTATTCCGACGTTATTCTTTTATATAAGTTTTTGCTCACCTATTGACAAACACTCCTATTGTTTGTTTGTTTTTGAAAGAATTTTATTGGTTTTTACAAATATTTATAGGAAAGGGTAAATAGGTACAAGAAAATTTTGACAGCTACATCGTGCGAAAAGTAGAAATCCCCCCGAATCTCACAACTTTTACAGAAAAAAAAGAATCAAAAATTAAGAAATAAACATTGGCAGCTTTTTTGTTTTGCATTATATCAACAATATGTTCAATCAGCTTTTATGTCACTTCCAACAATTACATTATAACAACAATTGCAATAATGTTTCAAACTCATTTTTGTGACCTGAGTCTTTTCACTATTGCTTCCTCCCCCCCTGTCTTCTGGCAGAGCCATGGCCCCTCCCCCCCATATCTTGTGTACTGTCCCCTGTTCCATCTAGAAAGGCACTGTATTTTTCAATGAAAGCCTCTGCCTCCACAACTGTATTAATTCTAATTCTAGTGCCCCCCCAGAAAATCACCATTTCTTCTGGCAATAACCATCTGAACCAAATTCCTTTATTATATAATTTCTTTGATAAAGAGGAATATTTCTTCCTCTTATCTCTTACTTTCTTCGGAATTTGTTTAAGGATGGTTATTTCTTTGTCTTTATATTTTAGTGGTCCCACCCTTTGAGCTCCTAAGACCTCATCTCTTGTAGTCTTTCTACACTCCTATTGTTAACAATTGAAGACTATTTCACCCATGAAGTAAGAGACAAAACTGGGTTTTGCATGAAGTCTCTGTTCAGTAGGGTCCAAATCAGTGGTGGTATTCATCCATTTCGGACGATTCTCTCCACCATTCAACCATCTTTCCAAGCAGTCTCTGTGTTTCCAGTGTCTTTTCCCCCCACTTGGAACTGAACCCAGAAGGACATTTCTCCCAACAAAATAAAATATCATTAGCATTATCAAAATAGCCACAGCTGTTGGACAGAGTGAAAACAGCAAGCAATCTCACCCATTCCTGCCAGAATGGAGAGTCAAAACCAACCAACCCCCCCCCCCCCTGCTTCTTAATTTGTGGTTCCAAAGCTTTACCGAAAAGCCTGAGCTGTGTAATAAGCAGCAAATCACCTGGTAATGAGCAGCTCTGGGCCTATTAAGCGTAATGGTTTCAAAGCCACAAGATAATGAAATCTGAGAGTTAAAGGATGTAACTGATGTTTGGGGGGGGGGGTCTTTTAATCTTGAAGAACAGGTGCTCTCCTCCTGGCTGCTAATTGCTCATCAGAATACCTGCTACAAAGCAGGTGGAAGCCAATTAATCTAAGAACATGGCACAAGCTTTGCTGGACCAGGCCAAGGTCCATCTCACATTGGTCACATTGGTTGTAGGATGCAAGCACCCACCTCTCTTCTAGGAAAATGAGATATTTTAGGAAATACTAAAAGGGCAGAATATTCCCCCTAAAAGGGAGGCAGAAACTCATTCTCACCCCCCCCCCCACTTTTGTCAATGGGACATTAAGGCCTGAGCCAGTCTATTCTACATAACAAGGATCTACCTCCTTCAGGCAGAGCCATAATAGGAATCCCAAAGCCCGTTCATTACATCATCACCCAGCAAGAGTCAACCAAGCCTGGGACTCAGCACAGCCTGCTCTGGTTGTGAAACTAGGTTTTCTAGTTGCCGCATTGCCAGGCAAGACTTCACTTTCCTATGCCTTTCCTTAAATCTATATATAAATAAAAGGCTGTGTGTGCTTATGTTGCAGCATACCTCTGGAATGCCTCAAGTAATTTCTACCAAACTTGGTACACAGATGACTTACTCTCTGGAAACAAATACTGTGGGGGGTAAGACACTCCTAAAACCCCTCAGGGGGATGTTCTGTTAAGATACAGCCTGTTGTGCCTTAAAATGACTTCTACTGTACTGCCGTAAAATGGCTTCTATTATGCAGCGCAGTGGAGTTGCCATGGTAACGGCTTCACAGTACTCCACAAGCAGGAAAATCCAACATTAGAAATTAGGTTTGGTCCAGACATTTTCCCCCTAGAAATAAACACCCGAGCAACACCAGGTTATCAGCTAGTAGGAAATAAATATGGCTAAATAGTGAGGTCCTTGGTGCTCTCTGAGCTTGGTGGGATTTTTGCAGACCTTTCACTACCAAACTAGGTGACATCATCAGTGCTAGAAGGAAGTGGGATTTGCTCTTATTTTTACAAAGTAATGGCAAATAAGCGCTGGTCCTTTTTAGCACTGATGATGCTACCTAGTTTGGTAATGAAACGTCTGGGAAAAAAACCCCCACCTCATCAAGTTTAGAGAACTTCAAGAATCCCCAGTTCAACCTTGAACTACACATATTCTTTTCTATCAACAGCTGGCTCCGCACTGTCTCTGTATTTGGCTGTACTGCTACTTGTGAGTAAATTACTTGTCAATCAAGCTGGATCTGTGTGCTTTGTCTCAAACAGGACAGTGTACAAACAATTAGTATATAGCAGAGGCCAAAAAAGAGAACCTGAAGATTTATAATCAGCCCTTGGCATCTTCACTTAAAACAGGGGTGTCAAACTCAAGGCCGGCGGGCTGTATCCGGGCCATGGGGAGGCTTAGATCTGGCCTCCCCCCCCAAAATAGCGAAGGACCACCCTGTGGTGCCTCTACCAGTGAAAATGGAGCTCAGAAACGAAAACGGAGCCTCCCCGACAGGGGTGAAATGCTACCGGTTCGGGCTGGTTTGCCCGAACTGGTAGTAAAAAAATGCTTTAAAAAGTTTTTTTAAAAAAGATTTCCGACGATCAGCTGTGCGACCATCAGCGGTGCTTGATTGTCTGTGAGGTTCCTGCTTGTTGCAGGGGTCATTTTGTGTGAAGTCCAGCTGCTTTTACATTGTGTGTGGAGTCAGTTGTGCGGCTTTGGTGTTATTTTTGTGTAAAGTGTGACAGTTGGTTTTTGAGCTCTCCGTGACTCTGTGAGGCTCCCGCTTGTTGCAGGGGACATTTTGTGTGAAATCCAGCTGCTTGGACATTGTGTGGGAGTCCCTTGTGCAGCCATGCCTACCCGGTCACATGTCCACCAAGCCACGCCCACCCAGTCACATGACCACCAAGCCATGCCTGCCAAGCCACGCCCACAGAACTGGTAGGAGAAATTTTTGAATTTCGCCACTGGTAAAATTCAAGGACCATGGGCTGCATCCGGTCTATAAGGGGCTTAGATCTATACAATACAATACAATAGTAGAGTTGGAAGGGACCTTGGAGGTCTTCTAGTCCAACCCCCTGCCTAGGCAGGAAACCCTATACCGTTTCAGACAAATAGCTATCCAACATCTTCTTAAAGACTTCCAGTGTTGGGACATTCACAACTTCTGGAGGCAATTTCTGTTCCACTGATTAATTGTTCTAACTGTCAGGAAGTTTCTCCTCAGTTCTAGGTTGCTTCTCTCCTTGATTAGTTTCCACCCATTGCTTCTTGTTCTACCCTCAGGTGCCTTGGAAAATAGCTCTTCTTTGTGGCAACCCCTGAGATATTGGAAGACTGCTATCATGTCTCCCCTAGTCCTTCTTTCTATTAAACGAGACATACCCAGTTCCTGCAACTGTTCTTCATATGTTTTAGTCTCCAGTCCCCTAATCATCTTTGTTGCTCTTCTCTGCACTCTTTCTAGAGTCTCCACATCTTTTTTACATCGTGGCGACCAGATCTGGACCGCCGTCCTCTCAAAACAGTGAAGAACTGGCCCACGGTGTCTCTGCCAGTGAAAATGAAGCTCAAGAACAAAAATGGACCGTCCCCAACAGGGGTGGGTTTCTACCGGTTCAGACCAGTTCAGACCGGTTCAGCTGAATAGATACTAACTTGGCCGCCCATGCTGAATCGGCCGCCATCTTGTTTTTTGCTTCTGCACATGCACGATGAATGCCTCAATGAGCGATGTCAAGCTGGCCACGCCCCCCTTCTGAGGTCAAACACAACCCTGATGTGGCCCTCAATGAAATTGAGTTTGAAACCCCGGACTTAAACCAACCAGCAGAAAAGGCAGTATCTGATATAAAACGAGCAAAATTCTGGACTAGGGGAAGGAATAATCCGACACGGCCTAAATTATTTCACAGATGCCCATACCGTACAACATGTAAACAAAGTCTATATCAAGTCACTTCTTATACATCTCTTATCCACGTGCAAATTACAACATACAGCTCTTTCTGTTTCTCGCTGAGGGGAAATGAGCGAAGGTCTTTTTCCTGCAGGAGAGTTTTAAAATAATGCAAAACAGAGCCGCAAAAAGAAAAGCAGGGAAAAACCTGAATCAAGACAACAATCCATGCAATTCCCCCTCCCTTTTTTTTGTTTACTCACAGCCCAATCAAGATATGAATGGCATAAGCGTATACGAAACGCCAACCGAAATCCAACATTTTGAAAAAGAGACCTGACATCCCATAATCTTTGGCTTTCACGGAACAATGGCCACGTTCTCTCGGTTAATTTTCTGGTTCAACTTTGAACGGAATAGAAATACGTAAGGGCTCACATTTTGCAATCAGCTTTGATCCAAGAAGGGAAAACATGCTTCACGATGAAAACATTTGCAGGCAGCAATGCTCAACCTCTTTCAATCAATTGATTACGAGACCACAGCATCCACGCGGCTTTTTTTCTCCTAATAGTCCTGAAAGCAAACAGCAGCCCTGTTCAGACATACTCAAAGCAGTTGTTTTCACCGCAAAATCAGTCTAAACACTGGTTGGTAAAATATATATATATATATATATGTATTTGTGTTACAACCCCTGGTATGACTAGTAGTGGCTAAGACTCCTGCCTAAGATATATACAGCCCGGGTTCAAATCTTTATAAATATATATAAACTTCTTGTGCTTCAGGAATTTTTAATGTAGGGTTGGGTACCACACAAAATTATTTACATTTTTAAGGCCCATATATTTAGAACTCTTTGGGATCGGGGTCGTTATATTGCTTAAAGTGGGCAAACAATTGTACAACAACAAAAAAAGCCATTTGTAGCAGTGGTGGAATTCAACATTTTTTACGACCGGTTCTGTGGGTGTGGCATGGCTTGGTGGGTGTGGCAGGGGAAGGATACTGCAAAATCTCCACTCCTGGGAGAAGGATACTGTAAAATCTCCATTCCCTCCCCACCCCACTAACCTGCTTTCCAGCTCCGTTCTCCTGTGCAGAGCAACAGAAGAAAACCAAACCGATCAGCTGGGCCAGAGGTGGTATTTGCCAGTTCTCTAAACTACTCAAAATTTCTGCTACCAGTTTGCTAGAACCCTCCAGAACTGGCTGAATACCACCTCTGATTTGTAGGTACTCGAATACCGGAGGCCTTTAAGAAGGGACTGGACAACCATTTGTCTGAAATCGTAACAGCGATAGCACTTAAACTTACATACTGCTTTGTAGTGCTTTATAGCCCTCACTAAGCAGTTTACAGAGTCAGTATATTGCCTCCCACAACCTGGCTCTTCATTTTACTGACCTCGGAAGGATGGAAGGCTGAGTCAACCTTGAGCCAATGAGAATCGAATTTCTGGCAGTCGGCAGAGTCAGCCTGCAACACTGCAACCTCGGAAAGATGGCAGGCTGAAATAATAATGGGGTCTCCTGCTTGAGCACGGGGTTAGATTAGAGAAGAGTGACCAAGATGATGAGGGGACTTGAGGCTAAAACAGATGAAGAACGGTTGCAGGAAATGGGTATGTCTAGTTCAGGGGTGTCCAAACTTGAGAACTTTAAGACTTGTGGACTTCAACTCCCAGAATTCCCCAGCCAGCATGGCTGGCTGGGGAATTCTGGGAGTTGAAGTCCACAAGTCTTAAAGTTCCCAAGGTTGGACACCCCTGGTCTCGTTTAATGAAAAGAAGGACTAGGGGAGACATGATAGCAGTCTTCCAATATCTCAGGGGTTGCCACAAAGAAGAGGAAGCCAAACTAATCTCCAGGGCACCTGAGGGTAGAACAAGATGCAATGGGTGGAAACTAATCAAGGAGAGAAGCAACTTAGAACTGAGGAGAAATTTCCTGACAGTTAGAACAATTAATCAGTGGAAGAACTTGTCTCCAGACGTTGTGAATGCTCCAACACTGGAAGTTTTTAAGAAGATATTGACTAACCATTTGTTTGAAATGGTGTGGGGTTTCCTGCCTAAGCAGGGGGTTGGACTAGAAGACCTCCAAGGTCCCTTCCAACTTTGCTATGCTATGCTATGCTATTCCATTCCATTCCTCTATTCTATTCTATTCTATTCTATTCTATTCTATTCTAATGACCTCCAAGGTCCCTTCCAACTTTGTTATTCTGTAAAAACCTGGTATGTTCTAAGAAAAGAAGCTATTAGGTGAGGTCTCAACCCCTCATATCCAGGCAACCAAATAGCTGACACAGAAATTGTGAGACCATTGCCATCATTCAAAAGTTCTAAGGTCTTCTTAGTTGCTTCCCATATTTTCATAACTTTGATCATTCTTTTGAGTTTCTGTCGTCATTTAAGATGTCCTTCCCAGAGCTCATACATTGTTATTGGTTGTGTTTGCTAGGAATGACAGAAGTCGGGTGTCCAACTGTTTGGGTCGCTATCTGTGTCTTGCATTGCTAATCACCTATCCAAGTATCTAGTGGTATCAGCTTATTTACTTTTCACGAAGTGAGAACTATTTTACATTCGACAGCAGCTATCAATTATACAATACAATAGTAGAGTTGGAAGGGACCTTGGAGGTCTTCTAGTCCAACCCCCTGCCTAGGCAGGAAACCCTATACCGTTTCAGACAAATAGCTATCCAACATCTTCTTAAAGACTTCCAGTGTTGGGGCATTCACAACTTCTGGAGGCAACTTCTGTTCCACTGATTAATTGTTCTAACTGTCAGGAAATTTCTCCTCAGTTCTTAGTTGCTTCTCTCCTTGATTAGTTTCCAACCATTGCTTCTTGTTCTGCCTTCAGGTGCCTTGGAGAATAGTTTGACTCCCTCTTCTTTGTGGCAACCCCTGAGATATTGCAACACTGCTATCATGTCTCCCCTTTTTCAATTGCAGCTTGTATCAGCCGAAATGAGAGGATCTCCACCTAAGGTAGTAAGAAATTACTTCTAATTGCCATACGTTTTGAGGGATTTGGTTAAAAAAGAGAGGCAAGCTGTCATTGATCTATTCCTCCTTCTTTGCTCTCCCAGAAAACACCACGGACTCAGGCTACAACTTGCTGCAGAAGGATGTTAACTCTCTGCTTGGAATTCCATCCTAGACTGGCTTTGAATGAGAGTTTGAAGGAATTACTGAATGAGCTTCTCTGTAGTCAAACTGACAGGAAGGGGAAGATTAAACAGTCCTATCTTCTGCATTCTTTTGGTTCTGTTATCAAAATTCTTGCGAATGGGAAAGCTGAACAGCACTGCTTGCAGCGACGAATATTCTTCAGCATTTGCTCAAAAGCATCATTTAAATGCTCTTCTTCGCCGTTGTCCTATCAAAGAGCTTCCAGCTGGCACTTAATTATAACGTGCAAGCCTCAAATCATTATCTTTGTGGCTAAATTGTTCAGCACTCAACCATGAGTTGATGCCGCAATACTGTCCAATTAACTTTATCATTTCCCTTTTATTAGGGTTCCCATTGTTTCTTTTCCCATAGGTTAGCAGCGTAACAAAATATGGAAGGGTGTTTGGGATTTGATGCTTAGGAGATCTGCGCAGTTTGCATAAAGCAGGGGTGTCCAAACTTGGGAACTTTAAGACTTGTGGACTTCAATTCCCAGAATTCCCCAGCCAGCCATGCTGGCTGGGGAATTCTGGGAGTTGAAGTCCACAAGTCTTAAAGTTCCCAAGTTTGGACACCCCTGGCATAAAGAGTACCATTCAGATTCTCCACCTATAGAAAAACGTGGGTTTTTTAAAAGCCACCGGGCTGCAAAGAAAGGCTTCAGAGTGTTGGAAGGAATGTCCATCTGAGTTCAGTTCCAAGTGGGGAGAAAGACCCTGGAAACATGGAGGCTGCTTGGAAGGATGGTGTAATGGTGGACAAGACCACGTGGGTTTGAAGTCCTGGGTAGCTGACCACATGGAGTGGAGAGTGAGGGTTATTTATACCCTCTCGGGCTTTGACCTTGAGTTTCCTGTTCCTGTGGCAAGGGCGTGGTTGCAGTGAGACTCCCATGTGGAGTCATGTTTGTCTAAATTGAGTTTGGTTGAACCTTGCTGGGTGATGTAATGAAGGGATGTGCCATGAGGTGAGCTACACAATCCTATTGGGTCCTGAAAGGTCATGTTGTGGTGCACTGGCGGCCTTAATATTTTCTTTTTCTGTTTTCCCCTTCTCCCCCCCCCCCCCCCACCTTTCCATTTAACAGTGCCTCCTCTGGGTTTATATCTTCTCCCTACTTTCTTTTCTAGTTTCCTTTCTCTAGCCAATCATAGAACCTTCCTCGTGTCTTGAAGTACTCTGATTCCTCTTTATCCTTTATTTTCATTGTCAACCTATTCATCTCCGCACAATCTAATATCTTTTTTATTATCTCTTCATCTGTTGGTATCTTATTTTATTTCCAATTTTGGGCAAATACAATTCTTGCTGCTGTAGTTACGAGTATAATCAAATAGGTATCCTCTTTCTTGAATTTCTCTGGGATAATACCTAATAAGAATATCTCTGGTCTAAATTCTATTTCTTGTTGTAACATTTTCTTTAACCATACTCTTATCTTAGTCCAATATTCCCTTCCTTCTGCACATGTCCGCCACATATGATAGTAGGAGCTTATTGCTTGTTGATACTTCCAACAATTCGCTGATTTGTCTTTAGACATCTTTGCTAATTTTCCGGGTGTCATGTGCCATCCATAAAACATTTTGTATAAGTTTTCTTTATGGTTAATTTATAGTTCCTGTCCCATAGTTGAGCTGAGGTCTTCTGTTTTGCAGATTGGCTGGCCCAGTCTTAATGTGCAAGCTGGCAGGAATAGCCAACACTCCAGAAGATAGGCTTAAGATACAGAAGGATCTTGACAAACTTGAACATTGAGCACTATCTAATAAAATGAAATTCAATGGTGAAAAGAGTAAGGTTCTACATTTAGGCAACAAAAATGGAATGCACAGGTACAGTATAGGTGATACCTTGCTCAGTAGTAGTAACTGTGAAAGGGATCTTGGAGTCCTAGTGGACAACCATTTAAATATGAGCCAGCAGTGTGCAGCAGCTGCCAAAAAAGCCAACACAGTTCTAGGCTGCATCAACAGAGGGATAGAATCAAGATCACATGAAGTGTTAATACCACTTTATAATGCCTTGGTAAGGCCACACTTGGAATACTGCATTCAGTTCTGGTCACCACGATGTAAAAAAGATGTGGAGACTCTAGAAAGAGTGCAGAGAAGAGCAACAAAGATGATTAGGGGACTGGAGACTAAAACATATGAAGAACGGTTGCAGGAACTGGGTATGTCTAGCTTAAGAGAAAGAAGGACTAGGGGAGACATGATAGTATTGTTCCAATATCTCAGGGGTTGCCACAAAGAAGAGGGAGTCAAACTATTCTCCAAGGCACCTGAGGGTAGAACAAGAAGCAATGGGTGGAAACTAATCAAGGAGAGAAGCAACTTAGAACCGAGGAGAAACTTCCTGACAGTGAGAACAATTAATCAGTGGAACAAAAGTTGCCTCCAGAAGTTGTGAATGCCCCAACACTGGAAGTCTTTAAGAAGATGTTGGATAGCTATTTGTCTGAAACGGTATAGGGTTTCCTGCCTAGGCAGGGGGTTGGACTAGAAGACCTCCAAGGTCCCTTCCAACTCTGCTATTGTATTGTATTGCAACAAATAGGGATAGGGAGCAGCTCTTCATCTTTAAAAACCTGTTTCTTCTTTTCTCATCCAGGGAAATACAATTTTATGCCTTCTTCATGTTTCCCAAAATGTTTCATTCTTCCCGGAAGGGTGGCTGCTAACTTTCTTCAACAGCATGTGGGAAAGGTTTCATAAAATCTTAAAACCATGATGGGAAACTGAATAAGATCAGGGTTGTGGTTACAAGCATTCCTTGGGATTCTTGGCATTGCTGTTTTCTGTTCATTTTTCTGTGCTGCTTTGAAAAACAACGATAAGGCAGAGCATGCGTTTTATAAATAAATATAACAGCACAACCGCATCATCCACAATTTTATTGATTTTCACAATTTGCACACGTCGGAGGGAGAAGCTTTCCTTGGCACAAAGGGGTAACACTTTCTTCCTTTTTCCTTTTAAGAAATACAGCCACACAATCTTGGTTATGACCAGGCATAACCAGCCTAGAATTAAGGAGAAATTTCCTGACAGTGAGAACAATTAATCAGTGGATGACTTGTTTCTTGACACGGTTGTTATGTGGATCACTACAGTTGTGAAGCTAGTAACACGGCTGTTAAGTGAATCTGGTTTTGACTTGCTTATCAGAAGGTCTCAAAAGGCAATCCTTGGATATTAGCATGGGCTGAATACTGATGGACCAACTTCGCAGTTTTAGGAGAATTAACTGAGTAGGACAGAGGGTGTCTCTGTAAAAGAAGAGTATACCTAATTGAACAGATCCAGGTGTGTTGCGCTTAAACCGAGCCTTGGTTTTCCTCCAAGGCAAAACAAAATTTTAAGGAGGACAGTGCAACTGAATTGCTTCCCACAGTGCTCCCTCCTCTTTCTGGCTCTGCTCCAATCAGATCTGAACCTTCCTCTCGTTTCTGTTCTAAGTGAATAAGTCTGTGCACAACTTAGCTGCTAGCTTGCACCAGGTTAGGACATCCTGAAACCAGCCTGACCTTGGAGAAGGGCTTTGCATCCAGAGGAGCAATGAAGAAGAAGAAAAAGAAAAGAAGAAGAAGAAGAAGAAGAAGAAGAAGAAGAAGAAGAAGAAGAAGAAGAAGAAGAAGAAGAAGAAGAAGAAGAAGAAGAAGAAGAAGAAGAAGAAGAAGTGGAGGAGGAGGAGGAGGAGGAGGAGGAGGAGGAGGAGGAGGAGGAGGAGGAGGAGGAGGAGGAGGAGGAGGAGGAAAAAGAGGAGGAAAAAGAGGAAGAGAAGGAGGAGGAGGAAGGGAGGAGAAGAAGATGAAGAAGAAGAAAAAGGAGGAGGAGGAGGAGGAGATGGAGAAGGAGAAGGAGGAGGGGAGGAGGGGGAAGAAGGAAGAGGAGGAGGAAGAGAAGAAGAAGAAGAAGAAGAAGAAGAAGAAGAAGAAGAAGAAGAAGAAGAAGAAGAAGAAGAAGAAGAAGAAGAAGAAGCAGCATTATTCTTATTTCTACTTGCATTTCTGTTCACGACAGGAAAATTTATAGATGAAACCTGAATGCAAATCTGTAAAGCATAGATTTGCCTCTACAAGGACTCAAACATCTGTTTCTAAGAGCTCAAGGAGCAATCATGTAAGCGAGAATTCTCCTTGGCAACCTGAAGGCCGTCTGCCACTCTGAAAAAGAATACTGACGTAGTTTAAGCCAGATGTTAACAGACTTTTAAATCAGTTCTGTTGTAGGTTCTTTGCTTATTTTGCCCAGGACATACTATGGTATGACTAAAGCAGTTAATCCAATTGTTGATATTGAAAGGCAGTTGCTTTACAGATAGTCCTCAACTTACGATGGCAATTGAGCCCAAATTTCTATTGGGGAAACGAGACAGTGGTTAAGTGAGTTTTGCCCATTTTACGACCTTTCTTGCCACAGTTGCTGTAAGTCAGTGTTTCTCAACCTTGATGACTTTACGTCCTATGGACTTCAACTCCCAGAATCCCCCAGCCAGATATGTTGACTGGGGAATTCTGGGAGTTGAAGTCCACAGGACTTAAAGTCACCAAGGTTGAGAAATACTGCTGTAAGTGAATCACTGCAGGGATTAAATTAACAACATGGTTGTTAAGGGAATCTGGCTTCCCTACTGATTTTACTTTGTCACAGGGTCACAAAGAGTGATCACCTGATCCCAGGACACTGCAACCGTCATAAATATGAGCGCCGAAAATTCTTCTTCTGTTGCCCTGTGCAGGAGAACGGAGCTGGAAAGTAGGTTAGTGGGATGGGGAGGGAATGGGGATTTTACAGTATCCTTGCCCTATGCATCACATCACACAGGAATAGCCGGCTGGCTTTCTCATGTGCATACTTTGCGTCCGCGCCCTGGATGCCCACAGTGCATGCATGCGCAGTTCAATTAAACTTGTTCTGCATATGCGCAGAACTTAAAAGCAAGATGTCGGCTCCAGTGGCACCAACTGGAGAACCAACCAGTTCAGGGGCGTGGCAGGCCTGGGTTGCTGCCGGTTCCAGCGACCCACGCTGCCATACCACTCCCAGTTCGGCCCACCTCTGGAATAGATCCAAATAATCATGGAATCTTACAGGCGAGCTGCCATTATGCACCCAAGTATTATAGAGAACAAAATCTAGTCATGATGGGTGTAGAGTCATGTTTACTTTTGACCAGGGACATTGTTTTTCCGTTATTGTCCAGCCTGCTGGTTAAGAAAACTAAAAGTGAAGATAAATACAATCCTTGAAAAATAAATGAAACACTCCAAAGAGCCTGATGCTCATATTTTATAAAGTAATAGAATCTGTCTGCAGAATTAGGATTGAATTCATATAGCCGCCATTCTTTAGTATAGAACTCCAGGGGAAGGATACTGCAAAATCTCCATTCCCTCCCCACTCCAGGGGAAGGATACTGTAAAATCTCCATTCCCTCCCAAAGGAATGCTGCAAAATCTCCATTCCTTCCCCACTCCAGGGAAGGATACTGCAAAATCTCCATTCCCTCCCGAAGGAATGCTGCAAAATCTCCATTCCTTCCATACTCCAGGGAAGGATACTGCAAAATCTCCATTCCCTCCACACTCCAGGGGAAGGATACTGCACAATCTCCATTCCCTCCTCACTCTAGGGGAAGGATACTGCACAATCTCCATTCCCTCCTCACTCCAGGGGAAGGATACTGTAAAATCTCCATTCCCCCCTCACTCCAGGGGAAGGATACTGCACAATCTCCATTCCCCCCTCACTCCAGGGGAAGGATACTGCACAATCTCCATTCCCCCCTCACTCCAGGGGAAGGATACTGCACAATCTCCATTCCCTCCTCACTCCAGGGGAAAGATACTGCAAAATCTCCATTCCCTCTCCACTCCAGGGGAAGGATACTGTAAAAATCTCCATTCCCTCCCCACTCCAGGGGAAAGATACTGCAAAATCTCCATTCCCTCCCCACTCCAGGGGAAGGATACTGCAAAATCACCATTCCCTCCCCACTCCAGGGGAAGGATACTGCAAAATCCCCATTCCCTCCCCACTCCAGGGGAAGGATACCATAAAATCCCCATTCCCTCCCCACTCCAGGGGAAGGATACTGCAAAATCTCCATTCCCTCCCCACTCCAGGGGAAGGATACTGCAAAATCTCCATTCCCTCCCTATCACCTGCGATTCGGGAGGCAGACAATAGATGGGGCAGAGCCAGTCAGAAATGGTATTTACCGGTTCTCCGAACTACTCAAAAGTTCCGCTATGGGTTCTCCAGAACTAGTCAGAACCTGCTGAATACCACCTCTGCCATAGAGCAAAGTTGGTGCATTTAGAAAAAATGTAGACCAATTTTTCAGCAATGCAAAGAGACATACCAACCCAATCTGTATAATGAAAGAATTAATAATCCATATGTTTTCTTGGACAGCATACAGAAACTGGGAACAACATACACAGAGGCATTTGTATTTTAAAACGAACACCTGCAACACGCTGAGATTAGCATTTTATATTTCCATAATCTTAATTACTGGAAAACTAAAGGAAGCAGCCAAACGTGTTTTAACTAATGAAGAAATGGGGGAGGGGGGAACAAAGATAAAAAAGGATCAGCTAAGGATCTAAGTCATGCCGGAACTGTGACTCATATTTGAAATTAAAAGATGCAATGAAATCAGATTTGTTTATTGTCCACTATCAGCAGTTAACACAGCTGTTTAAAAAACAGGGCAACTCAATGAGCATTTAAAACAACCAACAAAATACCCAAGCTGCTTGTATCATCTTTCCCCACAACAACAATAATCCAGTGAGGTGAGTTGGGCAGAGAGAATGGGACTGCCCACAGCTGGTTTTCATGCCTAAGGCAGGATTAGAACTCAACGTCTCCTGTTGATTAGCCCAAAGTCACTCAGCTGCCTTTCATGCCTAGGGCGGGACTAGAACTCACCATCTCTTGGTGAGTGGCCTAAAGTCATTCAACTACCTTTCATTCCTAATGGCCGATTGGCTGCGAGAGCCAGAGGGATATAGGGGATATACTCCTCCCATCTTCCCCTGGGCCTCTCAACCTACAGGGATTCTGGGAAATGTAGTCAGAAGGATGAAACGGCCACAACTTTGCCAAATAGAGTTGAGGCCAGAACTCTTTCTATTAGGGATTAAAGAAAAGAAAAATATAGAAAAGGTGGATTATATTTAATGTTGCATATTTTAACGGCGGCGACTGGTTTTTTGCACAAAAATGGAAAAATAAGGAGACGCCCTCAGAACAAGAAATAATAAATAAGATACTGACGTGTGCGGAAATGGACAGGATGACTCTAGGATGCTAGGACTCTAGGACAGGACGCTCAAAGACAAGGATGAGACGGAATACTACGAAATCTGGGACAAATGGTACCAATGGTTAGAAACGAGGGGAAAAGGTCTGGAGAGAAAAACATGATAAGTTAAGAATTGGAAAATATGGTATTAATATTGTACGACAGATAGGAATTGGATATGTATATGTATTGATAGTAACTATATAATGAAAGGGATTCGGACTGACTATGTAACGCAGTGATGGCGAACCTTTTTTGGCTCGCGTGCCACAAGTGGGGGGAGCGCAGGGGAATCGAGTGCGGGCGTGCCGCACCCATAATGCAACGCGCGACCCCCAGTGCGCATGCGCGCACAACGCACGACCCCCCCACATTTTTACATTGTAACGGATATAAACTGTTATTGTTGTAAGATCAAAAAAACCTCCATGGAAATGACTATGCCAGAAATTTCACCCTATGTCCAAGGTTTTTAATGATTACCTAATAAAAAAATTTTTAAAAAAAAGCTTTGCCAAATTTCAATCCCACCAGAGTTCATAGGTCCCAGATTTTGGATGCCTGTTGCAAGTTATCCCATTTGAATTGTGTTGATTCAAAAATGGCTGTTTTATGATGCACTGTTGCACTCAATTAAAACTTGCAAAGTATCAAATAGACATTTAGTAATGGGGATCATTAGAGGTGCCATTTAGAAATAAATTTATTACACACACACAAAAAAAGAACACAGCTAGAAGCATTGAATGCATTGAATCTATATTTTTCCTCCTTGAGGCTGTACTGTTGGGTGTTTCCTGACTGGGGATACCATAATCTCTGCAGCTGCGGAAAAGTGGTAAACAGCTGTTGTGCCTTCTATCCAGGTTGGTAAACAAGGGATCTTCCCCATTTACATTATCATCAATCTTCCCTTCTCCTCTGTACTTGTTTACTATCGAACCTGGCAGGATGCTGAACATCTGTCTACTTGTTTGTCTGTTTGGTTAGTTGGAATTTGTTTGCATCTTCAAGTCAGTCTTGGCTTCTGGTAACCGCCTGGACAAATCCCTCCAGTTGTTTTGGCAGGATTTCAGAAATGGTTTGCTATTGCTCCCTTCCTAGGATTAGTTGGAAGAAAGGTCCCTCTGGGTTCAGTTCCAAGTGGGGGAAAAGACCCTGGAAACACGGAGGCTGTTTGGAAAGATGGTTTAATGGTGGACAGGACCACATGGGTTTGAGGTCCTGGGCAAAAAAAAAAGCACATGGGTGAGAGAGAAATTTATACAATCTCTTGGGCCCTGCCTTGGAGCTTCCTGTTCCTGTGTAATAAATGTATTCTGATTGGTTGTCGGACTCCCATAACACCATGCAGGGGTAACTTTGTAGTGTCTTAGTCCCAACCATTTCAGAACAATGGCTGTCCAGTCTCTTTTTAAAAACCTCCAGTAATGGAGCACCCACAACGTCTGGAGACAACCCATTTCACTGGTTTATTGTCCTCACTGCCAGGAAATTTGCTCCTTAGTTCTAGGTTGGAAGCAAAATCAATGGGGGAAGCCAAATTCAGTGGATGTCCACATGGTTTGCTTAGCAACAGCAACAAAGACAGTCACAAAAATTGGTGAGGTTCATTTATCAACCGTATCACTTAGTGCAGGGCTGTCAAACTCGCGGCCCACAGGCCGGATGCATCACATGCTAGCCACGCCTGCGCCCCGGTTTAGTGAAGGGGGAAAATGTCATGATATGTCACGTAACACCACCGTGACAACACGAGTTTGACACTCCTGACTTAGTGTGAAAGTTCCAGTGGCTGTAGGTCAAGGACCTGTAAAAACTATTTTGTAGTGGAAAAATGATAGACAGACAGACAGACAGATGACTGATAGTTGACAGATGACAGATAATGACAAATGAGAGACAGACATAGATAGATAGATAGATAGATAGATAGATAGATAGATAGATAGATAGATAGATAGATGATAGATAGACAGACAGACACATGACTGATAGTTGACAGATAATGACAAATGAGAGACAGACAGACAGACAGACAGATGATAGATAGACAGAGACAGACAGATGACTGATAGTTGACAGATGACAGATAATGACAAATGAGAGACAGACAGATAGATGATAGATGATAGGTAGGTAAGTAGGTAGGTAGGTTGGTAGGTAGGTAGATGATAGATAGATAGATAGATAGATAGATAGATAGATAGATAGATAGATAGATAGATAGATAGACAGATGACTCATAGTTGATAGATGACAGATAATGACAAATGAGAGACAGGCAGACAGATAGACAGACAGATAGATAGACAGACAGACAGACAGGCATATGACTGATAGTTGACAGATGACAGATAATGACAAATGAGAGACAGGCAGACAGACAGAGAGAGAGAGAGAGAGAGAGAGAGAGAGAGAGAGAGAGAGAGAGATGACTCATAGTTGACAGATGACAGATAATGACAAATGAGAGACAGACAGACAGACAGACAGACAGATAGATGATAGATAGACAGACAGACAGATGACTGATAGTTGATAGATGACAGATAATGACAAATGAGAGACAGACAGATAGATGATAGATGATAGGTAGGTATATAGGTAGGTAGGAAGGTAGGTAGGTAGGTAGGTAGGTAGGTAGGTAAATGATAGATAGATAGATAGATAGATAGATAGATAGATAGATAGATAGATAGATAGATAGATAGATAGATAGATGAGAGATGAGAGTTGACAGAAAAGCACTAGATGAGATAGACAGAGACAGGCAGACGGATGGATAAAGAGGGATTATAGATAGATGAGAGATAGAGAGATGAGAGATGGGTGAGCTAGATAAAGAGAGTGATTGATAGATGGATAATAACTATGATAGATAGATAGATAGATAGATAGATAGATAGATAGATAGATAGATAGATAGATAGATAGATAATCAAGATAGATAGACAAATGCATACATAGGATAAATATGATCAATGGATAGAGAGATGATTGATGAGAGAGATAGGTGAGATAGATTAGATGAGAGAGACACAGAGACAGAGACAGACAGACAGACAGACAGACAGACAGACAGACAGAGGCACAGAATGAGATAAAAATTATATGGCTGCCCACTCACTCTCATTCTCTATTTGACTCTCCCACCATCAACGTAAGAACAGCTACTAAATTAGGGGAGGGGGAAGGCACAAAGATAGGTGGAAAGAGAGGGATAAGAAATTCTGAAGGCCCTCCGGGAAATTAAGAATTGCAGTGGGATTCAATCTGATTTAAAAGGATGTAGTAAGGATGTCATTTCCTGCCGACCTCCCCCAACGGATGGGGCTCACCCACCCATTATTTGAGACAGCTCAGTCCAAGTGAAATAAGACCATCCACACCACACTTTTCTTAAGGCACGTGGGTGTCATGTACAGGAAAAGAAAAATAGCCAAGCTGCACACCCAATGCTGCTTATCCTGACATCACTTCCCCATGCTTTCCATTCCTCCTCCTTGGAGCAGGTACAAGACCCTCTACAGGGAGGAAAAAAATCTTTCTGTAAACAATCCTCTGAGGGGCCATGAAAGATGGGATTTTTAAATAATGGTTTTGGTTGGGCCACTACATCTTGAAATCTGTAATGATGCGAGTCTCCCGTGGAACAGGATGAAGGGGAAGGAACTGTCTAGAAAATCTGAGGTAAATTAGATGTTGTCCCCTCCCCCAATGGAAAATGGACCATTAGCTGGAATGACACAAATGGCTGGCAGCTTGAGATCTTCATATGAATAGAATAGAATAGAATAACAGGGACCTTGGAGGTCTTCTAGTCCAAACCACTGCCTAGACAGGAAACCCTACAACACTTCAGACAAATGGTTACCCAACATCTTCTTAAAAACTTCCAGCGTTGGATCATTTACAACTTGCGGAGACAAGTTGTTCCACTGATTAATTGTTCTCACCGTCAGGAAAATTCTCCTCAGTTCTAAGTTGCTTCTCTCCTTGATTAATTTCCACCCATTGCTTCTTGTCCTGCCTTTAGGTGCTTTGGAGAATAGCTTGACTCCTTTGTGGCAACCCCTGAGATATTGGAAGACTGCTATCATATCCCCCCTAGTGCTTTTTTTCATTAAACTAGACATACCAAGTTCCTGCAAGCGTTCTTCACATGTTTTAGCCTCGTCCCCTAATCATCTTTGTTGCTCTTCTCTGCACTCTTTCTAGAGTCTCCACATCTTTTCTACATCATGGCGACCAAAATGATGTTATTGTTAGTTGCAAAGTCGTGTCCGACCCATCGCGACCCCATGGACAACATTCCTCCAGGCCTTCCTGTCCTCTACCATCTTCTGGAATCCATTTAAGCTCACACTGACTGCTCCAGTGACTCCATCCAGCCTCCTCATTCCCTGTCGTCCCTTTCTTCTTTTGCCCTCCATCGTTCCCAGCATTAGGCTCTTCTCCAGGGAGTCCTGCCTTCTCATTAGGTGGCCAAAGTACTTGAGTTTCCTCTTTCAGGATCTGTCCTAAAGAGCAGTCAGGGTTGATCTCCTCTAGGACTGACCAGTTGGATCACCTTGCAGTCCAAGGGACTCGCAGGAGTCTTCTCCAGCACCATAGTTCAAAGGCCTCAATTCTCTGGTGCTCAGCCTTTCTTATGGTCCAAGCTTGAGATAAGACAACTATATCCCAATATAAAATTTATCCTTTGTCACTATCCGTTGGTGAAAGGAAAGAACTAAAAGTTTCCAACCTGAAGTAAGGTTTGTAAAAGGCCATATTTTTGCCCCCTAGGCGCTCATCATGGTAAAGGATGGAGGCCAGCTGTTCAGAGAACGAAAAGGGAAGTTTTGCAGGTGATATATATATACGTGTGTGTGTGTGTGTGTGTGTGTGTGTTGCGTGGGCTTTCTTATTTTATTTTTGCACCTGCAAAACCCATTTCAGAGACAGATGAGAACATTGTTCCCCAGTCTTTGATCTGAACAACACAGATGAGAAACACAGATACATGTTCATGCAGATGTCACCTGTGGAGCCACAATATATATGTGTCAACACAGCAGTGCGTGCCAGCGCTCTCCTGCAGTGTAGTGCAACGCTTAACGTATGGAAAGTTTAAACTCTATTGCCTAGCTGTGAAATGGGGTACGGGGGAAGGGAGACCACCCAATTGTAGAACGTTAAAGCATATCAGCCCACCTCCAAACTAACAAAAGGAATATCAGGTGTGCAAAGCAAGCAGCAAAAGGCTTGTGAAAGTTGTGCCTATGAAGAGCTTCTTCTGAATAGGAAGGACAGACCTTTTGATGTTCGGTCTCTATCGTTAGCTCCCTGGAGTCCCTTTGGCTACCAAAGAATACATCTGCTTCCTGGTGCTTTCATGTGCTTACCTTTCGCTCATGGAAAGTCAATCCTGGTGCCAAAACCAGCAGAGGTCATGAAACTTCCAAATCTGAAAACATGTTCATGCTTTAACAGCCTTCTCTTAGTGGGTCTCTTTCCCCTCTCCTGTTTATGTGATTCAATCTAGGTGCATCAGACTGTGTGACAGAGTCATTTCCATAATCATTTCAAGATCAGAGCCGTAAAACTAAGGAGGTGGGATTTTCAACCTGACTTAGCACTGTATGGACGTTCTAATGTCAATATTAGAATAGGGATAGGGATAGGGATAGGGATAGGGATAGGATAGGACAGGGGGAGGGGGGAGGAAGAGGAGGAGGAGGAGGAGGAGGAGGAGGAGGAGGAGGAGGAGGAGGAGGAGGAGGAGGAGGAGGAGGAAGAGGAGGAGGAGGAAGAGGAGGAGGAGGAAGAATGGGGTGTGGTCAACATGCAACATTAGTCCACCTTATGCTGAGAATAGTATAGATTTTAAGGATATTGACATTTGTATGCTGTTCTGACCTGTCAATCAACCCAATCTCCTTCAAGGACTACATCTATTTCAAAGGAAGAAATTAATGGGAAAGGGATTGTGCCTCTCAGAGTTGTTTGCAGATGGACTGGACTGCCTGTATTTGAAACAGTTTTTTAGAGTGCAGTCAGGATTGATCTCCTCTAGGACTGACCGGTTGGATGGCCTTGCAGTCCAAGGGACTCGCAGGAGTCTTCTCCAGCACCAGAGTTCAAAGGCCTCCATTCTTTGGCGCTCAGCCTTCTTTATGGTCCAACTTTCACAGCCATCCATTGCAACTGGGAAAACCAGAACCTTGACCATATGTACTTTTGTTGGCTCTGCTTTTTAGCCTAGATTTGCCATCGCTTTCCTCCCCAGGAGCAAGCGTCCTTTAATTTCTTGGCTGCAGTCCCCATCTGCGGTGATCTTGGAGCCCAGAAAAATAAAATTACATATTAATATGTAAAAGCAAAATAGTGAGGCTGGAGCGTGTTTATCTTGTACTGTGCTAGGAAAAGTTGGAAGTCAAGGCCTCCTTTTCTTTCTGTTTCTCTTTCCCCTTGTATCTCACACCCCCTTTTCCAAATTCCCTTACCCTCCCTTAATTTCCTATTTTCTTTGCTTCTTTGTATTTTATATAATAAAATAAAAAATGATAAAGCTAAAAAAAAAAAAAAGCAATAATCTAATGGACAAGTTTCTTTTGTTCCAGATCCTGGAAACATCTTTGGATATGGTTTTCTCTCGTGATTCCCTGCCAAGCTGCAGCATCCTCTTCCTTAAACATCCTTACAAAATTCCTTCAAAGGAATTATATTAGTTCTTCTGATTTAGAACTGCATAGTCAGTAACCAACTTCTTTAAAACCAGCAATCTGGATTATGAAACCTCTCCAGCTGGGTGTTGATGTGCATGGCAAAAACCACTGACAATTTTTGCAAGAAAATAGGAAACAAAATGCCTTTTGTTTGCAAAGGTTTTCTGCCCAATGTCTAAACTTAAAAAGAGTTTACATTGATGAGATGGACTTTCCTTCTCCCAGATGGTTCTTTTTCAACGTTATTGTGCAAATTCTGCCGCTGCTGTAAATCTGATTGCACCTGTTTGGTTCAGAGAGAATTCATACATTGCTTAAGGGATGGGGTGGGGGGGAAACTCCCAAAGAATATAAAGCAGGAAGTTGTCTGCAATGGCAAACTCCTGGAGATATCAGTTCTTAAGAACCATTCCAATAAAACTTCAGAACTAAGTCCTGTAGACAGAAATGTAAATCATTCAGTTTTATTCAACAACCAGGCCAGGGACACACAGAGAGAGACACACACACAAAAATCAATTTATATACAATACAATACAATACAATACAATACAATACAATACAATACAATACAATACAATACAATACAATACAATACAATACAATAGTAGAGTTGGAAGGGACCTTGGAGGCCTTCTAGTCCAACCCCCTGCCTAGGCAGGAAACCCTATACTGTTTCAAACAGATGGCTATCCAACATCTTCTTAAAGACTTCCAGTGTTGGGGCATTCACAACTTCTGGAGGCAAGCTGTTCCACTGATTAATTGTTCTAATTGTCAGGAACTTTCTCCTCAGTTCTAAGTTGCCTCTCTCCTTGATTAGTTTCCACCCATTGCTTCTTGTCCTGCCCTCAGGTGCCTTGGAGAATAGTTTGACTCCCTCTTCTTTGTGGCAACCCCTGAGATATTGGAAGACTGCTATCATGTCTCTCCTAGTCCTTCTTTCTCTTAAGCTAGACATACCCAGTTCCTGCAACCGTTCTTCATATGTTTTAGTCTCCAGTCCCCTAATCCTCTTTGTTGCTCTTCTCTGCACTCTTTCTAGAGTCTCCCCATCTTTTTTACATCGTGGCGACCAGAACTGAATGCAGTATGGCTTATAATATGGCTTATAAGATGCGACACCAGGTCACTATTAGCTTCATAAAAAGGGGAAGGTTTTCTTATGCATTCTAAGTTCAAAAAACATAAGCACCAGACATTATTTATAGCCAAAGACTGAACAATTAGCTCACAACTTATCATACATACATACATACATACATATATATATGTGTGTGTGTGTGTGTGTTCTAGCATAACTCTGGAACACCTCAAGCAATTTCAACCGTGCCCCCCGCGCATGCACGCTACCTTCCCCCGCTCTCCCTCGCTCATGTGCGCCGGCCTCAGTGAACCTTCCCGACTTCCAGTTTGCTCCGTTGGGCAGTTTTTCGCCCTCCCCGGGCTTTAGGGAAGCCTCCGGAGCCTGCAGATGGCGAAAAACAGGCCCAACAGACCTACCGGAAGTTCAAAAACGAAAAACGGCCCAATGGGCAAACCGGAAGTTCATTTCCAGACTTCTGTTAGGCCCGTTGGGCCGTTATTTTGCCTCCACAGACTCTGGAGGCTTTCCTGAAGCCTGGGGAGGAAAAAAAAACACCCTCCCCCACCCTCCAGAAGGCTGAAAATCAGCTGGCCAGGGCCAACACCTCGCGTATCCTCAGATATGGCTCCACATATCCATCACGGATATATTGCATCAAAGTTCCAGATTTTTTCTCCCAAGGCTTTTTCCATTAAACCCAAAAGAAAAGCTTCTGGTTTTATCTTTATCCTTTGAGAACCTTCTGTATTAAGATACAAATCCTACTCCAATATTTCTTTGCTTTGTCACCTGTGCATCATAAGTGACCAAAGGTCCCTTCTTTTACTTTTAGATTTCCAACATTTGTTTGAAATACCTTTTATACATTCTTGACATCTGGGATGCTTCCTAAGGAAAAGTTAGGGGGATGGAGTGCGCTTCGCCTGAATAATAGAAGGTTGGAGGGCGGCATAAAATTTGCTTTCTAGTCTCTTGAAGAAGAGTTATCATGGAGAACACAGAGCAAAACTGCTCAGAAAAAGAAAAACAAACAGTATATTTTGAACTACAGGAAGTGGATATCAGGAAAAACAATTCTTAAAGGTAAAGGCTCCCCTTGCACATATGTGCTAGTCGTTCCGGACTCTAGGGGGCGGTGCTCATCTCCGTTTCAAAGCCAAAGCACCAGCGCTGTCTGAAGATGTCTCCGTAGTCATGTGGCCGGCATGACTAAATGCCGAAGGTGCACAGAACGCTGTTACCTTCCCACCAAAAGTGGTTCCTATTTTTCTACTTGCATTTTTACGAACTGCTAGGTTGGCAGAAGCTGGGAAAAGTAACGGGAGCTCACTCTGTTACACAGCGCTAGGGATTCGAAGCACTGAACTGCCAATCTTTCTGATCGAGAAGCTCAGTGTCTTAGCCACTGACTACCCTTAACAAACCTCAATAGAAGAACCTTCCTTAGAAGATGATGGACTCGCCTTTACTGGATTCTATATTTAAACAGGGAATTGATGGGCATTTAGGGCAGGGGTGGGAGGGAGCTGTGCCAGTGGTAAGTGTTCTGACTCTGCCTTAGCAGAAGCAAGAAACAGACTCCTTGTCACGAAAAATCCCTCTTTATTTTCCTGTTGTGAATTAATTGCATTCACTTACCGAAAAGTCCAGGCAAAAGTCCTTCAAGGAGTTAACTGCAGTACAGACCTTATCAGCTCCTTGCAATAATTGCTCACGCAGCCGAAAGGCTGCAAATTAAGTTCTGGCAGGCAGTCTTTGTGGCACAAAACACAGTGAATAAAATCTCCAGAAATACGAACTCTTGTCTCCTACGTCAACCATTCCTCTTTCCTTCTATTTATTCCCCAGCCAGGGAGAGGCCATTCAGCATCCACATGTGCTTTGCTTCCCGAGTTGACTCCTTGTCCTCCATTGTTCACCTCTCCTAACTGCTCTGTGCATACAGGCATCTGGAACAGGCCCCGGCTGTTCTTCCTCTTCAGTCATCTCAGCGTCCAAAGGCAGCTGCCTCTCTTGTGGTTGGGAAATGTTAGACGGCCCTGGCTCTATTTCTGTGACTGACACAGAGCCCTCATCCGAGCCTTCCCCAGACTCCAGAACTGGCCCAAGTTCCTCCCCAACCTCCTCCTCATCTGAAACTGGCGGGTCACAACAGTAAGTGGTCTCCTGCACTACGTGAAGAGTATCGGCGGTGTCAAACTAGCAGCCCCGGGGCTGGATGTGTCGCGCACAAGGCACATCCGCAAATGTGGGAAATGTTGTGAAACATCACATGGCGGCAATGTGACACCACAGGTTTGACCCCTGTGGAATAGATGAACTTCCAGATTCCTTTTGATTCTTTTTACATTCTCAATTATAGATTATAGAAAGCAACGAACGACACTCAAAAATCTTGATTTCAGGAATATACAGAGTGCAACTTTGGAGCCAGCCAAACTTTTTTCAGATGGTTTCAAAAGTCTTGTGATTATATACTGCAACCAACATTTTCAGCCACAAAGAATTTTTACATCATTTTTTTTTTGGGGGGGGGGGAGTCTCCCTCTGGTGCAGGGACTGCTGAAGGATATATAAATGATTTTCTGGTTCAGAGAAATGATGTAAAATTCCTATCACTCTGCAAAAGATTTAGCCACGTCTTCTGGGGGTGAAATGGGAATCTTAAACGCAAGCTTTTTGCACATAGCTGAGTTGTCAACACTAAGTATGCAACTGCCATAATTCAGCTCACCCAAATCATAAAGCTGTCATTTGAAACAATGGGAATATGGAAAACAATTTGGGATTCTCTTGCAGTTTGAATTTTTTTCTTCTTCCTCCTCTTTTACACGGCTATGTTTACACCTCTCTGCCTGAAACTTTATTCTGACAGGTGACATCTGGCTAAGAAATCTGGACATTGTACACGAGTTGTCCACCAAAAATAAAATAGTTATGAGATGGCACTGTTCCACGTTAAACATTGTCAGCATTAGCAATAGCAGCAGCAGGTTGCTGAGCCTTGAATCTTGGGGGGGAGGGGGGGGTTATATGGAGACGATTGTTGGATCGCTTCTCTCGCTTTTAAAATATTTCTGGAAGTACATGTTTGTAACCTTTGCTTCCATCAAGCATTTGCTTCAAACTGCTTAAAATGACTACATATGGGACGTGATCTGCAAATGGCCAAGCGCACATAAAGAAGATTTTTTTTTAAAAAAACAACTTTAAATATTCTATTAAAACTCTCTCAATAACTGCCTAATCTAGGACTGTCAAACTCATGGCCCACGGGCCAGATGCGTCACACGCTGGCCACACCCATGCTCGGTTTAGTGAATGGGAAAAAGGTCCCCGATACATCATGTGACAATACCATGACAATGTGAGTTTGACACCCCTGGCCTAATCCATTGGTGTTCTAAGCAGATTGAAAAAGGTGCTATGCCGTCATGTAGCTTGTAAGATTCTAACTTAGCGTATCAGTCAAAACCAGCCATTATCGTTTGTGTAGACTACCGTATTTTGGGACTATAAGACACAGCGGAGTATAAGACGCACCATGATTTTGAAGAGGTAAATTTTTTTAAAAGGGTTTTGTATTGTTACAGGCCTCCCAAACCCTCTGCACGCCTTGGTTTTTTTGCAAAAATAGCAGAGGTTTGGGAGGCTGTTAGAGTGCTCCTGGGTGCTGGGGGGGGGGGGGCAAAAATGAGCAAAACATGGGCCATTTTTCGCAAAAAAAGGGTGGGGGGAGGCATGCAGATGCTTTGGGAAGCTTGTAGAGAGCTCATCTTTATAATGGTCCCGGGATCCTATGATCCCCTTTTGCAAACTTCTGACAGGTAAGGTCACTTAACAACCGTATGACTAAGTTGACACTGCAGTGATTCAGTTAACAACGGTGGCAAGAAAGGTTGTAAAATGGTCACTTAAACTTAAGGACACCTAACATCAAAAACTTCATCAGAAAAACACAACAAAGAATGTTCTTTCTGCGCCAACTCAGGAAGCTCAAACTGCCCAAGGAGCTGCTGATTCTGTTCTACAGAGGAATCATTGAGTCTGTCATCTGCACCTCCATAACTGTCTGTTTTGGCTCTGCAGCCCAACAAGACAGACTCGGACTTCAGAGGATAATCAGAACTGCAGAAAAAACAATGGCTACCAACCTGCCTTCCATTGAGGGACCTGTATACTGCACGAATCGAAAAGAGGGCTGGGAAAATATCTACAGACCCCTCACATCCTGGACATAAATTGTTTCAACTCCTATCCTCAAAACAACACTATAGAGCACTGCACACCAAGACAACTAGACACAAGAACAGTCCGTCCGTCCCCCCCCCCCGAATGCCATCATTCTGCTAAACAAATAATTCCCTCACCTCTGTCAAACTATTCACTAAGGCTGCATTACTATTACTATTAGTCTTCTCATCGTTCCTCTCACCCATCTCCTCCCACTTATGACTGCAGGACTGTAACTTTGCTGCTTATATCCTTATGATTTATATTGCTATTGATTGTCTCCTGATTGCTTATTTGTACCCTATGACTATCATTAAGTGTTATACCTTATGATTCTTGATGAATGTATCTTGTTTTTTTATGTACATTGAGAGCATATCCACCAAAGACAAATTCCTTGTGTGTCCAATTACACTTCGCCAATAAAGAATTCTAGTCTATTCTATTCCTATTTCTTATTCTATTCTAATTCCATTATTCTATTCTAATTCCATTCCATTCTATTCTATTCTTAATAGCTGTGTCACTTAGCAACAGAAATTTTGGTTTCAATTGTGGTTATAAGTTGAGGATTACCTGCATTTAGATTTCTAGAGAAATGCAATTGTGCAACTCTCAGAAGTACACAAAAACCATTTTAAACCTAATCACAGAATGTACCAGGGACGCTGAGGAGGCAGAAATGTTGTCGGCGTTGCCGGATGACGAAGGCACGAAAGCGACTTGTCTCAGCCTCCTGCACACGTGGTCCCATTCCCCGCCTTCCTGATGATGTCACCAGCCTCACCAGCCATAACCCTCACCGCACGTCACTGGAATGTACATGGCATAAGGATTATTGTATAATGTAAAGGTTCAATAGCCTAACTGGAATAGTAAATGGTGTATTCATTTTTCATTTCAAATTAATGGAGTGAAACTATTTATAATCACTTTCGTTTGTTAAGTATCCCTAGGTTGGGGTGTATAAATCGAATTGACTACAATTATATTGTGGCGCAAAGTCCACGAGAGAGTTAAAAACAATACGGCAGTCACAATCTTTTGGGGAGGATAGAAAGAATTTAAGTTTAAGATTTAAACTCTGAGGAAAAATACAAGCCCACCTGCCAACTGTAGCTTATGATACACTTCGATAAGAGCAATCTGAAAATTAAAGGCCGAAAAATAACATTTTTACATATCTTCCCTGTTTCCCCCCAACAAAGTGCCTAAAGAACCTTTGAGCCAAAAGAAAGAGAGAAAAATAATAAGCAGGAAATCTCCACTGAAGCTCTTACGTTGGGGCTGTTATTGGTTTCCATCCTAAAATATCAACTAAATACCATTCTCTCTCGGCCAGGAATAATTCACTCTCCTGTCAGCATGCAGAAACTGGCAACTACACACTCCACCTGCTCTTATGCATGACAATCAAATTAAAATATTTGGAGAATTTCCTCGGCCTTTCCTTTCGTTCTGACCGAGAGCTACACCGAAGGTCACTGGGCCTGTTGGAAGAGGAAGAAAAACAGCAACCAAGCCATTGGCCCTTTTGGATTATTATTATTATTATACGATTGTATCACAGCGGCCAGTTGTTTCGCCGGATTTGGCATTGATTACTAGTCGGGCCCCACCCAGGGGCCTAGGACGTCATAACGTATTTTTGTAATATACGTGCAGATCCAAGCATTGCAGCTTTTTGCATTTGACTGATGGTGATTTTGTCAAGTTTTAACTGTTTTAAATGTAATGCCAGTGCTTTTGGAATAGCACCCAGTGTGCCGATTACCACTGGAATTACCACTGCTGGTTTGTGCCATAATCGTTGAATTTCGATTTTTAAGTCCTGGTATTTCGCAGTATTCCTGGTATTTTTTCATGTTCCTTCTCGATGACCCTGCTATCACCTGGTATTGCGATGTCTATGATTGTAACCTTCTTTTTCTCAACCAGTGTGATGTCTGGTGTGTTATGCACTAGTATTTTGTCTGTTTGTATATGAAAATCCCACAGGATCTTGACCATCTGATTTTCGGTGACTTTTTCAGGCTTATGTTCCCACCAGTTTGTTGATGTTTTAATATTATAATTTTGGCACAAATTCCAGTGGATCATTTGTGCTACTGAATTGTGCCGCAATTTATAATCAGTCTGCGTGATTTTTTTACAGCAGCTGAGTATGTGGTCAACAGTTTCATCAACTTCTTTGCAGAGTCTGCATTTGGCATCATCAGATTATTATTATTATTATTATTATTATTATTATTATTATTATTATTATTATTATTATTAAAATTTCAACCTCCAGTCAGGTGGGACATGGGTGCTGCTGAAGCAACAGATCAGCCGCCGTGAAAAGAGCAGGGCGGGGGAAATGAGAGGCAAAGAATGCCCCCCTCCCTTGCAAGACACACAGATTGACCTCAATGGGCGAAAGGCAGAGCTGTGTTTATTCAGGTGCAACAGTACAAATCATTATGGGCTGCACGGCAATGATAAAACAAAGACAGCTCCAAAGAATGTGGCTCGCCTGGGACTTGGAGAACTTCAACTGTAAGCACACTGTATTTGCAAGATCGAGTGACAGCCCGAGAGAGAATTATGGCTGGCCGGGGCCCTGGAGCCTCAAGCTGGAGTGGCTGTTGGAAATGGAGAAGCTTAACAGTGCCACAGAGTCTAATTGGAAAAAGGGGAGTTGCAGGCGGTACTCATGCAGGGGGGGCAGGGAGAAGATGGGGTTGCCTGCAGGACGGAGTCGAGGTTTCCTACACCCGCGTTTTTGAAACTTGGCAACTTCAGAAATCAGAATCGAGCTGGAAGGGACCTTGGAGGTCTTCTAGTCCAACCCCCTGCTCAAGCAGGAGACCCTATACTAGGGGTATCAAACTCAAAGCCTGAGGGCCAAATCCGTCCTGCGAGGTACTTAGATCCGGCCCGCGGCGCAGGGGTGGGTTCTGGCAATCTCTACTGCCGGTTTGCTCGAGGATGTGCCCTGTGTCCGGGCGCATGCGCAGAGCAATAAAAAATGCTTTGTGCATGCGCAGAAGCAAAAAACAAGATGGCGGCACTTATAGCACCTCCAGAAGAACCGGTTTGGGGGTGTGGCAGTCCTGGGTTGCTGCCGGTTCCTATGACCCAAGCTGCCAAACCACTACCGATTCGGCCGAACCAGTCCAAACTGGTAGGAACCCACCACTGCTGCGGGCTATCCCGGAAACAGTGAAGGACCAGCCTGTGGTACGTCTGCCAGCAAAAACAGAGCTCAGGAGCCCGTTTTCGCTGGCAGAGAGCTCGGGCCTGGCCACCCTGACACGCCTGGCACCCCTGACACGAGTGACATCGAGCTGGCCCTGGCCACCCTGGCCACGCCCAGCCCCGGCCCCCGGAGGTCATCAAACACAGCCCTGAGGCGGCCTCCAATGAAGTCGAGTTTGATACCCCTGCCCTGAATCCCTTCAGACAGGTGGTGGTCCAGTCCCTTCTTCAAAACCTCCAGTGATGAAGCACCTACACCTTCAGAAGGCAAGCCCTTCCACTGCTTAGGAAGTTGCTCCTCTCCTTGTTTAGTTTCCATCTGTTGCTTCTTGCCTTCTGGTGCTTTGGAGAATAGGTTGACCCCCCCCCCTTCTTTGTGGCAGCCTTTCAAATACTGCTATCATGTTTCCCCCAGTCCTTCTTTTCTCTAGACTCTAGTTCCTGCAACTGTCCTTCGTATGTTTTTTTGTTTAAACATATGCCTTTGTTTAAGGTTCATGTTATCTGTTATCTGACTTCCCTGGTGCTACCCCCCGCCGCGAGGAGGCGGAACTGGAAGGTATTAGATGGTTCCGCCCCAAGCGCCTGATGGAACCGGATAGGTTCCAGACGGAACTTGGGCCACCTCCTGTGGACCTGACCCGCCCCCGAGTGGAGGACCTGGTAGACGCATGGAATAGTGCGACTACCGGGGCCCTAGACCGGGTGGCGCCTTTGCGGCCTCTCCTGCGGCGACGAACCACCCTGGCACCTTGGTTTACCGAGGAGCTAAGGGTGATGAAACGCCACAAGAGACGCCTAGAGAGTCGTTGGAGATCCTCCCGTTCCGAATTTGACCGAGCACAGGCACGAGCCTATTTGAAGACGTACCTTGTGGCATTAAGAGCGGCCAAACGTCAACATTGTGCCGCTCTTATTGCGTCTGCAGATAACCGCCCTGCCGCCCTGTTTCGGGTGACCCGCTCCCTCTTGTTTGAGAGACCACGGGAAGCCCCACTACAGGGCAGAGCAGAGGAGTTTGGGAAATATCTACAGGACAAAGTCGCTCAAATCCGGATGGGATGGGCCCCTTTCAGTGGTTCAGTAGAGACGCCCGTGGCGAGTCTTGAGGGACCGCTTTGGGAGGAGTTTGACTCGGTTGCCATCGAGGATTTGGACAGGTTGCGTGGACGTCTGCGACCCACCACATGTTTATTGGACCCGTGTCCCTCCTGGCTTGTACTGGCATCCTGGGAGGTTACGCGCGACTGGCTCCTGGGCCTGGTGAACGCCTCGTTGGGTGAGGGGTCTCTACCGGCCGCCTTGAAAGAGGCGGTGGTGAGGCCCCTGCTCAAGAAGCCTTCCCTGGACCCAACGGACCTAGTCAATTATCGTCCAGTCTCCAACCTTCCTTTTTTAGCGAAGGTTGTAGAGAGTGTGGTGGCACAGCAGTTCCCACGTCACCTGGAGGAAAATGATTATCTAGACCCGCGCCAGTCCGGCTTCCGACCCGGGCACAGCACGGAGACGGCCTTGGTCGCATTGGTTGATGATCTCTGGAGGGCCAGAGATAGGGGTTGTTCCTCTATCCTGGTCCTATTAGATCTCTCGGCGGCGTTCGATACCATCGACCATGGTATCCTGTTGCACCGGCTAGAGGGGCTGGGAGTCAGGGGCACCGTTTTACGGTGGTTTGGCTCCTACCTCTCTGATCGGACGCAACGTGTGTTGGCAGGGGAGCAGAGTTCGACCCGGAGGCCACTCACATGTGGAGTGCCACAGGGATCGGTGCTCTCGCCTCTCCTGTTCAACACATATATGAAACCGCTGGGCGAGATCATCCGTGGTTTTGGGGTGGGATATCATCTGTATGCTGATGATACTCAGCTATACATTTCCACCCCGAACCACCCCAATGAGGCCGTCGAAATGATGTCCCGGTGTCTGGAGGCCGTACGGGTCTGGATGGATGGCAACCGACTAAAACTCAACCCTTCCAAGACGGAGTGGCTGTGGCTTCCGGCCTCCCGGTTCAACCAGGTGCTTCCATCTCTGGCCATCGGGGGCGTCCAACTAGCCCCCATGGAACAGGTGCGCAATTTGGGCGTCCTCCTGGATGCCCGGCTGTCCATGGATGACCATGTAACAGCCGTGGCAAGGGGGGCGTTCCATCAGGTCCGCCTGATGCGCCAATTGCGCCCCTTATTGGACCGGGATGCCCTACGCACAGTCACCCATGCGCTAGTGACGTCTCGCCTGGATTACTGCAATGCTCTCTACATGGGGCTTCCCTTGAGATGCACTCGGAGACTACAGTTGGTCCAGAACGCGGCCGCGCGGGTGATTATGGGGAGGACTAGATACTCCCCTGTAACACCTCTCCTGCGCGAGCTGCACTGGCTTCCTGTGGTCTACCGAGTGCGTTTCAAGGTTTTGATTATGATCTTTAAAGCGCTTCATGGCACAGGGCCTAGTTATATGCAGGATCGCATCCTGCCCCACACATCCCTACGACCAATTCGCTCACACAGAGAGGGACTTCTCCGGGTGCCGTCCGCCAAACAGTGCCGGGGGGCGACACCCAGGAGCAGAGCCTTCTCTGTGATGGGCCCAGCCCTGTGGAATGACCTCCCCCGTGACATCAGGATTACTTCCGATCTCCGCTCCTTCCGTGTACAGCTGAAGACCCACCTCTTTCAATTATCTGGCCTGGCTCAATCGTAATTTCTCTTATTCCTCCTAACTGTTTTTTAAATTGTCTTTAAATATTAATTCTTAATTGTATATTGGGTTTTTACAATTGGGGTATTTTAATGCTGATTTTTAACTGTCTAAATGATGTAATTTGTTACCTACTCCGTGTATGTGTGTTTTGTATGTATGTACGTTTTTGTGCTGTTATATATCTTCTATGTTTTATGCTCCATTGTACGCCGCCCCGAGTCCTACTTGGAAAGGGAGCGGCTAATAAATCCAAATTATTATTATTATTATTATTAAAACTCATAATATTTGTTTAACCGTTATAGACGGTGGACTTCAACTCCCAGAATTCCCTAGCAAGCACCACAGAATTTAAAGAATGCCTGTCATGGTCTACCTCTCTTCACTTTAAGAGATTATTATTGCTCTATTTGGGGAGGGAGGGTAAATTATAAATCGTAGGTCCTCCCTTAGTGTTCGCTCCCCCCCCCCCAAAAAAAACCCCTTTATGGTCATGTGTGTTTAATTAAATGGAAATATTTTAACATCACTTAACTTTAAAATAAGCTTTCCTATGTGGAAATGTAATAGCTCAGGGAAGGAGAGAAGGAAGGAAATGTTTTATAGGCTGAGGCTGGATGGGATCCCTTCATCCCTGGGTTTGCATCGGTCACAGCAAAACTCGGGGTGACTTTATAAGCCCCAGAGGAATTCCTGTTTAATGCCCCATCCTGCTCCAATGCCTTTTCTACCAATGGAATAGAATAGAATATTAGTATAGAATAGAATACAGAATAAAAAATTAGAATAGAATAAAAATTAGAATTGAAAATTAAAATTGAATAGCAAAGGATAGAATATAGAATAGCATAGAGTGGAATGGAATGGGATGGGATGGGATGGGATGGGATGGAATAGAATAGAATAGAATAGAATAGAATAGAGTAGAATAGAATAGAATAGCTGAGACGCTTGTTGAGTTTTGCCACATTTTACAACCTTTCCTGCCACAGTTGTTTGAACTGGCAGTAACATCGGCTAGAACCTACCCCTGGGGTCAAGCTATTCTCCAAAGCACCTGAGGGCAGGACAAGAAGCAATGGGTGGAAACCAGGGGTGAAATTCAGCAGGTTCTGACAGTTTCTGGAGAACCGGTAGCAGAAATTTTGAGTAGTTTGGAGAACCGGCAAATACCACCTCTGGCTGGGCCCCAGAGTGGGGTGGGAATGGGGATTTTGCAGTATCCTTCCCCTGCCACGCAGACAGAACCGGTAGTAAAAAAATTGAATTTCACCACTGGTGGAAACTACTCAAGGAGAGAAGCACCCTGGAACTGAGGAGAAACTTCCTGACAGTGAGAACAATTAATCAGTGGAACAGCTTGCCTCCAGAAGTTGTGAATGCCCCAACACTGGAAGTTTTTAAGAAGATGTTGGATAGCCATTTGTCTGAAACGGTATAGGTTTTCCTGCCTAAGCAGGGGGTTGGGCTAGAAGACCCCCAAGGTCCCTTCCAACTCTGCTATTCTATTCTATTCTATTCTATTCTATTCTATTCCATTCTATTCTCTCTGAAAAGCTCTGCCTTCTCACTGAGTCTTAGCTTATCCTCTTCCCAGATCTTTTCCATTTGAGATCCAACACCTCATCCATTTCACATAGGAACCATCTGTTGTTTTGGAAATCTTTCGCCATCTCTTTCTTCCTCTGGTCTTTCTTTTCCAAAAATGGTTTGTCTTCTCAGAAGTCTTCATTCTGGTATTTTTTCCCGCACACTGCCTAAACTGATATCAATCAGAACAAATATTTCAATCTTTATGGATCCAAATAAACATAGCTGTTTTTATCCCTGTGCTTAGCCAGAAACTATATATTAACATAGCATTAACGATATGGTGAGTACAACGTGGCATTATATATTGGCCGCAATATGTTTGTCTATGATCGCACGATAACAGAAGGGAGAAACTGAAGTTAGCAACTTGGCAAATGGGGACTGTGGAGAAAAGGATTATATTTAACCTCCATTCAGTAATGTACCTGAATATAGGTCGTCTCCGGCTTATGACCACAATTGAGACCAACCTTTCTGTTGCTAAGTGAGACAGTTGTTGAGTTTCATCTACTCTGAATCAATTTTCAATGAAGCACTGGAAAACATTGATGCTGGCATTGAAGTAAACGGTGTCCAATTTAAGATATGCTGATGACGCAGTTCTGCTTGCCAGTAAGCATCAAGACCTTCAGCTGCTCATCAACAGTCACAGAAATATCTGAAAAATACGGCTTGAAGCTTAGCACCTCAAAAACCAAGATCATGGTCATCAGCAAACAACCCATTAACTTACCACTGATAACATCGGAAGGAATACCCCACCAGAAAAAGTTGAAAGAATCACATACCTCGGTTCTAATTTACATGAAAATTGCGGCATTGAAGTAAAAACAAGGGAGAGAAAAAGCTTGAACAGCATTCTTCAAAATGAAAAAGGTCTTCTGCAGTCACGACATAAGACTGAAAATCAGGCTTCTCAGATGTTACATCTTTTCTATCCTGCTCTACGGAGTGGAGAGTTGGTCTCTGATAGAAAACCACTTGAAGAGATTGGAAGCATTTGAAATGTGGATTTATAGGCGGTTGTTACGTAGAAGTTGGGTGGACAAAATCAGAAATGAGGAGGTGATAAGCCGCCTGGGAAAGCCAAGGGAAATCATCAAAACCATAAGAAAGCTAAAGTTAGAATATTTTGGACATGTGATGCGACAGCTGGAAAAATACGGCATCCTCCAGGGAAAGATTGAAGGCAAACGAGGCCCAGGCAAAAGAAGAACATTATGGCTTCCAAATCTAAGGGACTTATTGGGAACAAACCAGGGGTAGGTTGCTGCCAGGATTACTGCCAGTTCGGCGTGCAAAATTTTTTGCGGGGGCCTTCATAATAATAATAATAATAATAAACTTTAATTTATAGACCGCACCCTTTCCTAAACAGGACTCGGGGCGGTGTACAGGCATATTAAAACAGTGTGAATACAAAATATAGATATACACAAATATATAAATAGGTAAACGGAGGAGGTAGGTTATGCACTGTACAATATTAAATTAAAATACAAATTAAAATTAAAATTACCCTTAAAAACTACCCAATAAGATGTTTGCCAGGAGGTTGAAAGTGGGACTATAAATCAGTTAAGCCAGCTAATTGGAACAGGTGGGTCTTAAGCTTCTGTCGGAAGGAACGGAGGTCGGTAGTAGTACTAATATCGGGGGGGGGGAGGTCATTCCAGAGGGTTGGGCCCATCACAGAGAAGGCTCTGCTCCTGGGTGCCGCCCGTTGACACTGCTTAGTGGACGGCACCCGGAGGAGTCCCTCCCTGTGGGAGCGGATTGGTCGCAGGGATGTGTGAGGTGAGGTGTGAACCAACTTCAGAGTTGGTTTTCACCAGAACTGTACCAATATGATATATCCAATAAAACTATTCTTTGAGGAATCTACCTGCCTCGAATTTGTGCGAGGGAAGCTTTATCTTTACACACACACACACACACACACACACACACACACACACACACACACTGCGTGACCTGCAGAGCTCTTGTATACAAGAACACATGCAGCAACATTGTGCTCTCCCTTATCAGATAATGGGTGGTATGACATAATGAAGGGAGCCACGGATTGCAATTGGCAGGGATTCAGTTCCCCAGCACTGGGTCACATTTCCCATCAGGCTAGTTCTTGTGCTTAAAACAACAACAACGAATAAACAGCTGGCTCGGCACGGACTGGCTCGATCAGTTCTTTGAAATGCTGGAACTGAATCGCACATGCCTTCACAATGGGCTTGGCGGGATTTGATGGCAGCCCTTGGAGGAGGAAAAGCCATCCGTGCAGCTAAATCAACAAGAGATGTAGACCGGGCTAATTGATTTGTAGCATGCGTGGTGTATGAAAGCAAAATTTTACAGGGTGATTCAAGTCCTCGGTGTGCCTTATTTTAGTTGTCACAATGGTCTGGTAAGACAACTCAGTATAATTGTACTTTGTCTAACATATGACCTTGTGCCACTCTCTCTCTCTCTCTCAGCTCAACACACCTCGCAGACTTGTTGTGCGGAAAATTGCCTTGAATGATTGCCTTGAGCCGCGGTGGCGCAGTGGTGAGAGTGCAGTACTGCAGGCTACTTCTGCTGACTGCCGGCTGACTGCAATTTGGCAGTTCAAATCTCACCAGGCTCAAGGTTCGCTCAGCCTTCCATCCTTCCGAGGTGGGTAAAATGAGGACCCAGATTGTTGGAGGGCAAGAGGCCGACTCTTTAAACCAGTAAGAGAGAGCTGTAAAGCCGTATATAAGTCTAAGTACTATTGTTAAGTGCAAAGGAGGAAGGGAGGAAGGTGTGGTGGTGCAGTTAGAATACAGTGTTGCAGGCTAACTCTGCCCACTGCCAGGAGTTTGATCCTGACCGGCTCAAGGTTGACTCAGCCTTCCATCCTTCCAAGGTTGATAAAATGAGGACCCAGATTGTTGGGGACAATGGGCTGACTCCGTAAACCGCTTAGAGAGGAATGTAAATCACTGTGAAGTGGTATATAAGTCTAAGTGCTATTGCCATTGCTATCGTTCTGGATCTTCAATTTAATCACCCAGAGAACCTGATGTCAGGAAGCGACATTAAATGCATAAACAAACAGATGGGAGGAATCAGATGCATTCAGCCCTATTCAGATCCCCCTCTCTTCCTCTGTAAGTATTGCTAATTAAAGACAACAATTAATGAATGCTCAGAGGGGTCTGCTAAGGTAACACAGGGACCAGGTAGATAAAGATCACTCGTACCTGAAACTGACTCACATGGAAAACATGCTCCCTTGCTTTGATCCCAGCACATGCCTTTTCCCTCCTATAACAAATTATGGGACTGCAATGCGGTAATGGTGGAAGCGCCAGCAGCTGCAACAGGGAAGAATGGAGACTCACAGTCCAGGTGAGCGCCTGAGGACAGGTGAAAATTTCCAACCTCACAACAGGTGCCATTTCAGGAATGAGGAGCATGCTAAAATCCCTTTGAAAGTTGGAGGACTATTTCAAAAGGGTTAAGCACAACCAACTTTGCCTTGCCTTGCTGGAATTACCAAATGCTTCGTCAACACATGTATTGTGATACAGGGAATTGTGATACGATGCGAAACCTAGTTGTAACCTGGGCGCAATTGTACCAGAGGTGGTATTCAGCAGGTTCTGAGAACCGGTAGCAGGAATTTTGAGTAATTCAGAGAATCGGTAAATACCACCTCTGGCTGGCCCCGCCCCCATCTATTCTCTGCCTCCCGAGTCCCAGCTGATCGGGAGGAAATGGGGATTTTGCAGTAACCTTCCTCTGCCATGCCCCCCAAGCCACCACCCCCAAGCCATGCCATGCCCACCAAGCCATGCTACGCTCACCAAGCCATGCCCACAGAACCAGTAGTAAAAAAATTTGAATCCCACCACTCAATTGTACCAACAGTTCTCTATGGAGATTCTCAATCATCCAGGTCGTGGTTGTCCCAAAGGTAGTTTTTTTAATAAAATTTCAAAAGGCAAGTTGGACTTTTCTTGGTGGTTTTGTTTGAAAACATTTCATTTCTCACCCGAGAAGCTTCTTTAGTTCTGGAGAGAACGGAGAACTGAAGAAGCTTCTTGGATGAGAAGGGAAACATTTTCAAAGAAAACACCAAGAAATGGTTGGTACACCAACAGTTGTTATTCTCTGTCTTGAGACTGAATTTAAGCTGCAGAAATCAGAGAGAAATAACTAGAGATGGATGGATGGATGGATGGATGGATGGATGGATGGATGGATGGATGGATGGATGATAGATAGATAGATAGATAGATAGATAGATAGATAGATAGATAGATAGATAGATAATCAAGATAGACAGTTTCTATCCTGTTTCTTCTATGTAATATCCTGGATGACAACAAATTCTAAACCTAAAATTTCAGGGTACTTTTGTGCTAATTTTGCTGGTTCAAATAATGATATTTCCATTTATTTTAAGGTATGATTACTCTTCCAGGGAAGCACATTCTGGAATATTATAACACCATCAGAACAAAGTAAGGATTTTAAACCGTGATTTTAAAATCTGCTTTTATGAACAAGACCTGAGCAGTAAAAAGATAGACACATGTCATTCTTTCCCTTAAAAAAGAGAACAGGGTCAAAACACTTGCAACATTCGCCTGTCCTGGGACTTTAAAACAAAATTTATGCATAGTTTTTACGCTTCGTAGCTCAACTTCCCTAAATCCACACACACTACAACTCCCAAGGCTTCTAACCAGCAAGCTGGTTGGGAAGGATAGAAGTTGCTGTGCAACATATCTGGAGAAATGACATTTCCATTTTGAAGTTGTTAGGTTAGTGAATTCCCTGTCTGACTTTCTTGCCTTCGACTGGTACATTTTAATTCCAGACAAGTTCAAGCCTAACTGCTTCATCTATCCAAGAACTATCTGAAGTTCTGAAAGTTCGATCGGCACTTTACATCGTCCGCTCGAGCATTCTGCAATAATAAAAAAAAGAGGGAGCAGGAATTTGCACCGATTTCATTTTTCCCTTGACTTCCTCCAAGGGAAAAAAAAAAATCTGAGATATTTGGGATTAAAGACGAAACTTGTTCCTTTTCATGTGAGCTGAACATCAGCCAGGGCACGCTGAGTATGGTGCTGTAAGATTCTGCCCAGCTGTTCACACTGTGGTAGTTGAGAAGGCAAATTCTTTCAAAAAAGCCACTTCCAATGTTTTCCACACTGGGAGAGAAGAATGGAAGGGCGGCTGAGAGTTCAGGAAGAGGAATCAGCTGTTTGCCAGGCACTGACCAAGGGATGAATGGATTCCTTAAGGAGCAGAGAACAACTTTCTCCCCAAACTCCATGTTTACAATTCCAGTAGCCTGCATTTACATAATTGCAATTCTCCCCTAGCAAATAGTTGGACCCGAGGTTGTCATGCCTGATTTTCTCAACAGCTGTGCTAGGGTGCTGAAATCTGTGCTAATTATTTTGGACCCTGAATGGGAAAATGAGGGACATAGCTGACTATAATCGTTACCTCTTTAAAGAATAGAATAGAATGACAGAGTTGGAAGGGACCTTGGAGGTCGTCTAGTCCAACCCCCTGCTTAGGCAGGAAACCCTACATCATTTCAGACAAATGGTTGTTCAATCTCTTCTTAAAAACCTCCAGTGTTGGAGCATTTACAACTTCTGGAGGCAAGTTGTTCCACTGATTTATTGTTCTGTCAAGAAATTTCTCTTTAGTTCTAAGTTCTCCTATCCTTGATTAGTTTCCACCCATTGCTTCTTGTCCTGCCTTCAGGTGCTTTGGAGACTAGCTTGACTCCCTCTTCTTTGTGGCAACCCCTGAGATATTGGAACACTGCTATCATGTCTCCCCTAGTCCTTCTTTTCATTAAGCTAAACATGCCCAGTTCCTGCAACCGTTCTTCATATATTTTAGCCTCCAGTCCCCTAATCCTCTTTGTTGCTCTTCTCTGCACTCTTTCTAGAGTCTCCACATCTTTTCTACATTGTGGCGACCAAAACTGGATGAAGTATTCCAAGTGTGGCCTTACCAAGGCATTATAAAGTGGTATTAACACTTCACGTGATCTTGATTCCATCCCTCTGTTTATGTAGCCTAGAACTGTGTTGGCTTTTTTGGCAGCTGCTGTACACTGCTGGCTCATATTTAAGTGGTTGTCCACTAGGACTCCAAGATCCCTCTCACAGTTACTGCTATTGAGCAAGACCATTAAAGATTTAATGGTCTTGGAAGACAGTGGAATTTGGGGATGTTTTCCTCTGCTCCCCCCTTCATTTTTTTATTCGTTCCTGAAGAATGAATGACAAATGCAAAATATTCCCAAAGCTGAGACAGCTGTAGAGAACATCCACCAGACCAAGATTGTCTGTCCAATATCCTCCACAGCTTTTTATAGGTTCGGATTAAAAGCACCATGAAATTTATTTCCTGTAATGATCCCAAAATATTTGTTTAAGAAAGTCAACATTTTAGCCAAAAAAATTGCCCAAGAATGCGTGCCTTAGATAGTTCCATTGGGTGATGTAGACTGACCTATCCCTCAATTTGATTCAAGCTTCTCTCTTTTTTAAAATTCTTTTGCATGACCTTAGATTCACCTTTTGCATAACCCATTGACCGAATCTACGGAAAATACTTTTGATCAAGACAAAGGAAGAGCCAAGCAGACACTTAGGGGACATATCTAGATCATTACTGGGGATAGAGTGTCTTCTCAGGCCAAGTGGCTCCATTACTGCGTACAAATCAGATAATTGCACATATTGTGCTGTAGATATTTTTAAAAATCCCCACCTAAAATGTCTCTTTCTTTTCCATATTTCTAGACAAAGACAGGAGGAGAAAGATTTTTCTACAGAAAGTATTCCAAACTACCGAACCCTCGGTAAGGAAAAGAACTAAGCAAGGCAATAAATTTGGCTCTTTTTAAAAAACTATTTTCATGGGGATAAAAACCAGCTAGTTGACTTTGGGTCAATCACCAGGAGGCTGTGAGTTCTAGTCCCACCTTAGGCAGGGAAGCCAGCTGGGTGATTTTGGGCCAGTCACTCTCACAGCATAAAGCTGAAGCGAACAAGCTAATTCAGTGATGGCTAACCTTTTTGTCGTCATGTGCTGAAAGTACATGTGCTCCCGCAACCATAGTACAATATGTGTGTGACAAAAAAAACCCGCGCCCTGCCCCTTGCACATGCACACGCGACAGGGGTGAAATCCAGCAGGTTCTGGAGAACTGGTAGTGGAAATCTTAAGTAGTTCCGAGAACCGGCAAATGCCACCTCTGGCTGGCCCCCAAATCAGGTGGGAATGGAGATTTGGCAGTATCTTTCTCCTGCCATGGCCACCAAACCACGCCCACCAAGCAGTGTGGGTTGCAGGTGGTACGCCCTGGTACGGGTGTACCGGAGCCTGCCCGGAGCACCGGATACCGTTCTGTTCTGGTGCTCCGGAGGGCCCACCCACCTGCCCGAGCTCCTTACCTGTCCTTTAAGCCTTTGGCGCTTCTGCGCACGGCGCAACGCTCCACCAAGCAGCTGGAGCATTGCGGAGGCTTGTGGAAGCATCGCAGGCAGGTACGACGCAGGCGTGCACCGCGCTCATCCATGTAGGTGACGTTGGGCCCGTTCGGTTGGAACGGGATCTGGAACCCACCACTGCCACCAAGCCACACCATGCCACCAAGCCACGCCCACAGAATCGGTAGTAAAAAAAATTGAATTTCACCACTGACGAGCGAACCCTCTGCACTCCCCAAAGCCCCCATACATGTGCTCCTCCCGGACCGTGTTTTGGGTCTAGTAGGCTTCCCTGCAGCCTCCTGGAACCAAAAATTGCTCAAGGCATTCCAGAATTATGCTAAAACACACACACACACAGAGACATTTAGATAGATGATAGATAGATAGATAGATAGATAGATAGATAGATAGATAGATAGATAGATAGATAGATAGATAATAATAATAATAATAATAATAATAATAATAATAATAATAATAATAATAATAATAATAAAAAAAATAAATTTTAATTTATAAACCGCTCCCATTCCTAAACAGGACAGATAGATAGATAGATGATAGATAGATAGATAGATAGATAGATAGATAGATAGATAGATAGATAGATAGATAGAGATAGATAGATAGATAGATAGATGGTAGAGATAGATGATAGATAGATAGATAGATAAATAGATAGATAGATGATAGATAGATAGATGGTAGAGATAGATAGATAGATAGATAGATAGATAGATAGATAGATAGATAGATGATAGATAGATAGATAGATAGAGATAGATAGATAGATAGATAGATAGATAGATAGATAGATAGATAGATAGATAGATAGATAGATAGATGGTAGAGATAGATGATAGATAGATAGATAGATAGATAGATAGATAGATAGATAGATAGATAGATAGATAGATAGATAGATAGATAGATAGATAGATGATAGAGATAGAGATATATATGATAGAACCAAAAATGGACCATGTTTCTGTCCCAACCAATGAATCAACATTTGAGCAAAAAAACAACAACAACCCCAGACAATGCACTTGCAGGAAAATGCCAGGAAGAAAAGAAAAGAACAAAGACTGTCAATGAGAAACAACATAAAAAGCAAATCTGCGAGGATCAAAGGACAGATAAAAACAATCCAGCACACTCAAAAGAGGCCTGTTAGCTAGGTAGGGTAGAAAGGGGTGGGGAAACGTAAGAGGGTTTGAGCAATTGTACTGACATTCTTTGGATGATGGCTTCTTCAGTCTCTTTAATAAAAATTACTTATCGGAAGATTTTGCCTTTATTGTGTACCTGCCTAAGTGGCTCCTGTTCTAACACAAAGGCAGTGCAGTTGGCTTTGCATCTGCTTAGTGTATTAGTGTACGGCGGCAGCCAAAAAAAAAGCCAACACAATCCTAAATTGCATTAACAGAGGGAAACAATCAAGATCAAGTGGGGTATTAATATCACTCCATAAAGCCCGAGTAAGACCACACCTAGAGTTCTGCATCCAGTTTTGGTCCCCACGCTATAAAAAAGATGTTGAGACTCTAGAAAAAGTGCAGAGAAGAGCAATCAAGATGATTAGGCTAAAACAGGGGTGTCCAAACGTGGGAACTTTAAGACTTGTGGACTTCAACTCCCAGAATTCCCCAGCCAGCATGCACCCCTGGGCTAAAACATACGCATGCACATCTTAGAGAAGACTTGCCCTACAGATAACTGCTTGGGAAGGAAAACAGCTAGGATACAGCAATCCACTCTGCCATGCGACTCAGTTGAGAAGATAAAGGTCAGTAGAGCCCAGGGGCGGGCGGGGCGGCTCACTTGTTTGTGGAAGCGAAATCGGAGTTAATCTTCGGAGAGATTCGAACCAGCCCGAACCGGTCCGAACCGGTAGAATCCCACCCCTGCTTACATCAGGGGTGTCATACTCAATTTCATTGAGGGACATATCAGGGTGGTGTTTGACCTCGAGGGGCCAGGAGGGGAGGGGCCAGGGTGGGCGTGGCCTGCTCAATGTCACTCTTGGAGGGTCCCTTTTCAGCCAGGATGGTCTCCTGCAGCCCTCTGCCAATGGAAACAGAGCTGGGGAGGGTGTCATGGGCAAGAACCGAGCCCGGGAGGGGGAGGGTGGCCCTGCCGAGCTCTGTTTTCACTGACAGAAGCACCACTGTTTCCAGGGCAGCCCAGCAGGCCAGATCTAAGCATCCTGTGGGCCGGATTCGGCCCACAGGCCTTGAGTTTGACACCCCTGTCTTACACGGTGCAGCTGAGCAGCACAATCCATTAGCAAATCACCCCTGTTGTAAACCAAAGGGCAAATATTCCTCAGCTATCAAGGCTGATCTTCTGCTCAAGAGAGACCCGTGCTAAGCAGCTGTCATTCAGGATTAATGTGTAGATAGCCAAGAGTTTTTTCAAGGTCTTAAAAGTTCAGTTAGAAAGTATTTCTCAGCAGCTGAATGAATCATGACACAGTCTGCCATCGCCCTAGGTCAGCTAGGTGGCAACACCCAGCTAACCTTGGATGATTTGAAGACGGAAAATCCTTGGATGGAAAACCAACAAGAAAGCTTAGGATTCTTAGTTACATCAGGATAGAGGCAGGTAGGGAAGGAGGAAAAGGAAGAGGAGAGGAGAGAAGGAAACAAAATCCTGTAAGCTACAGTGAGTTCTCAACTTATGACTCCCTCCAAGTAAAAGAAATAATTATATGATTTTTGCTGACCCAGAGTTACAGTAATCTAACCAATTCAATCTTCTTTTTCTATCATCTCTCTCTCTCTCCTCTCTCTCTCTCTCTCTCTCTCTCTCTCTCTCTCTCTCTCTCTCTCTCTCTCTCTCTCTCTCATCTATCTATCTATCTATCTATCTATCTATCTATCTATTTATCTATCATCTATCTATCTATCTATCTATCTATCTATCTATCTATCTATCTATCTAAATGTGTGTGTGTATTTTAGCATAATTCTGGAACGCCTTGAGCAATTTCAACCAAACTTGGTACACAGATGACTTACTCTCTGGGAACAAATATTGTGGGGATAAGACACCCCTAACACCCCTTAGGGTGGGTGTTCTGTTAAGATACATCCTGTTATGCCTTAAAATGGCTTCTACTGTACTGCCGTAAAATGGTTTCTACTGTGCAGCGCTGTGGAATGGTAACAGCTTCACAGTACTCCACAAGGGGCTCCCTCTGGTAAGGGGGAAAATCCAACATTAGAAATTATGTTTGGTCCAGACATTTTCCCTGTATAAATAAATACACAGGCAACGCCGGGTTATCAGCACTAGTCTATGTTAAAGCATCAATTTCGCAGCTACCGTGTCTCCCCCAAAATATGACAGGGTCTTATTTTCTTTTGCCCCACAAAATATGGCCTTGGGCTTATTATCAGGGAGAGCTTATTGTTTTAGGGTTGCTGGGTGGCTGCTTCCTTGCGAGCGGACTCCCAAAGAGCCGGGCACAGCCTCAGGGGCGAAGCAGCCATGAGGTAACCACACTCATGAACAGCTGTCCGGCAAATCCCCTCTCCAGCCGGGCAGAGTGCCATTCACTGACCTAGGGGGTATCGCTAAGGCGCCAAGCCACATGGCGCTCTGCCCACCCCCCAGTTCCCGCGGCTTGGCACATTCGGGATACCCCCTAGGTCAGTGCATGGAGCTCTGCCTGGCTGGAGAGGGGGGTTGCGCAAGTGCCTGTTCCGCCCCCAGCCTCACCAAGCCCTTGTGCAGCTCTCCTAGGGCACTGCCACCACCGACCGCCGCCGCCACGCTCCGAGCATAACTTCCAAACTCCAAAACTCGGCTGCCAAGTCTTCCAGCACCAACCGCTCTAGGAGTGCTCTCTATGGTGGGCCGGCTGCCGGACAGAGAGTCTTCCGGATAGTCTTCCGGACAGAGTGTCTTCCCCAACCTAGCGGTATCCCGAAGGTGGCAAGCAACGTGAGCGCCTTTCCCCCCCGGCTCCTGCGGCTTGGTGCCTTCGGGATACCGCTAGGTTGGTGAGGGGTGCTCTGCCTGGCCGGAGGGGGGGGTTGTCCAGGGATTTATTTTCAGGGGTGGGCTTATATTTTTGCCCACGCGAAAAATGTAGCAAGGCGTTAGTTTCAGGACAGGTCATATTTTCGTGGAAACACGGTACTAAGATTGTTGGCAGGTACAAAAATAGCCAGTGAAAAATGATTCAATATATAAACTTTATTGTTATTGTACATATATACACAGCATACACTGAAGCCTGGGAAATTAGCCCTAACCCTTGTCGGTCAACAAGTGTGATGATTTACCACCAGCTTATCAGATACTTAGGAGCCCGGAGCATGGCAGCAGGGGTGGGATTCAGCCCGTTTGCACCAGTTCGCCGAACTGCTTATTGCAAGGACCAGTTGCCCCCACCCACCCCACCGAGTCTCCACGCAGTCTGTTAATCATGCCAGGTAAGTGCAGGGCCCGGGCAGAGGCTCTGGAAGGGCGAAAAATAGGTTTTTACCCTCCGCAGAGCCTAAAAACACCCCCTTCCACCCTGTGGTGCAGGAGCCAAGTAGGCCACGCCCACCATAGCCACGCCCACCCAGCAACCGGGCAGAGAACCAGTTGCTAACATTTTTGAATCAGCACAAGGAAACCACAGCCAATCGCAAGCCATCAACACACCAATCAACCAACAGGAAGGCACCAGATAAATATGACTCACAGAATACCCCAATCCACACATTTCGGTAGAGAGAAGTTCCTAAAGATGGGCTCCAGCAAGAGTCCAAAAGCTCAGAAAAGTAAACTTCTGGTCCTGGTGCCTGATCCAGATTCAATCTTGCAAAGAATAATTGGTCTGAGTAAGGAAGCGTCCATGTATATGCCCCAAAATGCCAAGAGTGGAATAATTCTCAAGCTGTAGATTTGATTTTCTTGCCTTGCTCCTTTGTGCACACACTCAGTCAGTGGGCTCCATGTCTTTGCTTCTCATTTTACAAGAAGAAAACTTTGAAACCTCCCAGGCTCATGACAAGGATGTAGGTTTAAGTGAAAGAAGATGAAATATTTTCCACAATGCAGAAATGGAACAATGCTGGGAAATCATCCTCCCTTTCAGCTTTTAAATCTGATCTCTGAGTTGCACGAAGAGGCATTTATTATTCCCTCTACTGAACATACTCATCCATGCTGAAAATCACAGCTCCATAACCTCAACACAAGCATTGCTATTGTGTGGTACAGGATAATATGACAAGGAAAGTACAGAAGCCTTGACAAGCCATTACCTCCCAACTGCCAAGGAGTTTTGATGAAAGAAATCTGCTCGGTTTTCATTTCCACCTTCTAATATGAATTATATCGGATCGATTACAATCTGTTGACAGTGATTTTTTTTCCCCCTTGCTTGTAAAGTCCTGACATTTGACATGAAATCTTATGCATGTTACGGAACAACAAATGTCACTGCAGTTGATGGGCGATTCTTGAGGAAAGATAGGGTAATATATATTCCTATTTGGCATTTCATTCACTCATTCATTTATTGATAAATGATAGATAGATAGATAGATAGATAGATAGATAGATAGATAGATAGATAGATAGATAGATAGATCGAGACAGACAGACAGACAGACAGACAGACAGACAGACAGACAGACATGTAAATGATAGATATAGATGTTAAATGATATATAGATACAAGATTATATAGATAGACAGAAAGAAATATATAGAAAGAAAGAAAGAAAGAAAGAAAGAAAGAAAGAAAGAAAGAAAGAAAGAAAGAAAGATGGATGGATGGATGGATAGGCAGACAGACAGACAGAGATATTGATGGATGGATGGATGGATGGATGGATAGAGATAGATAGATAGATAGATAGATAGATAGATAGATAGATAGATAGATAGAGATAGATAGATAGATAGATAGATAGATAGATAGATAGATAGATATGGATAGATAGACAGACAGACAGACAGACAGAGATGTAAATGATAGATATAGATGTTAAATGATATATAGATACAAGATTATATAGATAGACAGAAAGAAATATATAGAAAGAAAGAGAGAGAGAGAGAGAGAGAGAGAGAGAGAGATGGATGGATAGACAGACAGACAGACAGACAGAGATACTGATGGATGGATGGATGGATGGATATAGATAGATAGATAGATAGATGATAGATAGATAGATGATAGATAGATAGATGATAGATAGATAGATAGATATGGATAGATAGACAGATTGACGGACGGACAGACGGATGGATGGAAAAATGGAAGGATGACACACCAGGAAGGTAGATAACAGATTCCTGCCCCCCAAAATAAAATCACACAATTATATCACCAAAGACATAAATAAAGCAATTGTGCAACTGTTTCAAGCATTTAGATTTTGCTGTGTATTTGCAAAATAAATTGACCTTATGTTCTCCCTGTAATTTTAATACAGGTAGTCCTCGACTTATAGCAGTTCATTTAGTAACGGTGTGAAGTTACAACAGCATTGAAAAAAGTGAATCACGAACGTTTTTCACACTTATGATGGTTGTAGCATCCCCGTGGTCACACGATCAACATTCAAACGTTTGGCAATTGACTCATATTTACGACCGTTGCAGTGGGCCAGGGTTATGTGATTACCTTTGGACGAGCAAAGTCAATGTGGAAGCCAGAGTCACTTAACAACCATCTTATTAATTTAACAACTGCAATGATTCACTTAACAACTGTGGCAAGAAAGGTCGTAAAATTGGGCAAAACTCACTTAACAAATGTCTCATTTAGTAACAGAATTTTTGGGCTCAATTGTGATTGTAACTCAAGGACTAACAGCAAGTGACCTTCTTTAAAGGAGTCTGTAGCAGTTATGCACCAATGTTTGGGAGATAGCTAAGTGTCTAAAATCAATCTTGTTATATCCTACTGCATGTGGGATTGGGACATCAGAGTAGATAGGAATCTAGATCACTACTTACCGTATTTTTCGGACTATAAGATGCTCAGAGTGTAAGACGCACCTAGTTTTTGGGGAAAAACAAGGTTTCTGGCCTCCACACACCCCATTTTCGACCTCCGTGCATTCCATTTTCGGCCCATTCCAGGTGGCGGGGATTGCTCCCACCATCTATCCCCCATTACCTGGAAAGGACTGAAAACAGGATGCGCGGAGGTCAAAAATGGGGCACAGGGAAGCTGGAAATGGGGCATGCAGAGGCCAAAGATGGGATGCGTCGAGGCCGAAAATGGGGCACATGGAGGCGGCGATGGGCGGCAGCGGCACCAATGGGTGGCGGCGATTCCCGTAGTCTGGAACAGCTGATTGGAGGTTTTCCGGGAGGCAGATCCAACCGCCAATCAGCTGCTTGTGCTAAATCAGGCTGTGCTGAAGCTGACCAGGTTGTTTGCTGTTTGCTGCAAGGAAGCAAATTGCTGGGAGGCAGTGGCCAAAAGGTTGGGGGGAGGCAGGTGGGTGGGGCTTCAGCAACATTTGCTCTATAAGACATACCAACATTTCCACCCACTTTTTTGGGGAGGGGAGTGCATTTTATAGACTGAAAAATACGGGTATATCAATAAAATGAATATAAACTAGCCTCTGGAACTGGGTGAATCAGGAAGATATTCTTGTTATTCTTGACGCCGTCTTCACCACGCTCACAATGGCATTAAGATAATTTATCATGTTTTTGACTTTGAAGGAGATCATTGCTCACCACAGCTGTATCTGTAAATATCCTTCTCCACCGATGCCCCAAATATCCAGATTAAATTTCAATTCTATCACAAAGGCAGTTACATCCCACTCTTGTCTGTTGTTTGTCTGTTTTTAAACGCTATTAAGACTTCAGCACACAAGGACATTTTGTGCTGAAGTCAAAACGTGACGTTCCACATGTCCGAATAATTGACTCTCATGCATGCGTGCTCCTTTCGGATTGTTGGTGCAACGTAAAATGTAAACATCACACTGGTCAAAATATCTGAGCCAAGTACTCAGGCTACGTTGATAAGTTCATGAAATCTGTTTATTTATTAAGAAAATTTATAGGGCTGCGCGACTCACTCATGATGACCTCTGGCAGCTTACAGAAGTAAAACTGCAAATACAAAACCCAATAAATCTTCACCATTCTTGGTGACAACAGCCAAACAACCAGTTGATGGGCTCCATATCATGCTGGGGTCCTCAGCAGTGGTGGGATTAAAAAAAAATTAACTACCCATTCTGTGGGCATGGTGTGGCTTGGTGGGTATAGCAGTGGAAGGATACTGCAAAATCTCCATTCCTTCCTCACTCCTGGGGGGAAGGATACTGCAAAATCTCCATTCCCTCCCCACTCCAGGGGAAGGATACTGCGAAATCTCCATTCCCTCCCCACTCCAGGGGAAGGATACTGCAAAATCTCCATTCCCTTCCCACTCCAGGGGAAGGATACGGTAAAATCCCCATTCCCTTCCCACTCCAGGGGAAGGATACTGCAAAATCCCCATTCCCTCCCCACTCCAGGGGAAGGATACTGCGAAATCTCCATTCCCTCCCCACTCCAGGGGAAGGATACTGCAAAATCTCCATTCCCTTCCCACTCCAGGGGAAGGATACGGTAAAATCCCCATTCCCTTCCCACTCCAGGGGAAGGATACTGCAAAATCCCCATTCCCTCCCCACTCCAGGGGAAGGATACTGCAAAATCTCCATTCCCTCCTCACACCAGGGGAAGGATACTGCAAAATCCCCATTCCCTCCCCACTCCAGGGGAAGGATACTGCAAAATCCCCATTCCCTCCCCACTCCAGGGGAAGGATACTGCAAAATCTCCATTTCCTCCCCACTCCAGGGGAAGAATACTGCAAAATCCCCATTCCCTCCCCACTCCAGGGGAAGGATACTGCAAAATCCCCATTCCCTCCCCACTCCAGGGGAAGGATACTGCAAAATCCCCATTCCCTCCCCACTCCAGGGGAAGGATACTGCAAAATCTCCATTTTCTCCCCACTCCAGGGGAAGGATACTGCAAAATCCCCATTCCCTCCCCACTGCAGGGGAACGATACTGCAAAATCTCCATTTTCTCCCCACTCCAGGGGAAGGATACTGCAAAATCCCCATTCCCTCCCCACTCCAGGGGAAGGATACTGCAAAATCTCCATTTTCTCCCCACTCCAGGGGAAGGATACTGCAAAATCCCCATTCCCTCCCCACTCCAGGGGAAGGATACTGCAAAATCCCCATTCCCTCCCCACTCCAGGGGAAGGATACTGCAAAATCCCCATTCCCTCCCCACTCCAGGGGAAGGATACTGCAAAATCTCCATTTTCTCCCCACTCCAGGGGAAGGATACTGCAAAATCCCCATTCCCTCCCCACTCCAGGGGAAGGATACTGCAAAATCCCCATTCCCTCCCCACTCCAGGGGAACGATACTGCAAAATCTCCATTTTCTCCCCACTCCAGGGGAAGGATACTGCAAAATCCCCATTCCCTCCCCACTCCAGGGGAAGGATACTGCAAAATCTCCATTCCCTCCCCACTCCAGGGGAAGGATACTGCAAAATCCCCATTCCCTCCCCACTCCAGGGGAAGGATACTGCAAAATCCCCATTCCCTCCCCACTCCAGGGGAAGGATACTGCAAAATCTCCATTCCCTCCCCACTCCAGGGGAAGGATACTGCAAAATCCCCATTCCCTCCCCACTCCAGGGGAAGGATACTGCAAAATCCCCATTCCCTCCCCACTCCTGGGGGAAGGATATTGTAAAATCAGGAATTCTGGGAAGTCCACAGGTCATAAAGGGGCCGTAGTTTCCCTACCCCTGGTTTAAACAAACATATTTATTTCTTATCCCTAAGTTGATCTAAGGCATGTTAGAATGTCTGATATTACAGTATGTAAAAAAATAAAAACCCTATTTAGCTCTTGCCTACTTTATTACTTCGTTGTGCTTCCCTACTGCCTCTCATCCCTTTGGTCAGTTAGTCCCGATAACTGGACAGTGACCGCTTCAATTGTTTGACAGCTACTGTTTAAATGTTTTAAACAAAACCCTGGTCAGAGATACCATGTTTTCCCCAAAATAAGATAGGATCTTATTTTCTTTTGACCCCCGAAATAAGCGCTTGGCCTTATTTTCGGGGAGGTCTTATTATTTTTGAGGTGCAGGAGGCAGCGAGCGTGGTCACCTCATGGCTGCTGCTGTATGTTGCCATATTTTCAGGAAGGGCTTATTTCTGGGAAAACAGGGTACTTGTAATGCTGAATAGTGAACAGACAAAATGGGAAATAATCTAGCAATGACAATGGAATTGTAATACAAATAAGGCCTTGTTCTAAACACTGTGTAATCTCTATATATAAAAGTACCACTCACTCATTACAAAATCTCCAGCACTGTAAATCCTACAAACTTGAAATTTGGCACATATATTCGTCTTAGCTTCCAGGTGCTCGCTAAGAAAGGATTTTTCGGAATGACCATCGGATCATTAGTATTTCTTATACAGTAATTAACATGCTTTGATGCTAGGGAGTTCTACTCCCCCTCCCCACCTGAAAAGAACTCTGCTCCAACTGCCAGTTGCCTCACATTCCGTTACCTCAGTTCAAACTGGCAGACGTTCCACTTCTTCACTCAGGAACAGTCTGGGACTACTTACAGTACTAAACATTGGTACCTCACTAAAATGCCTATGCCTTCCACCTATGGAACTGTATTGGTTGCAGGATCTAGATTTGAACTTGCTGGGCTATATTTAACAGAGAAAATCCCAAAAGGTTCTGTCTTCCTTCAGTATGTACAAAAATATCTATCTATCTATCTATCTATCTATCTATCTATCTATCTATCTATCTATCTATCTATCTATCATCTATCTATCTATCTATCTATCTATCTATCTATCTATCTATCCATCTATCATCTATCTATCTATTATCTATCTATCTATCTATCTATCTATCTATCTATCTATCTATCTATCTATCTACCTCTCTCTCTCTCTCTCTCACACACACACAAACACACACATCACATTCCTTCAATCTCTCTCACTTTCTTTCATGTTATTTAATGATGAAGTGTATGGATTTTGGATGCGTAAAGATGAAAGTGCTTTGTTTTCTCAGCTTTCAGAGTTCAGAATCCAAAGCAAACTCAGCAAGATATTGTTGAAAACATACAATCTATGACGAAAAACAGCCCATTAAACTAGAAGTGATTTGGCAATCAGCTGACTAAAATTACTCATATCTCCAGATGAGTTGGTACCACACAGGCAAAAAGACTGGACTGTGAGATTAAAGCAGAGACTCAAGACGAGACTCAAAAAGATCCTTGTTGTTGTTGTTGTCCGACCCATGTCCGACCCATCGCAACCTCATGAATAACATTCCTCCAGGCCTTCCTGTCCTCTGGAGTCCATTTAAGCTCATGTCTACTTCTTCGGTGACTCCATCCATCCACCTCCTTCTCTGTCGTCCCCTTCTTCTTTGGCCCTCAATCTTTCCCAGCATGAGGCTCTTCTCCAGGGACTCCTTCCTTCTCATTAGGTGGCCAAAGTATTTGAGTTTCCTCTTCAGGATCTGGCCTTCTAAAGAGCAGTCAGGGTTGATCTCCTCTAGGACTGACCGGTTTGATCGCTTTGCAGTCCAAGGGACTCAATGCAGGAGTCTTCTCCAGCACCAGAGTTCAAAGGCCTCCATTCTTTGGCACTCAGCCTTCCTTGTGGTCCAACTTTCACAGCCATATATTGCAACTGGGAAAATCATAGTCTTGGAACCCAAAATTGAGGTTTTATACAATCTAGAAATTAAGAAGTTATAAGAGGAAAAGTCTCTATGACTTTGAGAGGAATAAAGATCGAGGCAATCGGTTTAGTAGAAGTTCAAAAAGGAAAATGAGTAACCTCAGCAGGGTTCACACAATTACCACCTGCCAGAATAACAGAGTTGGATGGGATCTTGGAGTTCATCTAGTCCAACCCCTTGATCAAGCAGAAGATCTATTCAGTTAAAGGACTGTCCAATCTCTTCTTAAAAACCTCCAGTGATGGAGCACCACAACTTCCTGAGGCAATTAACTTCTGGTTAATTGTTCTATCAGGAAATTTCCCCTTAGTTCTAGGTTGCTTCTCTCCTTGATTAGTTTCCACCCATTGCTTCTTGTCCAGCCTTCGGGTCCTTTGGAGAATAGCTTGACTCCCTCTTCCTTTTGGCAGCCCCTGAGATATTGGAAGACTGCTATCATCTCATCCATACTCCATCTTTTCATTAAGACATACCCAAATACTGCAACACTTCTTTATATGTTTTAGCCTCCTGTCCCCTAATCATCTTTGTTGCTCTTCTCTGCACTCTTTCTAGTCTCAACGTCTTATATCGTGGCAAGCAAAACTGGAAGCCAGAAAAAGGAAGACTTTGGTTCAAAAGCATGAAAGTGTTGTATGAGCTTTTAATGTGAAAAAATATAAACAGCCCAACAGGACAAATCCCGTGACAGAAATTATCCCACCCTTAGAGCTTATTCAAGGTAGAGCCAGCACCTATCTAAACCAGAAAGGAAATCCCCTGAATACTGCATCCAGCTCATTGAATCGTACCGCTTGTTATTTATTAACCCAAACAGTGGCGTGTAAAGCTTGTTGATGCAACGGTTCCAATCCTTCCCATGTTTTCAGTTGAAAACCCCAAAATATTTGATGTGACCAAGAAGAATTGAGGACATCAAATGAGCATGAAGTACTTTCTGAACTATTTCCCTCTTTCATTCCTTCCACTTTAGCAGCCATTTTTTTCCCCCAAGGAAGGAGGTGGGGGGGAAAACACAGCATATCCAACATGTTTTGAGCAAGAGAAAGAATGTTCACAGATCAGGGGAAAGGAAGAACATGTACAACTAGAGTGGGAGGCAATCAAAATTTGATGATATTTGGAACTGCTGCTTGTCCAAAAACCTGCCATCTGCTGGTAGATCTTTGGATTTTACCATTAACCAAAGTAGATCCCGAATGCAGAGGCAAATTACAGGTAATCCTTGATTGACAACAATTTGTTTAGTAATTAAACAAGTAATTAGTCATGTTCAATATCTTGAGTTATTTATAAAAATAATGAAGGTGGGGTACAATTACATAAATATTATGTGTTTTCTTAAGATGTATATTTGTGGTTTTAATGCTTATACTGTTTGTTGTCCAATGCAGACTCACAGACAAATAATAATAATAATAATAATAATAATAATAATAATAATAATAATAATAATAATAATATTTGTTAGCCGCACTCTCTCCCGAAGGACTCGGGGCGGCGTACAATAAAAACACATAAAATACAAATATGGACAATACATACACAAAATATAGACGTATACGTGGAGGAGGTAGACAGATGAATGGAAACAATTAAAATCGCAATTTAAAATCCCCTAAATAAAATTACAAAATTAAAAACCCGTCAGGAGCGATATGATCAAACTATGGTTGAGCCAGGCCAGCTACTTGGAATAGGTGGGTCTTGAGCTTTACACGGAAGGAGCGGAGGTCAGAGGTAGTCCTAATATCCGGAGGGAGGTCATTCCACAGGGCTGGGCCCGCAACAGAGAAGGCTCTGCTCCTAGGCGCCGCCCCTCGGCACTGTCTGGTGGACGGCACCTGGAGAAGTCCCTCTCCGTGCGAGCGAATGGGTCGCAGGGATGTATGGGGCAGAATACGATCCCGCAAGTAGCTAGGTCCTGAGCCATGGAGCGCTTTAAAGATCGTTATCAGGACCTTGAAACGCACCCGATAGACCACAGGAAGCCAGTGCAGCTCGCGCAGGAGAGGTGTCACATGGGAGTACCTTGTACTCCCCATAATTACCCACGCGGCCGCATTCTGGACCAACTGTAGTCTCCGAGTGCATTTCAAGGGAAGCCCCATGTAGAGAGCGTTACAGTAGTCCAGGCGAGACGTCACCAGCGCATGAGTGACTGTGCGTAAGGCGTCCCGGTCCAATAGGGGGCGCAATTGGCGCACCAGGTGAACCTGGTGGAACGCCCCCCTTGCCACGGCTGTCACATGATCATCCATGGACAGCCGGGCATCCAGGAGGACGCCCAAATTGCGCGCCCGCTCCACGGGGGCAAGTAGATAGATAGATAGATAGATAGATAGATAGATAGATAGATAGATAGATAGATATGGATGGATGGATGGATGGATGGATGGATGGATGATAGATAGATAGATAGATAGATAGATAGATAGATAGATAGATAGATAGATAGATAGATAGATAGAGATAGATGATAGATTGATGATTGATAGATAGATAGATGATGATGATGATAGATAGATAGATAGATAGATAGATAGATAGATAGATATAGATAGAGATAGATAGATAGATAGATAGATAGATAGATAGATAGATAGATAGATAGATGATAGATTGATGATTGATAGATAGATAGATGATGATGATGATGATAGATAGATAGATAGATAGATAGATAGATAGATAGATAGATAGATAGATAGATAGATAGATAGATAGATGGAAAAATAGAGCTGGCTGTGGCAGGAGAGAGGGAGAGAAGGGGGCATAGTGGCCTTGTGGTGAAGATGCTCGTCTCCCAGTCAGAAGGTTGAGAGTTCAATCCTAGCTAGCGGCAGTTGTTTCTCTCCTGGGGCACAAAGAAAAAAAATATCTGCTGCGAACTCCATGTGGTGTCAGGAAGGGCATCCGGTCAATAAACGTTCATCTCCATCCAGTCACCTTGACTCTTTCCTGAATTAAGGGATTACAGGGTCATAAAAGGGGAGATGGATAGATGGATGGATAGATAGATAATTTACCTCAGTTGTAGGCAATAAATTGCCCAGGGTAGACTTGTTCTGAGTGAAAGTTATATCCTTCTGCTGGTTGTGGATCTCCCTTTATTTCAATCCAATAATGATAACAGCCTCAAATTCTAACATTGTGTGAGAGGAGGAAAAACTTTATTCTCTCGACATAATCTCTATCCTGCAAGATTTGATATATTTCCACCGTGTCTCCCACTATCTTCCTTCACTCCACACTAAAGAGACCCAGCTCTTATCGCCTGCCCTCCCAAGGGAGCTCTTTCAACCCCTAATCGTTTCTCTTGCCCTTTGGTAAAAACTTTTCCAGCTCTGAAAAATCCTTCTTAAGGTGCCCTGATGCAAACTCTAGATTATATTCCAAGTGTGGGCACACTGTAAAGATTTGTATGAGGGCAGGGCACTGTTATTATCAGGTGTTCTATTTTCAATCCCCTTCCAAATGTTTCCAAGCATGAAATTTGCCCTTCTTAAAAAAAAGAAAGGGAGGAAAAAAAACACAAATAAGCAGCTGCACACTTGGTTGATATTTTTGTTGACATGCCCACCTTGAATGCAAGCTCTTTTTCCTGGGGAGAAAGAGCCAGTCAAAACTCGTTAATGTGAAGATGAGTTTGGTGTTTTAGTTTTCTGCCAACCCACAGAAGTGGAAAAACAGGTAGAAAATGCCTGCTTTGGATAGTTTCTGAATTGACTGGAGATTGTGCAAGGAGTTCATTTCCTTCCTTCCTTCCCTCCCCCCCCCCAATCTCTTTCCTTCCTTCCTTCCTTCCCTCCACTCCCTTCCTCTCTTCTCCCTCCCTCACAAACTCTTTCCTTCTTTCCTTCCCTCCACTCCCTTCCTCTCTCCTCCCTCCCTCCCCCCTCCTCCCTCCCTCCCTCCCAATCTCTCTTTCCTTCTTTCCTTTATCTTTCCTTCCTTCCTTCCCTCCACTTCCTTCCTCTCCCCTCCCTCTCTCCCAATCTCTTTCCTTCTTTCCTTCATCTTTCCTTCATTCCTTGCTTCCCTCCACTCCCTCCTCCTTCTCCTTCCTCCCTTTCTCCTCTCCTTTCTTCCTTCCTTCCCTCCTTCCTCCCTCCCTACCTCCCAATCTCTCTTTCCTTTTCTCCTTCATCTTTCCTTCATTCCTTGCTTCCCTCCAGTCTCTCCCTCCTCTCCTTTCTCCCCTCCTTCCTTCCTTCCCTCCTTCCTTCCTTCTCTACATCCTTCCCTCCCTCCCTGCTTCCTTCCCTTTGTCCCTCCCTCCCTCTCTCCTCCCTCCCACATGAAAAACTAAACTAATAACAGAATGGCAGAGTTGGAAGTTACCTTGGAGGTCTTCTAGTCCTACTCCCTGCACAAGTAGGAGACCCTGTACTATTCCAGATAAATGGCCCTCCAATGTTGGAACATCCATAACCTCTGGAGGCAAATTGCTCCTTTGCTCATTCTAATTGTTCTCATTGTTAGGAAATTCATCCTTGGTTCTAGGTTGCTTCTCTGCTTGATGAGTTTCCACCCATTGCTTCTTGTCCTGCCCTGGAATGCTTTGGAGAATAGATTTACTCCCCCCCCCGCCATTCTTTGCGGCAACCCCTCAAATATTGGGACTCTGTTATCATGTCACCCCCAGTTCATCTTTTCATTAAAACATTTCATTTCTGAGACATTTAGTTCTCGCTTTTGTCATTTGAGAACATCACCTATCACCCCCAAAACTAAACTAACAAACCAGAAAAGGTCAAGGAGGAATTTTTCCTCTGCCAACTTTCCGTTCCCCAGAACCATAAAGCCTTGACATTTGGCACATATGTTCCTCTTGGCTTCTAGGTGCCTGCTACGAAAGGATTTTTCGAAAGGACCATCAGATCATTAGTATTTCTTATATTATTATCAACACACTCTGATGCTAAGGAGTTAGGCGTTCTACTCCCCCTCCCCACCTGAAAAGAACTCTGTTTCAACTGCCACTTGGCTGTGGGTGTGGCCAGCACATGAGTCATCCAGCCAGCGGGCTGGGAGTTTAGACATTCTACGACGCCTCCCTACCTGAAAAATGCTCTGATGCTAAGGAGTTGGACTGAGGGAGAGAAGGGGATAAGAGAGGAGAAGCCTCTGTGGGGCAAGCCTGAGGGAGAGAAGGGGATAGAAGAGGATCAATGGGGCACGCCTGAGGGAGAGAAGGGGATAGGTGAGGCCGATCGTAACTACTCATCCATTTTCAAGATGTGTTGATTTATCAAGCCCGATCACATAATTTTGTAGTGGAGCACAGGTATCCAGCTAGTTTATTATAGAACAATTTAATTTTGAGTCACAACAGAATTGGCCAGGGCCTTTGGGATGAATTTTTGTTCAGTTTTTTATTTTAACTGGATTCTTTTAAACCTTTTCCAAAAGGTTGTCATCTGGTTTCCCTATGGGGAGAGTTTTAAATTATCCAACTGTTTTTAGCATTTGCAAAGATGACTTCATGGCCTGCCTTTAAAATAAACAGAACCAAACAAAAATGCAAGATAAAATAAACAATCTCTATAAAACCCCATTTGAATAGCACCTATTACAATTAATGTTGGAAATACTTGGGAGGAAAATAAATCACTTTCCTAAAAGACACGGACCAAATTTGTTGTAGCTATGATTTCATCCTGCAATTCTGAGCAATTCTTTTAATAAGGCGAATTCTTTTAATGTGGTAGTTTTCAAGATATATCCTTGCCAAAAATTAGACGCCAAAATGTCAGAATGAGGTAGATAAAATTAATTTCAGGCAAACGCTGATCATAACTTCCTCAAAACTATATAATAGCTATTAATTTGAAGGAAAAAAATTCAGAATTTATTTAACACTAACTGATAACCTGGTGTTGCCCGGGTATTTATTTATAGGGGGAAAATGCCCGGACTGAATGGAATTTCTAATGTTGGGTTTTTCCCCTTACCAGAGGGAGCCCCCTTGTGGAGTACTATGAAGCCGTTACCATGGCAACTCCACTGCGCTGTATAGTAGAAGCCATTTTACAGCCATACAGTAGAAGCCATTTTAAGGCACAACAGGCTGTATCTTAACAGAACACACATACCGAGAGATTTTAGGGGTGTCTTACTCCCCATAGTATTTGTTTCCAGACAGTAAGTCATCTTACTCGCTGGAAAGCTTTCTGGTTTGTATCCAGCTCAAAGATGGGAGATTGGAAAGTATAATACTGTAGTCTGATCTACTTTGCAGGAACCAATCTGGATCAGTCCCCTCTAGTCCCGGGGACTGATCCAGATTGGATCCTGCAACATTATCCTGCGACAAGCGTACCGTGCAGGTAGTCCTTTACTTACGACCATAATTGAGCCCAACGTTTATGTTGTTAAATGAGACATTTGTTAAATGAATTTTGCCACATTTTACGACTGTTCTTGCTTCAGTCGTTACGTGAATCGCTGCAGTTGGTAAGTTAGTAATCTGGTTTTTCAGTGAATCTGGCTTGCCCATTGACATTGCTTGTCAGAAGGTCGCAAAAGGGGATCACATCACCCCAGAATACTGCAACCGTCATAAATATGAGTCAATTGCCAAATATCTGAATTTTGATCATGTGACTATGGGAATGCTGCAGTGGCCGTAAGTGTGAAAAATGATCATAAGTCACTTGTTTCAGTTCCACTGTAACTGTGTACAGTCACTACATGAAGTTACTAATTATTGTAAGTTGAGGACTACCTGTACACTCATTTACCACCTGTCCTTCTCTAACCTTGTTTTCCACCTTTCCTTATCGAGCCATGAGCTTTGCCTTGCAGGGACAACTTCTGAGGTAATTCTTGACCTAAACTTGCTTTATCTCCCTCTCCAAAACCTCAGAGTTTATACAACTTAGCCTGAAAATCTCAGGTTTTCGTTTCTCAAACCTGGTTTGAGAAGAAGCTTGCAAGTTCATTTCAGTTCAACTCTGCAAATCAAGAATCGACTGAAATGAACCTGTGTCCTAGCCTACTTTCTCCTTTTAAAAAATAAATAAATAAATCATTTTTAAAAAATCAGAAAAGGAAAACAAAATAGCATGGGGTCAGAGAGAGAGAGTGGGGGGAAGAGAGAGGAGAGAGATTGCAAGGAAAATATTATTTTTTAAATAAAACTCATAAACAACCTTCTGGCAAAGGTAAGATATCTGAGCTGGTGAAATGCCATTTCTCCTTCTGAAAACGCCTTGCTACCTCTGCACCTTGAATCAAGAGTTATTTATACGCATTCCAGCTATTTCCAGGAAATTCAAAGTTTAATTACATTTTACACTACGCCGGAGAACTAGAATCTAGTATATGCTTCATATTTCAGGCATAAAAGTTATTTGCTTGAAATTAAATTATGATTAGCCACGTGACGGACATAAACTCTGCACGGAAATCATTCATTTCGGCAATATGCGTTAAATCAAAAGGGGAATAAACAGTTTGAGATTTTTTTCTTCTGCTTCTGAAGCATAAAAACTTGATGAAATGTAGAAAATAGCAAAATATCCCAATGCTTCAGCACAACCCAATTCACACATTCAGTTTCTTTCACCAGAACAAACAACGATAGTGCAACAGGAATGTGTGTGCCTACATTTTCATTGACACAATGCTAAGACGATACCGCTAATTGGTAGTGAACACGCTAAAATTTCAATATAATAAATATGAACATGGTGCAAACTGGGAATTGACAACGTTTTCCCCAAATATCTGCAAATCAGTTTATTAAATTGAAAGGTTTCTCTTCTGGCTATCTGTGTTTGCATTAATCATTTGATGATTAGACTGCCTATTATTTGGGAATAACTTAAATAAGGTAGATCTTGGATATATTGTATAACAGGGGTGTCAAACTCAATTTCATTGAGGGCTGCATAGCATTGAGTTTGATCTCGGAAGGGTGGTGGGGTGGATGTGGCCAGGGTGGGCGTGGCCAGATCGACATCACTCGTGTTGGGAGCCTCCTGAAACCCCGCCCCCTTTGCAAAAATGGACGTGCATCGTCTTTGGGAGGCTTATAGAGTGCTCCAGAGGGTTGGGGAGGGCAAAAATGAGCGGAAAACAGGCCTTTTTTTGCTCATTTTTGCCCCCCCTAGCCCTCAGAAGCACTCTATAAGCCTCCTGAAGGCTATGCATGCCCTTTTTTTGACAAAAAATGGGCCCGTTTTCACAAAAAAAATAGGTTATTTTTGGAAGGGTCGGAAAGCGCAAAAACTTTAAAAAAAAATTTGCCTCTTCAAAATCTTGGTGCCTCTTATGCTCCGAAAAATATGGTACATTACTTTCTTTCTCTTTGAATTCCTAACATCTACCCTTCTGAGGACCTCATCAAATCCATCTAAATGGCATTTTACGACCTGTCTTGCCACAGTTAAGTGAATCCCTGCAGCTGATTAGTTAGTAACCCGGTCTGACTCCCCCATTGACTTTGCTTGTCAGAAAGGTCGCAAAAGGGGATCGTGTGACCTTGGGACACAGCAACGGTCATAAATATGAACCCGTTGCCAAGCGTCTGGATTTTGATCCCGTCACCATGGGGATGCTGCCAAGGTCGTAATTGTGAAAAACGGTCACAAGTCACAAGTTTTTTCGGTGCCGTTGAAACTCTGAACGGTTACAACCATGTTACTAACGTAACTGCCGTGATTCGCTTCCCGGCGGTTGCAAGAAACCTGGTAAAATGGGGGCAAATTCACCTAACAACTGTCTCGCTTAGCAAAGGAAATGTTGGGCTCAGTTGTGGTTATAAGTCAAGGACTACCTGCATTTTAATATTTTTGCAGTTATACCTTTTCTACATCTGCAACACAGGTGGGCTGCTGGGGGTTTGCAGGGATTCAGGAGAACCTCTAGCTAAGATTCGGTGCAATTCGGAGAACCACAAATGCCACTTCTGGCGGGCCCTGCCCACTCCACAATGTCCCTCCCATGAGTCCCCACATAGCTTGATTTAAATGCAGGTAAGTTTAGGGCATGTGCAGACACTCAGGGAGGGCGAAAACTGAACCTACCGGAAGTTCGGGAAGGCCAGAAATGGGCCCATTTGCAGCCTTCAGAGGGCCTACGGAGCCTGGGGAGGCCGTTTTCACCCTCCCAGAGGCTCAAGAAATGCCTCCAGAGCCTGGGGAGGACAAACACACACACACATATTGCCGTCATGATGCAAAGAGGTTGACTAGGCCACACGCATCATGGCCACGCCCACTCAGGATCCAGGCAGTGAACCACTTGCTACTGTGTTTCCCCAAAAATAAGACAGGGTCTTGTTTTCTTTTGACCCCCGAAATAAGCGCTTGGCCTTATTTTCAGGGAGGTCTTATTATTTTTTGAGGTGTAGGAGGCGGCGAGCTTGGTCACCTCATGGCTGCTGCTGTGATGCCATATTTTCAGGGAGGGCTTGTTTTTGGGGGAGGGCTTATTTTAGCTCATGCGCTCAAAAGCCTGATTGGGATTATTATCCAGGGAGCAGTGGTGAGTTCCAACTGGTTCGGACCGGTTCAGCTGAACCGGTAGTGGTTTGGTGGCCTGGGTTGCTGGAACCATCTTGGATGCCATCTTGTTTTTCGGTTCTGCGCATGGACAGAACAATTTTTATTGTACTGTGCATGCAAGCACCCATGTGTGAACAGGCAGTAGCTGCTGCTAGAACCAACTCCTGCCGGGGAGGTCTTATTTTCGAGGAAAATTTTTTGAAGCCTTGATCTGCAGCCTTATTATTTTTCAAGATTGTCACAGCATGCATAACCCTCCTTTCGTCAAGTTTTTCTTTAATCCTAATATTTATAACATTAGTCTCAGTTTTCCTATCCCAATCCTTACCATGCAAATCTCTAAAATACTCCTTCGGGCATTCTCTCGATCCAGTTTGATCCTAAATTCCATCACTGTTATTTTTATTTCCATTCTCTTTGCTGGAGGCTCCTTTTATTTCTACTTCCTAACTAAAATTAATCATACCGAGACAAATTGTAAAATATATTATATCAAACCGATGGAAATAGGCAATGTTACACTGTACTTTTGAAAAGATGTGATTAGCTTGGTTTTTCAGGTAAGTTTTAGATTGTAAGGCTGCTGGATTGATAGCAATATATGGAAGATAAAAGCATATTTTAACATGTTTTTAAGAAAAGATTGGATATTCATTTGTCTGAAGTGGTGTAGGGTTTCCTGCCTAAGCAGGGGGTTGGACTAGAAGACCTCCAAGGTCCCTTCCAACTCTGTTATTCTAAATCTAAATATTGTTTATTCTCACATGTTACTAATAATCCAAGTTTTTGCACGCCAAACCCGTAGTAATGCTGGCAGGAACCCACTGCTGGTATGCATGTATTCCCAGGTGGATGTGTTCAGATATATTTTCTGATTTTACATTCTCATATTTACAATTCATAATTCCAATATCTGAATGCTAGATATTCATTGCATGCCGATGTAGGCGTACAATGTAAGTTAAAACCCATCTCTCTCCTAGAAAACCCACCCCTCTCCTAGAAAATGAAATATTTTAGGAAATATTAAAGGGTAGAATATTTCCCCCTAAAACGGAGGCAGAAACTCAGCCCCCCCCCCACCTTTGTCAATGGGCAATTAAGGCCTGAGCCAGTCTATTCTACATAACAAAGATCTGCCTCCTTCAGGCAGAGCCATAATAGGAATTCCAGAGCCCTTTCATTACATCATCACCAGAGGTGTTATTCAGCAGGTTCTGACCACTTCTGGAGAACGAGTAGCAGAAATTTTGAGTAGTTCAGAGAACCAGTAAATACCACCTCTGGCTGGCCCCGCCCACATCTATTCTCTGCCTCCCGAGTCCCAGCTGATCGGGAGGGAATGGGGATTTTGCAGTAACCTTCCCTTGCCATGCCCACCAAGCCACGCCCACCACACCATGCCACGCCCCAACAAACCACACCTACAGAACCGGTAATAAAAATGTTTGACTCCTGTTACTGATCATCACCTAGCCACAGCTCAACCAAGCCTGGGAGATAGACAGCATACAAAGATAGCTAACTTTGACTCCTGCCCCCTGGGAGTCTGACCACCAATCAGAATACATTTCTTACACAGGAACAGGAAGCTCCAAGGCGGGGCCCAAGAGAGGATATAAAACCCAGGCTCTCTCAGCATGTCTTCCCTTTTTTCTCCAAGATCTTCAAGGAAAGTGATCTCTCTCTTCCCCTCCAGGACCTCAAACCATGTGGTCCTGCTGTCCACCATCAATAAACCTTCTTTCCAAGCAACTTCCATGACTCCAGTGTCTTTTTCCCCACTTGGGACTGAACCCAGAAGGACATTTCTTCCAACACCATTTATAGGACTTTTTAATTTTACTCACAGATATTTTCCCATTACGGTTGGCTTCTTCTCTCTCTGCCAAGGCCTTCAGAAAATTATCTTTCAGCTCTTTCCCAGCACTTGACAAAGTTCTAGAAATGAAAAACAACAACAACAGACAACGGTGTTTATCTTGCTTTTTTCTTGAGCTAAACACCTCCTGGAAAAATTTGATGAACATTTCTTGACAGAAGACGTATCGATGCCAGGATTGCAGACCAAGTTAACAAATTCGGTTTTCTTGTTGCCTCTCGCCTCACAATCAGGAGGCTGTGAGTTCAATCCTAGGTAGCGGCAAGGTCAGGCACCCTGTTAGCTGGCCAGCGCGCATGCGCGTGCTGGCCAGCTGAGTTCACCCTTTTTTAAAGACATTTTTTGCCCTTCCCAGGCTCCAGAGGCTTTATAGGAGCCTGGGGAGGGTGAAAACAGCCTCCCCCACCCCCCCAGAAGCCCTCCGGAGGCATCAGGGAAGCCTCCGGACAGTCCCTGAAGCCTTCGGAACGCTCAAAACAATCCTCCGAGCAAACCGGAAGTGGCGGGGGAGGCTGTTTTCGCCCTCCCCAGACTCCTATAAAGCCTCTAGAGCCTGGGGAGGGCGAAAAAAGCATGTGAAAATGGGAGGGGGAGCACCTGTAGTGCACGTATGCGCACTGGGGGTCACGCATTGCATTATGAGTGTGGCATGCCCGCACACGACCCCCCTGCACTCCCCCCACTTATGGCACGCGAGCCAAAAAAGGTTCGCCATCGCTGTACTAGGCCCAAAATGGGGTACGGGGGAGTGCACTCAGGTCATGCGCATGGCATTATGGGTGAGGGCACGCCCACGGACCACCACCCTCCGCTCCCCACCCCGCTTTTGGCACGCGATCCCAAAAAGGTTAGCCATAACTGCCCTAAACGTTTACCTTTGTCACTGTGCCTAACGGGCATTTTCATCGCAAACCATTACAAGGTTTGTCCTGTTATCTATAGCACAGTTGTTTGGCATGCAGTCCCACCACACCCCAGCAGCACCTGGGTAAAATCCTTATAAAACCACCTTTTTGATTAGAAATCAGAGTCATTTCATATAGAAGGTAGCTAGTTAAGGAGATAAGAAGGTCGGTAACAGCAGTGGATTGCAAGGAATATGTGGATGGGTACCGGGTAATTTTGGAGATCCAGGTCTTCTCAGATTCTCTGGAGCATGCTCAATGATCAATGGCTCTGTGTGTGTGTGTGTGTGTGTGTGTGTGTGTGTGTGTGTGTGTGTGTGAGCATAATTCTAGAACGCCTCAAGCAATTTCAACCAAACTTGGTACACAGATGACTTGCTTTCTGGAAACAAATACAGTGGAGGTAAGACATCCCTAACACCTCTTGGGGGGTGTTCTGTTAAGATACAGCCTGTTGTGCCTTAAAATGGCTTCTACTGTACTGCCGTAAAATGGCCTCTTCTATACAGCGCAGTGCCATGCCCTGGTAATGGCTTCAGAGTTCTCCACAAGGGATCTCCCTCTGGTAAGGAGGAAAATCCAACATTAGAAATTACATTTGGTCCAGACATATTCCCCCTATAAATAAATACCCGGAGAACACCGGGTTATCAGCTAGTTTGGTATAAGATTTAGGCTGCCAATGACAGAATTCACAAATGATGGAAGCTACAGATGGTTATTTTGTTTGCTTTCCCACTTTCCATGTAGAATAGATTAACAGAGTTGGAAGGGACCTTGGAGGTCTTCTAGTCCAACCCCCTGCTTAGGCAGGAAACCCTACACCACTTCAGACAAATGGTTATTCAATCTCTTCTTCAAAACTTCCAGTGTTGGAGCATTCACAACTTCTGGAGGCAACTTGTTCCACTGATTAATTGTTCTAACTGTCAGGAAATTTCTCCTCAGTTCTAAGTTGCTTCTCTCCTTGATTAGTTTCCACCCATTGCTTCTTGTTCTACCCTCAGGTGCTTTGGAGAATAGCTTGACTCCCTCTTCTTTGTGGCAACCCCTGAGATATTGGAACACTGCTATCATGTCACCCCTAGTATATAGTCGCCCCTATAGATAAAACATACATGAAGTGATCCCAAGGATGCTTTTTTTCCCCAAAAAAGCAACCGGACTTTTGTTTTTGCTTGAAGAGGCTTCGCTTCTCATCCGAGAAGCTTCTTCCATGAGAAGTGAAACATCTTCAAGGAAAATCCAGAGTTCCAGTTGCCTTTTGAAAAAGCACCTTTGGGATAAAGCTACCAAATTTGGATCACCCTGCAAAGGACAGAGTGTGCCGGGTCAGTTTTGACTGGAGGTACAGTTGTTAAGTACCAAGCCATGAAGAACTACCGTATTCTTCAGACTATAAGACGCACCGGTGTATAAGTCACAGCAAGTTTTTGAAGAAGAAAGAAAAAGACGTTTTTGCCTTCCCTCAGCCCCCAGCAGCCCTCTGCAGGCTTCAGACGGGCTGGGGGAAGGCAAAAATGCCCCTGTTTCTGCCTTGCCCCAGCCCTGCTGAAATCTGCAGAGTGCTGCTGGGGGCTGAGGGAAGGCCAAAAAGCCTCAGTTTTTGTGAAAAATGGGCCATTTTCCCCCAAAATGGGCCATTTCCCCCCAAAATGGGATGCAGGATGGGGCTTCAAGAGGCTAAAAATGGCTGCATTCGGTGTATAAGACGCACCAACATTTCCACGCTCTTTTAGGGGGGGAAAGGTGCGTCTTATACTGCAAAAAATACGGTATATAGATCAATGGTGTCAAACTCAAGGTTCATAGGCCAGATCTGTCCCACGGGGTGCTTAGATCTGGCCCGTGGAAACAGTTCGAAGTTAGAACAGCACCCAAAAATGTGTCTTGTGACCCTTTTTTTCACGTTTACGGCGGTGGCGGCACACCCACGGTGACATGATCGAAGTGTTTTCCATTGAAGTTTCAAAAACGGGCACCTTGGGCGTGGGGGAATTTTCCGCATATGAAGCAATGATCTTTCTGTAGATACAAGAGAGGCAGGATATCATTTTTCCAACACCCTCCTTGCGTATGGATTGTGTCAAGAAAAGCTGTTCTTCCTAATGACTAATTGGGTTAGGAAGTTACTTTTTAAAAGGAAGTGAAACTCTTTAACTCGTTTGACATTTTCTGGCCCAGGTTCAATGGAGAAAAGGGCCATAAAGGCCCAGTTGATGGTGACTTACATAATCTAATGTGCAGGAAATACCTTCAAAGGGGCCTTAATCCTGCCTACTTCATTCTTTAAGAAAATGAACCGTAATTGTAAAAAAAACGACACTTACAACTACAATTATGTAAAGCTTTTAAGAAATCAGGGCTGGCATTTTTCTCTCTCTTCTCTCTTTATTTTTCAAAATACTTTAGCTGCTTATGTACTTTTGTTTGAGTGGTTTCCATGGTGATCACAGATTTGGCTGACAAGGAGAAATCGACACCTGACATAATATTGGCAACTGCCTTACAAACAGTTAACAGCAAGCTAACAGCAATGCAGTCCTATCATTTCTCCAATATTCACAATAAAGGTTACTTTATCAACTCTAGGCTAACTTCATTTTAAAAAAGGAAGTGCTACAGCCACATTGTTTGCTTTTAAGGGAGGAAGGCTATTTTTTTATTTTTCTTCCATGCAAATAAAGAGAGGAAAAAGGGAGAAAAAAGAAAAGTCCTTTAAAGCAAATATCACCAGTCTCTTTCT